>ML802781.1:296120-322674 GCA_009831015.1 Picea engelmannii
TTGGCTATCATTGAGAACCTCGATCTCGAAAAACCTTCATTTAGGCCCTCAAAATGGCCCCGGAAGTTAAAACCTGCTAAAAATAGTAAATTGCCAAAATGGCCAGAAAACTGTTTTGAGCCATTTGGAAAAGATGGGTGGCCACCGATATCCACCTGGATCAATAGATGTCAAGAAATTTGTGGACAGATGCAAAATTTATCAACACACAAAAGGGAAAAGGAAAAACACAGGGTTATACCAGCCATTACCCATACCAGAAAGGCCATGGGATGCAGTTAGCATGGATTTTATATTGGGACTACCAAGGACATGAAGAGGATATGATTCAATCTTTGTGGTAGTAGACAGATTTTCCAATATGGCACATTTCATACCATGCCAGAACACCAGTGACACAACTGATATTGCGAATCTGTTTTTCAAGGAAGTCATCAGACTTCACGGCTTGCCAAGGAGTATCGTGTCTGATCGAGATACCAAGTTCGTGGGACATTTCTGGAGAACTTTATGGAAGAATCTAGGGACAAGTTTTTCATTTAGTTCAGCATATCATCCTCAGACAGATGGGAAAACAGAAGTTATGAATAGGAGCTTGGGGGATTTGTTGAGGAGCCTAGTGACTGAACACCACAATCAGTGGGATCATATTCTGCCATAGGTGGAATTTTCTTACAATGATTCAATCAACAGAAGCACAGGGAAGAATCCATTCCAGATTGTATATGGAATGCAGCCAAGGGGAGTTTTTGAATTGAAAGATTCGGAACAAAATAAATCCAGGAGTGCTAGTGCAGAGGACTTTTTAGAAGCAATGAAGGAGCTTCACAGCCGAGTCAAGGAGCGACTGCAGAATTCGAGCCAAGAATACAAGCGCAGAGCAGATCAACATAGACGAGAACTTCAATTTGAAGTTAGTGTTATGATTCTTTCACATATGAGGAAGGAGAGATTCCCAAGGGGGACATATAAGAAACTAAATATGAAAAATATTGGACCATGCAAGGTCATGAAGAAATTTGGGACAAACGCATATGAGATTGAATTACCCGATGGGATCGAAATTTCACCAATATTCAATGTTGCAGATTTGTACCCTTATAGAGATGAAGAAGCAAGAGCTGAAGATGAATAGAAAGAAGTTCAATGGACAAAAAAAATTCCTATAGCTGAAAATACACAGATAGAAAGTATAATTGATAAGAGAGTCAGCAAAATGACCAAGAGGAAGGAGTATTTTGAATACTTGGTCAATTGGAAGGGACATCCACTTGAAGATGCCAGTTGGGAAGATGAAGCAGAAATTCAGAAGCATGGACAAACCATGCAAGAGCTCATGAACAGGATTTCATGAAAAGTTTCAAGTGAGGGAGTATGATGCAGGAGCATCGTGCAAATCCAAAGCACACGACTAAGCCAAATAAATAGTTGGACATGCAGGGGAAGAAAATAGCACGTTTTCATAAGAACCGTTTTAAATTTTGAACTTAAAAGGCATTAATGTAATAGTTAGGAAGATGGCATACTTTGAATTTATATCTTGGAGGTTGTAAACAGATCTTGAGCGATTGCTCTCATCTGTAGAACATTAAGGCATTTAAGTCTATTAATGTGAGAGTAGGTAGATATGAATGTTAGATTAGACAGTTTAGAAGATAGGAGGGAAAACGGATATAAACACCCTCACTCTTGTATCATTATATCATTAGCATAGCACAGAAGAAGAGAGTTGTAGCAGAGAGTTGAAAGGAAAAACCCCATGTGCAGGAGCTTTGGATGAATATATGAAGTTCTGAATCAGATTTCATGGTGTTATGATGTTTTATGTTTATACATGGTGAATAGTATGCTCATGGTTGTTTATTCTCTCTGTTATGCATTTGTTTTAATATTGTGTGTATGTATGGTTTCATATTGAATGTTTGAAGTCTGAGAGAGAGAGAGAATGAGTTTCAATTGTTTCTCTTCCTGAGTGAGAGAAGTTCTTGCAAGGAGTGCAGTGAAACGTTCGCAAGGTGTGTGTTGACAAAGGGTCTGAGTTTTATCTCAGAAAGCTCAGGAGGCATACCATTGTTCTCATTCTAGTAGAAGTGAAGGAGGAGAACAGAGGTTGTGCAAGGAGTGCACAAGATGTTGGAAGTCTTAGGAATTATCGACTAAAGGAAGGATTGAAGGACTACTATTACCGAGATAGAATAGAGTCGAAGAGATAAAATACCCAGAAGTATTTGATAGATTTCCACAAGGAGTGCATGTAGGAGTCCTTCTGAGACTCAAGTTGCAAGAGAAAACTTAGGAGGGTCAGCACCTTTGAAAGTAATCAAAGGGAGACAGAGATTAGAAATGTCTCACAGAAGTTAAGTTCCAGTGGAAGAACACAGGTTCATATCATAGAAGTTGTCAAGGAGGAAACAAGCGGTCAGAATTCTCTATGGAGAACTTCTGAAGTCGTGAGGACCGTAGGATACAGAAAAGATGCAAGGTGTATAGGGGAATATGAACCCATCACTTTGATATCAGGAATCAGTGTGGATCGTTGATCATGATCTGTTTTGAGCCGTCAGGTCATTTTGGGATTTTGAAGTGTTAGGGGGACAGTGATCAGAGGCTTGTTCAAGTCCCAAAATCCGGGAAGAGGGACAGGTGGCGAGAGTCCATGTCAGAGATAGAAAGCATTTGAGTGGATAGGTGGCATGTCTTCGTCAATAGGCGCAGTCAAACCTTGTTGACTATTTCAGGGTTTGGAGGTCGAAGAGCTAGGAGCATTGCATCTGGATTCGCGAAGTCATGAAGTTTGAAACCCCGATGAAGAGAAAATTCCATTGGGAAGCCAACCTTTGTTGAACGCATCAAAATTTGGCATTTCAGGTTTCATAGGTTGTAGAGACTGGAACTCTCAAAAATAGGGATCATGAAATCGCGAAACCCGAAGTCCCGATTCGGCGAAGGGTGTGATCTTACTGAGATTGGGAGACTTGAGTGGTGCTTTGTGGTTGATCACATGGGGCATACTCATAAGGACTTGTGGATACACCACCAAGTGTGTGAGGGATTCCCTATGGGGAAAATCAAAGAATCAATCAGACTCAGGAGGGCATATTTAGAATGATCATGAGTGGATCTCGACCCAAGGGTTGGAGGTCTACACCAAGTTGCAAGTTGTGAAAAGTGCTTGTGCTAAGGCTGGTTTGTGGTCATGTGGAGTCAAAGACTTGCACTTGGTGCACATGGTGTAGGTGGAGTTTTTGTGAAGGTCCTGTGGATCAGATTCGTTGAAGATTTCAGTAGGGAACTGAAGGAGTCGCTTCGACTCATGGAGAAATTAGAACAATCCTATGTGGATCTTGGCCCAAGGATCGGGGGTCTGTGTCAAGAAGATCCTAGTGAAAATTATGCACCTACATTAGGATGGAGCCTCGGGCTATTTTTAGGTGGAAGTCTATTTTTAGATGATGAGAAAATTCTATTTATAGATGATGTCTATTTATAGATGATGTCTATTTATAGATGGTGAGAAAATTCTATTTATAGATATATGTCAACTATTATTATCCCTAAATAATAGTTGGACAATAAATATTAATCTATTCTCAATGATCACTTGGAAATAGTTAACTTAATTGGCAAATCAGTTAGCTATAGGAAATTCGATTTCAAAGGTTGACTGGTGGGACATGCAAGTCGAATTAGTTGTAATTGAGTGATTCGAAGTTGTAACAGAGTTATATGTGTAGTTATGTGAGTTGTGAAGTAGTTTAACTCAGTTAAGTGAGTTAAGCTCAGTTGTACTAGTTGTAACTGAACTTACACTATTGAGAGATCAGTGAATTAATTATTAATTAATTCACAATCAGTGGTCTCACATGCAACTGAAGATTTACCATTGTTAACTACATGCATGTCAGATCCAGTGGAGACCCAGTTGAGATAACAGGTGAAAGGGACAGTTTGACTATCAATTGTGACATTAGTGAGCTCACTCATGCAAAAACACACACAGTGGATGTGCCCATGAGGATTTCATATCCTAGGAAAGAGGATTTCATTCATTGCAGGGATTTCCATTAGCAGGGATTGCGCAGAGGAGATAGACTATCTTGAAGCAGTAAATTGGCACATGAATTTGTCAATTTTTGTATAACAGTATGAGACGATTGTATATTGTACTAAGAGATATTGTATTATATTTTTGTATGAGATTGTTTCATGATCCATGATATATACATAATATATGATAGTGGGGTTTTTATCTTTATTCCTTCCCGACAAAAACATCTATGTTATGTGTGATTGATCTTTCTTCTTGATATTGCAATTAGCAATCGCGTTTTAAATTCCGCGAGAATATTTGTAGAAGTGATTATGTATTTAACAGTGGAATATAATTTTTAGATGAGGAGAATCCAGGAAATACGTTATTTGTATTAAAATTTCTACATGCTATCAGAGACCAGGAAATTGCAGAAGCTGAGTTTGTGATTTGATAGAATTCGAATTTGCAGAAATACTTTCTTTGTGTTACAATTGATTCAAGATCGAAATGGATTTCAATGGCTTGAGTTTATAGTATGCACTCGAGGGAAACTTGAACTACATTTCTTGGAAGGACGGGATGGAGGTAGTACTCGAAGAAAATCGCTTCAGGGAATTCATTGACAAAGATGTTCCTAAGCCAGATGTTGCAGACACTGCAAATATTGATGTATGGAAAAAGAAAGTGTCAAAGGAGAGAAGGATCCTGTTGGAGGGAGTAAGAGACCACATTGTCTCAAAAATCCATGGGAAATCCACACCATATTCAATGTGGAAGACTTTGAAGGATCTATTCCAAAACAGCAGCGACCATAGGAAATTGGCGCTCAAAGATAAACTCAGGAAGATGAATATGGAGAAGGGCGACTCCATTCCAAAATATCTCACGAAGTTTGTCAAATGTTGGGATGAGCTAGGGAGTGTGGGAATAATAGTCGTTGATGATTGTTTGGTGAGCTTGGCTCTCCTAGGACTTCCCAAGAATTGGCACAGTTATCAAGACTCTGTCAATGGAAGAGAAAAATTGTCAGATTGGGAAAGACTATGGTCGGATCTAGTGCAGGATGAGTTCAGGTGGAACACCAGAGATGGCTCTTCATCAAAGCATGATGATGAAGAGGATTTTTCTTTGTCTTCCAAGGCAAGGAAAGGGAAGGGGAAGAAATTCCATTAAAAATGTGATTCTAAAGGAAAGAAGCTGGATTTGTACAAAGTGAAGTGTTTTCATTGTCACGAACATGGGCATCCCACTACTAACTGTCAGTAGAAGAAGAAGAACAAGAAGGCTACTGGAGTTGCAATTGGTGAGGCCCTTGCCTCACAATTTGAACTTGAATTCTCCTTGATCTCATGCATGGCGTCAAGTGCATTGGGATCGGTGTGGCATTTGGATAGTGGTGCTTCCTTCCACATGAAGGGAGATAAGGATATTTTCAGTGACTTGGAGGAGAGAGATCTCAAAATGAATATAGATATGGGCGACGATGGACGATACAGTGCGACTGGAATTGGTACCATTACCTTTCAGAGGGATTCAGGTAAACCATTTCAATTGAAATATGTTATGCATGTTCTAGGTCTGAAGAAAAACTTTGTCTCAGTCGCAATGTTGGAGGACATAGGCTATGATGTTGTTTTTAGCGATGGAAAATCTTTCATGTGAAATAAAACAATGGGTCAAATCAAGAAGATGGGGATTCTAGTTAAGAATATCTACAAGCTAGAGGTAGATGGCTACACTGCCATGATGGGAAAGGCAGAAAAAGTTGTGAGCCAGGAAGAGGCAAATTATGAAACAGGCGATTGGGCCATCTTCATCATGGAGCCTTGAAAATCATGTAGAAAATATCTACTGGACTTCCAATGGGAACACTTTCTTAGTTAGATCAGTGCAAGGGTTTCACCATGGGGAAGTATGTAAATTCCACGTTTCATGAAAAGGAGAACCATGCTTTGGTGATCCTGGAGAGAATTCACATATATGTGTGTGGACCATTCTCGGTTGCTTCAACAACAAAACATAAGCATTATGTTATTTTTGTTGATGAATTTTGTCGTAAATGATGGATCTTCTTCATGCAGAAGAAGGATCAAACATTCTCAAAGTTCTATGAGTTTAAAGCATTGGTGGAGAAAGAGTCAAGGAAGCAAGTGAAGGCTCTAAGGAGCGATAATGGTGGAGAATACATCTCTAACGAATTCAAAGACTTCTACAACAAAGAAGGAATTTGAAGATAACTCATAGTGCCTCATAACCCACAACAAAATGGGGTCATAAAGAGGAAGAACAGAACGATCGTGGGTGCAACACGAGTGATGTTGCATGATCAGGGCCTACCAATGCATTTGTGAGCGTGATCTAGATTTATGCAAGAACACAATGAAATACATAAATACACCTAAACGCAAATATGTAGCAGAAGTAAAACTTCATTTCATTAACAACAAATGACTAAAATATGCTTACAGATAGAATGGAAATAAAATAGCTCGGGTGTTGGTAACTTATCTCTGAGAAGAGATGTGGCAGCTACTGGCCTATGAACTATGTGTTACAATGGTCCTATATATTATTGAGAAACAATGGAAAACCCTAAACATCCAAAAACCTAACCCTAGGAGATGAAACGCCATAATATGGGCCTCGTTGGGGTAAATTGGTACATCAATTTCTTGGGGTCGTAACTTTGGCATACTATCTCTGTTTGATGCACATGATACATCGTTAGAAATATATATCCAAGGAATACACTATTGATAGGGAATATCAAGTCCGGAGAAAGCACATATTCACCGCAGAATTCATGCCCAAAAAATGTCGGTCAAGGCCTCAAAACGGCTCCGGAAGTTCAAGACCCGAAAAACTGTTAAAAATAGTAAATTGTGCTACAATTAAGAAAACTAAAAAACCAAAAGAAACAATGGTGTGGGTCCAAGTGGAATAGGTGGGTGGCCACCAATATCCCCCTGGATCATTCCTCCCCCCTTAGGAAGTAATGGTACCCATTGCGTTGAGTTCCTCCATGAGATATGGAAACTTCTATTGAATTTGGTCCCTGGTGAGCCACTTGCCCTGGTGAAGGAGTTGGCCTACTTTGACAACTCGATATAGCTGGACCCTCTACTGGCGGGTTCTCTTGATCTGTGTGTCCATAATTCGATCAGTTGTGGATTGTTCCATGAAATCTGGGTTTAACTCTGTTGGTGTGAGTTGTTCTTCCATGTCGGATGTGTCCAGTAGAGGTGGGAAGTAAGGTTGAAGGCGGTCAACATTGAACACTGGGTGCAGAACAAGGAATGGTGGAATACTGAGCTCAAAGGAACTATCCCCAACAACCTTGGTGATGGTGTATGGCCCATATCAGAGTGGGCGAATCTTGCAGTAGGGTCCAGCGAGGTGCTCCTTTTGCAAATGTAGCCACACTTTATCGCCCACCTGGAAGTTGTGTGGCACCCGATGTTGATCATGTCGTTGCTTGTACTTAGCATTGGCTATGTCCAATATGTCATGAACCTATTGGCGAATGTGCTGAATGTTCTCAATGAAGTTGTTTTCCTTGTCAGCCTCAGACTGGACATGGGTTGAATCTACCAGAGTAGCTGCAAATGGCATGGCTACATCAATGGGACATAGTGGTTGGAATCTCAAGCCCACCTGAAAGGGGTTGTGGTTGGTTGAGCTATGGAGAGCTCGGTTGTATTTGAGTTGTACATAGGGGAGGCTCTAATCCCATGTGCATGGATTCTTTGACTTGTACATGCCCAGAATGTGTACAATCATCTAGTTGACGACCTCTATCTAGCCATCAGTTTATGGATGGAAAGTTGTGGACTTGGTGAGTTTGGTGTCCAGCATCAACCAGAGGTTGGACAAAAATGTACTAAGGAACCTATTGTCCCAATCTGAGATGATAGACTGTGGGATCCCAAAGTGTACCCACACTCGCTCAAAGAAGAGTTTAGTAGTGGCTTCTGCTATGACATTCTTCTTACAGGCCATCATAATGGACATCTTTGAGAATCTGTCGACAACCACAAAAAAAAAGTCATTTCCATTCTTAGTAGAAGGAAGGCCCAACATGTAATCCATGGAGATGGATTCCCAAGGTCGAATAGGGGTTGGAAGCAGAGTATAGAGGCCTTGCTTCTTAATGATCGGTTTGGCAATGGTGCAAGCAATGCAGGACTTGATGTACTTCCCAACATCCTATCGAAGGTTTATCCAATAGAAATACTTTTGCAGTACTGCCACGGGTTTCTTGACCCCAAAATGCCCAGCGACCCAACTGTAGTGCGCCTCCCAAATCATCTTGGCACACTCCCTTGAAGGAACACAAAGATTTCCCAGGTGACATAGAAGTGCATCTTGGAGGTGAAAATTAGGAACTTTCTTACCCTCCAAGAGCATATTTTATGTGTGGCCAAATTCTGGATCACTTTTGTAGAGAAGCAGCCAATTGAAAGTCTCATGCCCACAAGAGTTGAGCACCGTGGTTAGCACCATGATAGGGGGTTGGCTAAGGCAATCTACAACATTATTGGTGCTTCCTTTCTTGTACTTAATGTTCAAATGAAACTGTTGCATGTATGTGGACCACTTTTGATGGTGATTGTTCTGCAACTTCCCTTGTGTCTGTATGAACTACAAGGGTCGGTGGTCTATGTGGATGACCATTTCCTTTCCCAAAATGTAATTCTTCCATTGTCGGCAAGCCTGCACAATGGAATACATATCCTTGTCATAAGTGGGATACTTCCGGACTGTGTCGAAAAGTGTCTCACTGTGATATGCCACTGGATGCCCCTGTTGAGTAAGGACTTCCCCAATAGCATAGTTGGAGGCATCTGTCTCGATCTCAAATGGTTTTTGCAAGTCTGGTAATGTGAGAACTAGTGCAGAGCAGAGACGATTCTTCAAATTGTTGAATGCCTTCTGTTGAGATTTAGACCAAATGAATTTTTCTTTCACTCCTCCCTTGGTGACTTGAATCAAGGGAAAAGTGATCTGAGAGAATCCCAACACAAACCTGTGGTAGAAATTGGCAAGACCCAAAAGATGCAAATCTCTTTTAGGGTGGTTGGGGCTGGCCAATCCCGAATAACTTGGATCTTGGATGGATCCACATGCACCCCTCGCTCATCAATAATGTATCCAAGATACTGAACATGGGTCATGCCAAAAGTGCACTTATCCAAATTGGCACACAACCTTTTTTGCCGCATTGTTTGGAGGACTTGTCGGATGTGGTGGAGGTGCTCTTCCCAAGTCTGGATGAAGATCAAAATGTCATCCAAGTACACCACTACAAATGAGTTGGTGAATGGTTTCAAGGTGTCATCCATTAGTCTCATGAAGGTTGCGGGCATTTAGCAACCCGAAAGGTATGACCAACCATTCGAAAAGGCCCTCCTTAGATTTGAAGGCATTCTTCCACACATCAGAGGGTTCAATTGGTACCTCATGATACCCAGACTTCAAGTCAATCTTGCTGAAATATTTCACCCCCTTGAGTTGGTCCAAAAGGTCATCAATCCATGGGATCGGGTACCTATTCCGGATAGTGATCTTGTTCAGTGCCCGATAGTCAATGCTCTCCAAGTCCCATCCTTCTTCTGCACCAGCATGATCGGGCTCCCACAGGGCGATGAACTCGAACGGATGTGACCTTTCTGCAACAACTCCTGAATCTGCCTCTTGATTTCATCATTCTTCATAACAGAGCGTTGATAGATTGGTCCATTGGGAAACGATGCACCTGGGTTCAGATCGATGGGGTACTTGACCTGACAGTGTAGAGGCACCCCTGCAAGGGAGGTGAATATGTCCTCGTACTCCTCCATGACCTTATCCATCTATTGATGTCATGTAGAGGGGCCCTATATGGAGGTCGTGGCCACAGTCTTCTTATTTTCCTGAGGGCAGATCATCAGGAAATAAAATTTCCTGGTTTGGGCAGATCATCAGGAAATAAAATTTCCTGGTTTTGGCAATGAGCTTACTGCATTGTTTTGTAGTAACCAAAGAGATAGCTTTAAGGCAGTGTTATTTCCAGTATCTTGTAGAACTTATTGCCCAAATTAATAATAAAAACATGAGGCTTGGGCTCATACACAACATGTCACTTCCACAAGTATGGTTGGCCTAATAATACATTAGAAAAATCAAGAGGAGAAATGCCACATAATACCTCATCCGTGAAGGGATTAATGCAGTAGGGAAGGTGACATTTCTAGCTTACGTGGAGGTCTCATCCTTGGTGCATCCACCCAATGGTGTATGGTTGTCGGTGTGTTGTGGTCAGCAAGCCTAACCATTTCACGACCTCTACTGAGATGAGGTTCTTCTGGCTCCTGCTATCGACAATGAACTGCAACAGGGAACCCTTTACCCACATCTGGGAATGGAAGAGGCGCTCCGCCTTCTCTGGATCATCTGGTTCCTTCTTCTGGATCTTCATGGTGGAAATGATGGCATTGGGCTCCACATCAATAATATACTTCTCCCTACCATTCCCCTTGTCGGGTTCTGATTCAGATTCGAAGCTTACATCTGATTCAGAAGCCTTCAACTTGGCTACCAGTTACTCCTTGGCTCGACACTCATTTTTGTTGTGAGTGGAGCTCTTATGGAACTCACACCACTTCCCCATGTCCTTTTTTGGCTTCGTGATTTTTTTCTTTGCTTATGGATTTAGAGGATTGTCCTGAGTTGCCCCACCTTGGCCTGGTCCTTTGTTTGATGATTTGGGGGTACATTTCCCTTGCTTCTGATTCACAGACCCAAAGTCTTGCTTCTTCTGTTTGAACTTCTACTCAATGTTGGCAGCATATCGATATGTCACATCAAATGAGGAGATGTTGAGGAAATCCATTTCCTCTTGAATGTATCTATGAAGACAACTGCGGTAATTTAACACCAAATTTTTCTCCAAATATTTTATACCCAACTTTGTGCGTAGGGTATGGAACAGATTCATCATCTCATGCACATCTTGGTCTCTTGGTTGTCACAGTGTATTCCATTGTATGTATTTGTCCTCATATATGCCCACGGGATAATATTGTTCCTTGATGACATCTCGGAAAGAATTCCAAGTGGGTGCGACCAAGAACAGAGAGGGTTCCCCCTCGCTCTGTTGCTCCCAGTAGGTTTCCCACTAGTCCTTGACATGGGGGGTGACTTTAAGGAGTGAAAAAATAATCCTTTCTCGGTCAGAAAATTCATGAACCAAGAAATATCCTTCTAGCAGATTCAACCATCTATCAATGCCATCTTCCTCTATTTGGACCTCAAATATGGGAATGTGAAAGTTTATTTGTACCTTAAAAGGAGTGGCACCTCCAGAATGGTTGTTGGATGTAGATGCACTGCCAGTGGGCAGCCATTGAAGGATCTGGGCAAAGTTTTCCATCATCATGTTCCTTTGTTTCTCAAGGACCTCCTCGAGAAATAATTTGATAGGATCTCTGACTCCCTCATCTTTCTTTTATTCCCCCATGGGTGGTCATTGGGGTTTGCGAGGCTGATCTTGCAACGAATCAACCAGATCGAGCCTTAACTCCTTATACCCCTATCTCGTTAGGGACATGCAAAGAAGGATCGAGAAAGAGCAAACTGCTCTGATACCACTGATATAGATTTATGCAGGAACACAATGAAATACAGAAATACACATAAAAGCATATATGTATTGGAAGCAAAACTTCATTTCATTAACAACAAATGACTGAAATATGCTTACAGACATAATGGAAATAAAATAGCTTGGGCACTGGTAGCTTTTCTCTAAGAAGAGATGTGGTGGTTACTAGCCTATGAACTCTGTGTTACAATGAATCTCGAAGGCCTATATATTTTTGAGAAACAATGGAAAACCCTAAACATCCAAAAACCTAACCCTAGGAGATGAAACACCAGAATATGGGCCCCGTTGGGGTAAATTGGTACATCAATTTCCCAAGGTCATAACTTTGGCATACTATCTCTGTTTGACGCACATAATACATCATTAGAAAGATCTATCTAAGGACTACACTGCTGACAATGAATATCGAGTCCAAAATGGACTCATATTCGCTAGATCAGAATGGATCTTCCTATACAACCTGGCTAAGAACAAGGAAGGATTTCTCGAGAAGGAAACGTTGAGAGCGTTGTATGACAGGAATTTGTTTGAATACTTTGAAAACAAATACGCATCTCGTAGGGTAGCATTCATGCCCAAAAAATGTCGTTTAGAGCCTCAAAACAGCTCCAGAAGTTCAGGACCTGAAAAAATGCTAAAAACAGTAGATTGTGCTACAATTAAGGAAACTAAAAAATCAAAAGAAACAATGGTGTGGGTCCAAGTGGAATAGGCGGGTGGCCACCAATATCTCCCTGGATCAGGGTGGAAGCATGCAACACTGCGGTTTATGTGAAAAATTGTTGTCCTGATACAATACTTGGCATGAGTACACCTAAAGAAGCTTTCACTGGCAATAAACCTAATGTTTCTCATGTTAAGATTTTTGGCTCATATGTTTATGTGCATGTGACCAAGAATGCCAGGAAGAAGATGGAGTTGACTGTTGAAGTTGGGATATTTGTGGGGTACACAGAAACACCCCATAATTATCATGTGTATTTTCCTAACAGTAAGATAATTGCTATGCATCGGGATATAAAATTCGATGAGGGGAAATCCATGTGGTTGTTGCTTGAGAGGGAGTTATACTTGCATGCAAAGGAGGAACTGTTGGTTCCCAAAGATGAGTCTCAAGATGTGGATCGGCCACATGAGGAGGTTCATGGAGTGGAGGAAGCCACTCATGCAAAGCCATCCATCATAAATGGTAGAAAGTGCACCATAGAAGACGATAGATTGAGACTAGATGATACAAAGAATGTAGGAGCCCCTACTTCACAGCGCAGACAAAGACAGTCTCCTGATCGATTTACTGGATAGATGTCTCTAATGAGAAAACTTTTTTTGACTGAACCATCTTCCTTTCAGGAAGAAATGCAGGATCCCACTTGGATTGATGAAATGGTGGAGGAGTATGACTCCATTGTCCAAAATAGTGCATGGGAAATTGTCCCAAGACCGGTCGACAAATCAGTGGTAGGTTTGAGATGGATCTACAAGGGTAAGGTTTTAATCATTGTTCTTTATATTGATGATTTAATATTGATTAGTGATGAGCAGTTGATACACTCGTGAAAGGAGGACCTTGTAAAGGAGTTCGAGATGAAGGATATGGGCCTCCTTCATTATTTCCTTGGATTGGAAATATGGCAGCGAGATGGTGAACATTTTTGTGTCTCAAGGAAAGTATGCAAGGGAGATACTGGGTAAGTTTCACATGGAGGGTTGCAAACCCATGGATACTCCTCTTCTAGGAAACTAGAAGAAATAAGATGCTACTTCTGGAGAGGTAGTGAATGTTGTAGAAATTTCAATACCAATTAAGTATTGCCGAGATTCTCTTGATCTAACAATTATTTGTCGCTTGTGTTAGTAAAATTTGTGGTATAGGGATTTTAGAAGGTAAGAGGGCCGAGACCTTTCGAGTCTAGAAATACCGGTGGGATCCTAGCCGTTAAACTTGGTGAAACACGCGTCAGAAATCAGAAGGAGAGTCGGGATTTCAGTTCGTCGGAGGATCAGAGTTTCTGGAGGCAGAGAGTTCTTACATGAGTGAATCGCGATGCATGATTTCCCGAGTGAATCAGAGTCGTCCGTCAGCTGAGGAACGTGTCGAGAGATCCCACAGAGTCAGGGATCGGGGAATTGAAGGTCCCACGCACATGGCCATGGGAATCACGATATCCCGATACGCGATTTCCCAACGGAGCTAAGAGTCGTAGTGGGGGACAGGTGTCAGAAGGTAAATCCTTGAAGGAAGAAAGAGTCGAGGCATCGGCATATCAAGAACTCGGAGGTTCATGGGTTAGAGCCTCAAAGATTTTCATCCATAGTTGCGAGATCGCGAGAAGCGATATCCCGATAAGCGTCGGATCAGCGTGTGGGGACCGCAAGAGCGAGTGGAGTACAGGTGGCAGGCTTTGCACCAAGGAGTGAACCGTCGACAAGTCAGTGCCCATGAGTCAACTGGTTTCGGGGAATCGCAAGTTTCGTGGACACAAACATCGTGTCATCAAGAACGCCGAAAACCCGATGGAAAATTGGACCACGGTCACACAGGGACAGGTCATATGGACTATGGTCTAGCTGGTAGGGGCTAGCTCCCAGGAGAAGGAGCTCATCGCACATCGGGATATCGGGAATCCTGGAGACGAGGAACTCGTGCACTTCAAACTGGCGAATCCCAAATCCCCGAAAGCCCGAAACCTCACCACAAGCTTCCTTGCTGCCACGTCCATCCTTGTGTCATGCCAACTCATATTCTTTTCCCGGCCCATGTGTCTTGTCCACCCGGCTCGTATACTTCAAAGTTCGTGAATCCAGCCACGTACATTTTCCCTATCACTTTCCCTCTGCCCATCAATCCATATGGCCTCTCCTCATCCCATATCTGCATCGAGCGTGCCCAACTGCCCCTGCCTGGTCACCATCCGTCCATTACTTGGTGTCAAGTTCCCCAGTCATCACGAAGGCCTCCATGTTCTGTTGATACAGAGTCGACTGGGTCTTTCTCGATCTGAGTGAAGCACTTATTGCAGTAGTTAATGGTGGTTGAACATCATTTCCTCCATAAATGGAAAGCCCAGAAGCAACTGTAAGCTTGTCAATTCATTCATAGGTCCTTGGGAACATGATTTCATCTAACTAAAGTCCACGAGCGTCCAGGGACTGCAAGCGCAGTAAATGTGAAGACGTAATGTCTTCAATGCAATGTCTCGATTTAGCTTCCAGTATTTTTGTTTCAAGTATATGTAGGCATTTTGGCCACTTTTGTAAGCATCGATGGTTGAGCAGAGCTCTCGGGGTTGTAAAGTTTTAATGAAGCATTGTTATTCTGGTTATGTATGAACTTTGGAGACTTCTTGCCTTATGAATGCCAGTTTCTATCATGTCTTTGTTTACACTGTGTTAGAGAAGCTTGGAATTGGAGGATCCAGTCGAGCTGTAACTATTATAGGATGATGTTGTAATGGATCATTGTAATAGTTACAGAGCCTCTAATTAGTCCCTGTGATTTCCTTAACACTGAATGGCTTGGAATTGGAGGATCCAGTCAAGTCCTCTTTCAGTTTCTTGAAGCTCTGAACCAGGAGGATCCTATTTTTTCAGAGTTTTTCCTCTACAAACCGCTGCAAGCCTGATGCCCAGAGTTGTTTGTTCACCTTCTCTTAAGTCTTCCACCTGCTCACCTTTAAATCAACCCACTGGCTGAAGTTAGGATTCCAGACCTACCCTGTTCTTTACATACTAGACTCAGTCCCTGAGTTAGAGTGATACCTCCTAGAGCCATTATCTCCATCTAATCACCCTTCATAAACAAATCGTGACATAAGACTGATGGGCATTGGGCTCTGCTCCTGCAAGCAATCTAGGAGTGACTTCTGACGCTAACATTTATGGCGCCGCTGCCGGGGACGGAATTGAATATTTTCCCTGGATAGAATGATATTGAGCCTTCGAATCCGAAGGTGCATCGGATTATCAAAGCCTTTCTAGATTGCTAACTTGCACCTGGCGACTCCATTGTGACGACTCCGCTGGGGAGAACCTGCTCTGTTAATTGTGGATTTCAGAGGTAGGCATGCGCGGTCTCACCCACACCTACCTCTAGCTACGCCCGAAACAAATCCAGAGGCGGCACTTAGAAAGGGGAAGGCCTCTGAAGAAGAAGCATCCATCATCGAACCAGGTAATTCACCATATCCTTCTGTTGGAGCTCCTTTTTCTCCTCCTCAGATTTCTGACAGGCCTACCTCTGTCGTTTCCCGTTTCTTAAATTTTGGGAGTGTTCCTATTGATTTTTCCCCTCCTGGTCCAGGAACAGAGAGACAAGACTTTGTCACTCCCCTCTCCCCTGAAGCTATACCTTGGTGTAGACCTAGGGCCGCAGAAAATTTCCCCACTCCTGCACAGGGAGGAGAACCTGCCGACTGGATCTCGGTAACCTGTTCCTTGAATCACCTCTTGTTTCCCACCCCAATTCGAGATTTACCCTCAATAACCCCTTTGCGAACTCCTTCTCCTCCAAGTTATCCTCCACCTAACATCCCTATGGCTGGTGCTAATCCCCCTCTGAACAGAATGCATGCCATAGTCGCTGCCAGATACGCTCCCTTAGTTCTTCCCCATCCTATGAATCCTCTCCATGTTGGAGATTACCTTAAATACACGCCCAAGTTCACTAGGGAAGGAGACTTAACCGCTGAGGAGAACCTGGCTGCTTTCTACAGTTATGCAGACAACCTCAATATTGACAATGAGGATGTCTGGATGAGAGTTTTCTTCCAGAGCCTGGATGGTGAAGTGAGGAAGTGGTTTAGAGGATTGGCCCCGGGATCTATTGCTGGGATTGAGGCTCTGGATAGTGCTTTCCT
Source organism: Picea engelmannii (assembly GCA_009831015.1). Taxonomy (NCBI): domain Eukaryota; kingdom Viridiplantae; phylum Streptophyta; class Pinopsida; order Pinales; family Pinaceae; genus Picea; species Picea engelmannii. Next base: position 312,655 of record ML802781.1, read on the forward strand.
AAGGCAGTGGGGAGATAGGAAGGACTTCATGTATTACATGAAATAATTCAATTCTTTGAAGAAAATGGAAGGAGATTTTGTCTCTAACTTCTCCAAAAGATTCAATAAAATGTATAACAAGATCCCTGCAGAGATAAAGCCCTCAGAAGCCTCTGCCCAAATTTCCTATGCTGGTGCATTTGACCCTGATTTTTGCCTGTTGTTGAGAGAACGAAGAGCCACTTCCTTAGCCCAAATGCAAGATGCGGCCATAGAAGTGGAATCCAATGTATTAGCAGCTGACAGACTGAGGAACAAGGCCGATGCAGACAAAAGAAAAGGAAGGTCAGAAGCCTCAACTTCTGGATCATTGGCACCTCACCCTCAAGTGGATGAACTGAAAAAAATGGTGAAGTATCTGTCTATAGAGATGGAGAGGATGAGGATGGAAGGGAGGCATGCGTATAAAGGCCCTCAGATCACCGAAAACAAGGGAGGTTTCAGGAGGCCAAATAATGTTACTCCCCCGAATGTACAGAAAGAGAAGGGAAGAGACAGAGAAGACTAGAAGATTCAGGCCCCTTTCCAAAACAATTTTGTGACCGAGGGGGGAGAAAGAGGATCAGAGGAGCTTGATCCTGAAATCCACTGCGTTGGAGACACTCCTCCTTTTCCTCTTCTCACTCAAACTGCATACGAGGAGTCTCTCATGGACAGCCAGCTGAATGAGCTAAGCAAGGGAGACAAGGCTAGTGGCGGCCGAGGCAGGTACAACCTAAGGTCTGATAAAAAGATGGCAGCGCCTAATATTCCTCAACAGTCCATTAGAGCAGAGAGACCTACTAATGAAGAAGCAAATGATTACAAAGGTAAGAAATCTCACCCCCCCTCCCCCATTGTCCATAATCATGTTCCTGAAATAAAAGAAATTCCAAAGCCTACATCTTCTTTTAATTTCGAGCATGAGATTCAATAGATCAGAATCCATGTGCCCCTCACTGAGCTGATTAAACATGGGGAATTCAAAAAATGCTTCTCTGAGCTTTTACAGTCTGAAGCCTCATGCCTTCCCTCAGACTCCATAAACCTCCAAGATGAAAAGCCAGCAGTTGTCCTAGGTCCCATGGTAGAAGATAGAGATGACTCATCCCCTCCCTTCTACACCTCCTTGAACATACATGACAAAGTGATGCACAACTGTTTGATGGATTCAGGGGCCTCTCACAACCTCATGCCAAAAAATGTCATGGAATATTTGGGACTAGAAGTTACCAGGGCCTATCATGACCTCTATTCTTTTGACTCCAGGAGAGTTCAGTGTCTTGGAGTGATCAAAGACCTGGTTCTGACCTTGTTTCAATTTCCCATGAAAAGTGTGGTCATGGATATCATAGTAGCTGATGTCCCCCCCAAGTTCAGAATGTTGTTATCAAGATCTTGGATAAAAAGACTGGGGGGAACCTTGCAGATGGACCTCACATATGCTACTATCCCAGTGTTCGTAGGAGAACATCTAAGGCTATATAGGGAAGCCCAGTTGGCCTATATAATCAGTGATGAGGCTAACCCCACCAATCATCCCATCTTTGCCTTGGACATTGATTTAGGCTCCAGTTGAATGCAACTCACCCACGCTCCAGAGCTGCCTCTGAGACTCAGAAAGCAGCCCACTATTTCCCCTGAAGTTTCTCTCTCCATCACCCCAATCTGGAAAATGTTTTTTGATGGAGCCTGTTCCCGAGAAGGCGCTGGAGCTGGAGTAGTTTTTGTGTCGCCTTCTTAGGAAACCATATCTCTGTCATACAAATTAGAATTTGAAGCTACCAACAATGTGGAAAAGTATGAGGCTCTTGTTCTAGGACTAAGGGCTGGGAGGGAAATTGGAATTCAGGAAATAGAAGTATTCGGTGATGCGGAGTTGGTGGTTCAGCAGGTCAAGAATGCTTATCAAGCTAAGCATCCTCGACTCAAGAGTTACAGGAATGAGGTATGGGACCTTGTTGACAATTTCTTCTCGGCATTTAATATTTCTTTCATACCAAGAGAGGAGAACACCTTGGCAAACTCCTTGGCTACATCGGCTAGCCATTTCAAAGTACCTCTGCTACCCAAATTCAGATATGATGTGGAAGTAAAATACAGACCCTCCATATATGACAACATCAAACATTGGAAGGTATTCGAGGACGATATTGAGGTCAAGAGATTCTTGGAGACTGTTGAGGAATTTTCAAAAATGCACATAGACCAAGATGCCATCTCAGAGGAAGAGCCCGATGGGGGTAATCTTCTGAATAAGATTGCAGGGTGTGACATTGTGCAGCTGCCTAGCAACCATATTCCCAGGGGACTTGTGCCTTTGGAAAGGCTTTTTGATAGTAACGATGTGACGGTAAAAGGAAAGATCTTGGAGGAGGACACTGATACTATTCAGTGCAATATTGGAACTGAGAGTGAGCCCAAGTATGTCAAATTGTCAAAAGATCTGACAGCGGAACAGAGGTCAGAATATAGTGCACTTTTGAGGAAATTTGTTGATGTATTTTCCTGGACTTACGAAGACCTCAAAACCTATGACACCTTTGTCATCGAGCATAAAATCCCATTAAAGGAGGAGGCAAATCCATTTAGGAAGAAGATGAGACAGATCAATCCCATGCTGCTGCCTATCATGGAGAGAGAAGTGAAGAAGCTGCTTCAAGCTCAGATCATCGTTCCACTGAGATATTCAGAATGGGTGGAAAATTTGGTGCCAGTAAGGAAAAAGAATGGAGAGATCCGACTCTGTGTAGACTTCAGAAACCTAAACAGAAGCTCATGAAAAGATAACTACCCCCTGCCAAATATGGAACATATACTGTAGAAGGTGACAGGAGCTTCCAGAATGTCCATGATTGATGGTTTCTCTGGCTACAATCAGGTCTCCATTCTTCCTTAAGACAGGGAAAAGACAGCATTCACCACTCCATGGGGCACGTTCATGTATTCCAAGATGCCATTTGGATTAATGAATGCGGGGGTGACTTTCCAGCGTGCCATGGACATAGCTTTCATTGGGGAAAAGGACAAATTTGTGGTCGTTTATCTGGATGACATCACAGTATTTTCAAAATCTGATGTAGAACATCATCGTCATCTCAGGAAAGTTTTCTTGAAATGCAGAAAGTTTGGCATTTCATTAAACCCCAAAAAATCTCTATTCGCCATGAAGGAGGGAAAGTTACTAGGCCACATAGTATCAGCAGAAGGAGTCAGGATTGATCCCAGCAGAATTGAGGCAATACAAGCCTTATCAATCCTGAGGTCTAGAAAGGAGGTCCAATCTTTCCTTGGTAAAATTAATTTCCTGAGAAGGTTTGTGCCTAACTTTGCTGAGGAGGTAAAACTTATAACAGCTATGTTAAAGAAAGAGAATGAAGTAAGGTGGACCCCTCAATCATGGCATTCCTTTGAGCAAATCAAGAAAGCCCTGAATGAAGCTCTTGTGCTTGTCAGTCCCGACTACTCGAAGGATTTCCTTATTTTCTCCTTTGCCTCACCCGACACAGTGGTTGTTGTTCTATTACAGACAAATGACAATGGGCTAGAACAGCCTATTGCTTACTTCAGCCAAGCATTAAGGGATGCCGAAGTCAGGTATGAAACTATGGAGAAGCAATCTTATGCTCTAGTGAAAGCTCTCAAAGCTTTTAGAACCTACATCCTGCAGTCGAAGATCATTGCCTACGTCCCCTCGGCTGTTGTCAAGGATATTCTTATTCAGCCTGACATAGATGGGAGGAGTAAATGGATAGCCAAAATCCTGGAGTTTGACCTGGAAATAAGGCCGACCAAGTTGATCAAAGGGAAAGGCTTAGCCAAACTGTTGGCTGAAGCAAACTGCCAAGCTTTGGGGATAAGTTTCATCAATGGATGCTCAAATATTCAGCAGGATCAACTATCTGACATAGATCATCAAAGGGAGCCCCCATTGGCTCAATGTCCTTGGGATAAGGATGTCATATACTTTTTGCAGGAGCTGCGACCTCCAGACGGCCTGCAAAGAAGCAAAGAAAGAGCTCTGAAGCTCAAAGCAGTCAAATATCGCCTGATCGATCAAATATTATATTGGAAAGACCCCTTGGGGGTGCTTCTGAAATGTATAAATCCACCAGAGGTCGAGAAGGTCGTAGCTGAATTTCACAGTGGCCTGTGTGGAGGGCACCATTTTTGGAGAGCCACAGCCCACAAAATCCTCAGGGCTGGATACTACTGGCCTACCATGTTCGCTGATGTCTGCAAAAGGGTCAGAGCCTGCATCAATTGTCAAAAATTTGTAGGAAAGCAGTAGCTCAGGTCTTTGCCGCTAAAACCAGTGGTGGTTTTAGGGCCTTTTCAGCAGTGGGGCCTAGATTTCATTGGAGAAATTCACCCTCCCTCCATTGGGCAGCATAGGTGGATCCTGACTGCTACAGATTTCTTTACCAAGTGGATTGAAGATGTCCCCACCAGGAGTGGTTCCCACAAGGTAATCATTGGATTCTTGGAGGACCTTATCACAAGGTTCGGCTGCCCAAATAAGATTGTCACTGATAATGCAGCCATTTTCAGGTCTGAGCCATTAGCCAAGTTCTGTGAGTAGTTCGGGATTAAGTTGATTCACTCCACCCCATATTATCCGCAGGGCAATGGTTTAGCAGAGTCCTCCAACAAAAGTTCAATAAGAATCATCAAAAGGCTGTTGGAAGACAATCAAAGGGCTTGGAACTCAAAGCTTAAGTTCACCCTATGGGCTGATCGGGTGACTACAAAGAGAGCTACAGGCCTCTCCCCTTTCCAGTTAGTCTACGGAGCCGAAGCTGTCTTCCCTTCTCAGCTAGCCATCCCTGCAGTGAAATTCCTCCAGGACCATCGGGAGGATCCTGATGACATGATCAGAAGGATTCATCAGCTAGTAGAGGTCCAGCAGGCTAGGGAGCAGACATTAGACAGGATCCAAGACCATCAACAGAAAATCAAGCAGGTCTTCGATAGGGGGGCCAAGAAGGAGCGGTTCCAGGTAGGAGACCTGGTACTGAAATGGGATGCTCCTAAACAAGATAAGGGAAAACACAGCAAGTTTGAAGCTCTGTGGATTGGACCTTTCAGAATCTCCGAGGCTTTCTCAAACAACACATACAGGCTGCAAGATTTGGAAGGTGAAGAGGTTTTCGGCAGCCGAGTGAATGGGCATTTCCTGAAAAAATGTTTTGTTTGAGTCTCAGATGACTCTTTGTTTGTAAATATTGTCCTTTTGTTTCTTAGTTCATTTTCATTTTTATTTTTGTGGCCTAATAATGACTCCATAGCCCAACAGAAAGGCAACTGGAACTACAGAAGGATTTCTTAGAGCATCACATGGACGACTCTATCCACCATGGGGCCGAATGTTAGTAACATTTGTGGTATCAGGATTTTAGAAGGTAAGAGGGCTAAGACCTTTCGAGTCTCGAAAGACCGGTGGGATCCTAGCCGTTGAACTTGGCGAAACATGCGTCAGAAATCAGAAGGAGAGTCAGGATTTCAGTTCGTCGGAGGATCGGAGTTTCTGGAGGCAGAGAGTTATTACATGAGTGAATCACGATGCATGATTTCCCGACTGAATCATAGGTTTCCATCAGCTGAGGCACGTGTCGAGAGATCTCGCAGAGTCAGGGATCGGGGAATTGAATGTCCCGCGCACATGGTCGTGGGAATCGTGATATCCCGATACGCGATTTCCCAACGAAGCTAAGAGCCGTAGTGGGGGACAGGTGTCAGAAGGTAAATCCTTGAAGGAAGAAAGAGTCGAGGCATCGACATATCTTGAACTCGGAGGTTCGTGGGTTAGAGCCTCAAATATTTGTGTCCATAGTTGCGAGATCGTGAGAAGCGATATCCCAGTAAGCGTCGGATCAACATGTGGGGACCGCAAGAGCGAGTGGAGTACAGGTGGTAGGCTTTGCACCAAGGAGTGAACCGTCGACAAGTCAGCGGCCATGAGTCATCGAGTTTCGGGGAATCGCAAGTTTTATGGACAAAAACATCGTGTCATCAAGAACGCCGAAAACCCGATGGAAAATTGGACCGCGGTCACACAGGGACAGGTCATATGGACTATGGTCTAGCTGGTAGGGGCTAGCTCCCAGGAGAAGGAGCTCATCGCACATCGGGATATCGGGAATCCTGGAGGCGAGGAACTCGCGCACTTCAAACTCGCGAATCCCAAATCCTCGAAATCCTGAAACCTCACCACAATCTTCCTTGCTACCACGTCCATCCTTGTGTCATGCCAACTCATATTCTTTTCCTGACCCATTTGTCTTGTCCACCCGGCTCGTATACTTCAAAGTTCATGAATCCAGCCACGTACATTTTCCCTATCACTTTCCCTCTGCCCATCAGTCCACATGGCCTCTCCTCATCCCATATCTGCATCGAGCGTGCCCAACTGCCCCTGCCTGGTCACCATCCGTCCATTACTTGGTGTCAAGTTCCCCAGTCATCACGAAGGCCTCCATGTTCTGTTGATACAGAGTCGACTGGGTCTTTCCCGATCTCAATGAAGCAGTTATTGCAGTAGTTAATGGTGGTTGAACATCATTTCCTCCATAAATGGAAAGCCCAGAAGCGACTGTAAGCTTGTCAATTCATTCACAGGTCCTTGGGAACACGATTGTGTATGACTAAAGTCCACGAGCGTCCAGGGACTGCAGGCGCAGTAAATGTGAAGACGTAATGTCTTCAATGCAATGTCTCGATTTAGCTTCCAGTATTTTTGTTTCAAGTATATGTAGGCATTTTGGCCACTTTTGTAAGCATCGATGGTTGAGCAGAGCTCCCAGGTTTGTAAAGTTTTAATGAAGCATTGTTATTCTGGTTATGTATGAACTTTGGAGACTTCTTGCCTTATGAATGCTAGTTTCTATCATGTCTTTGTTTACACTGTGTTAGATCAGCTCGGAATTGGAGGATCCAGTCGAGCTGTAACTATTATAGGATGATGTTGTAATGGATCACTGTAATAGTTACGGAGCCTCTAATCAGTCCTTGTGATTTCCTTAGCGTTGAACGGCTTGGAATTGGAGGATCCAGTCAAGTCCTCTTTCAGTTTCTTGAAGCTCTGAACCAGGAGGATCCTGTTTTTTCAGAGTTTTTCCTCTACAAACCGCTGCAAGCCTGATGCCCAGAGCTATTTGTTCACCTTCTCTTAAGTCTTCCACCTGTTCACCTTTAAATCAACCCACTGGATGAAGTTAGGATTCCAGACCTACCCTGTTCTTTACATACCAGACTCAGTCCCTGAGTTAGAGTGATACCTCCTAGAGCCATTATCTCCATCTAATCACCCTTCATAAACAAATCGTGACATAAGATTGATGGGCGTTGGGCTCTGCTCCTGCAAGCAATCCAGGAGTGACTTCTGACTCTAACAGCTTGTTAAATACATAATCACTTCTACTAATATTCTTGCGAAATTTAAACCATGATCGACAATGCAATATCAATAACAAGAATCAATCAAACATAACACAGATGTTTTATTGGGAAATCATAAAGCTAAAAACCCCACTATCATATATTATGTATATCATGGATCATGAAACAATCTCATACAAAACTCTAATCTAAGAGCTCTCAATACAATACAATCGTCTACACTATCATACAAAAATCAGCAAATACATGTGTCAATTCTCTTCCTCCAGACAGCCTGCCTCCTCTGCACAATCCCTGTAATGGATGAATGAATCCCCCTACACTAGGCCGCATATGCTCATTGGCATATCCACTGTGTGTGTGATTGCATGAGTGCACTTCAATCAAATCACAATTGATAGCCAACCTATCCCTTTCGTCTGTTATCTCAATTGGGTCTCCAATAGATATAACATGCATGTAGTTAACAGTGGTAAATCTTCAGTTGCATGTGAGATCACTGATTTTGAGCTAATTAATAATTAATTCACTGAACTCTCACTAGTGCAAGTTTAGTTACAACTAGCACAACTGAGCTTAACTCACTTAACTGAGATAAACTACTTTACAACTCACATAACTACACTAATAATCATGTTACAACTCCAAGTCACTCAGTGATAAATGAGATAATAGATTAATATTTATTGTCCAATTTATTTAAGGGAAAAATAAATTAGACACACATTTCTTGTTGACTTTTCAACAAATGCTATTGTCTATCGACAGTTAGTGGGTTCGCTAATGTATCTAGTGAACACGAGACCAGACATTCATTATGCGGTTAAACAACTGAGTCAAGCGATGGTTAAGCCAACCAAGCTCTTTTGGAAGGCAGATAAGCATGTCCTAAGATACCTGAGGGGCACATCTAAGTATGGATTATGGTATAGACATACGAATGAGGTGAATTTGCATGGCTTCACGGATGAAGATTAGACGGGAAGCCCAACGAACAGAAAGAGCACATCAGGTGGGATATTTAGTATCGAATCTACAACTGTTTCTTGGTACAGCAGGAAACAGAGATCTGTGGCACTCATTTCAGTGGAAGCGGGATACATAGCAACGATTCAAGATGCATGTCAGGCTATCTAGATGAGAAAGATCTTGGTTGGCTTGTTTGGTTCTCATTCAGATCCGACAGTGATTCATTGTGATAATTAGAGTTGCATTAAACTCTTGATTAATCCTATGTTTCATGATAGATCTAATCATATAGATATATGGTATCATCATATCAAATATTGTGTGCAACGAAAGATCATGTTGCTTTAGTACATTCCTACGGAAGATCAGGATGCAAACATTCTGACAAAGGTGCTCACCAAGAGAAAATTTGAATACCATAGAGACAAGATCAGGGTGAAGGATAATCCCTTTCTTATTGAGAAGGAATGTTGAGATTCAACAAGAAGATCCTAGTGATAATTATACACCTACAATAGGATGGAGCCTCAGGCTATTTTTAGGTGGAAGTCTATTTTTAGATGATGAGAAAATTCTATGTATAGATGATGTCTATTTATAGATGGTGAGCAAATTCTATTTATAGATGTATGTCAACTATTATTATCCCTTAATAATAGTTGGAAAATAAAATTAATCTATTCTCGATGAGAACTTGGAAATAGTTAACTGAAGTGGAAAATCAGTTAACTATAGAAAATTTGAGTTCAAAGGTTGACTGGTGGGACATGCAAGTCGAATTAGTTGTAACTAAGTGATTTGAAGTTGTAACAGAGTTATATGTGTAGTTATGTGAGTTGTGAAGTAGTTTAAATTAGTTAAGTGAGTTAAGATCAGTTGTACTAGTTGTAACTGAACTTACACTAATGAGAGATCATTGAATTAATTATTAATTAATTCACAAACAGTGGTCTCACATGCAACTAAAGATTTACCAATGTTAACTACATGCATGTCAGATCCAATGGAGACCCAGCTGAGATAACAGGTGAAAGGGACAATTTGACTATCAGTTGTGACATTAGTGAGTGCACTCATGCAACCACACACACAGTAGATGTGCCCATGAGAATTGCGCAGCCTAGGAAAGTGAAATTCATTCATTGCAGGGATTTCCATTAGCAGGGATTGCACAGAGGAGGCTAGTTGTTTGGAAGCAGTAAATTGGCACATGAATTTGTCAATTTTTGTATGACAGTGTGAGACAATTGTATATTGTACTAAGAGCTCTTGGATTAGAGTTTTGCATGAGATTGTTTCATGATCCATGATATATACATAATATATGATAGTGGGGTTTTTAGCTTTATGCTTTCCCAGTAAAAACATCTATCTTATGTGTGATTGATCTTTCTTCTTGATATTGCAATTGGCGATCATGTTTTAAATTCCGCAAGAATATTTGTAGAAGCGATTATGTATTTAACAGTGGCATATAATTGTTAGATTAGGAGAATCCAGGCAATACATAATTTGTATTAAAACTTCTACATCTATTATCCAATCAGGTTGGATGATCGAAATAGCATAGAGAAAGGCCTCAACATCTTCATCCTTTCTTGAGAGTGCATCTGCCACAACATTTTTCTTCCCTTT
>ML802781.1:323710-334137 GCA_009831015.1 Picea engelmannii
ATTAGGTGAATAGCATGATCATGATTTCAAGTGAGTGGAAGACCTTTGGGAATATCTTCAAATACTTTGGAATGCTTATCAATGATCCCTTGGAGATCTAGGGGAATAGATGGCTTAGATGTTTGAACATATAGTGAGAATACGTGTTCAATTACACCTTGATGCCCCTTTTTCAATAATTTTTTCATGCCATTAAAGCTTATCACCTTACTAGGTTTCCCTGTGATACCTCTTAACTCAATTTATATTCCCTCCAATGAGAATTTCATAAAAAAATCTTGAAAATTAAAAGACATTGTTCCTAATGATTGTAACCATTGGATTTATAGTATGACATCAACACCACCCATGGGTATAGAAATCATTGGACTATTCATTACATATTCCCCCCATAGTAAGATTGATATTATTGAATTTTCCTGAGAAATTGATAGTTCCTCCATCTGCAATCATTGCTTGAAACTTTGGCATTGGATATATAAAGCAATTGAGAGCTTTGGCTAATTTATAGTGAATGAAATTATGAATACTACCAGAATCAATTAAGACTATTACCTTTTTCTTTTTGATATATCCTTCGATCTTGAGGGTTTGAGGAGTGTTAATTCCAACCAATGCATTACATGATATCGTGGAAGCCAACTCTTCAAAATAAATCTCTTCAACATTTTCATCTTGAGATGGTTCTTGTTCTTGTTCTTGTTCTTCTTCCTCTTCACAATCTATGTAGAATAATTTCTTCTCACCACACTTATGTACCTTATTGTACTTGTTGTCACAATTAAAGCACAAAACTTTTTCTTTTATTTCCTCCAATTGTTGAGGTGTTTTAGAAGAAGGAGCATTATTCTCTCGATAGATGTTAGGAGTGGTCCTTCTAGTAGCCATAGCCATATTTTTACTTTCAACATTTCTTGCCACCCTAAATGCATTCTACAATGATTTGGGTTCCCAAAGGCGAACCTCATGTTGAATGTTATCCCTTAAAGTTATTATGAACACATCAATCAAATGCTCATCTAGAATATTTGTTACCTTTATATTCAATCTTTGGAAGTTCTCAATGTGCTATGTAATTGAACCCTTTTTCTTGAGATTATCAATTGGCTAAAGAAGGTATTGCTCCTTGTATCCTCATAGTGTGCTATCATTTCTTCTGTGAAAATTGTCCAAGTGACGAGTGATTTGCGAGAACAAATCCATTGATACCACACAAATTGATTGGGTTCTAAATATAAAGAAGAAATTTGTACCTTTTTTGTATGTGGCACATCATGTAGATCAAAGAATTGCTCCATCTGAAGTATCCATGTGATTGGGTCCTTGTCATCAAAATTCCTCATATCGATCTTAGGAACGTGGTTGGTCTTCAGCCCAAAGTTGGAGTTTCTCCATTCCTGATTCATCTTCCTTGTGTCCTCATCATGAATTTCATGGGATGCATTTTCACTTCCAGGTGTCCTCTAGAAATTTTTCAATCCTTCCATGATCTCTCTTTTTAAACCATCCATCATCCCTTGTAGTTCATATTTTTTCATTGTCTTCTTTTGTAAATCACTTATGTCCCTATGCATCTCTTCACTTCATCAAGATTCCAACTAGGACTGTATGGAGTCTTATTTGGTATAGAAGTTCCCTTTTTTTGGTGGCATGTTGGCCAAGTATCACTTTTAAACCTTGATTTTGAGGTGGTTTTGCTAGACAACATTTCTTCTATTGTATCTCCAAAATTTCGGCCCTTCTTGGTATGAAAAATTATTTTTTGTAGTTATTAGATATTTCTTCTCTACAATGCCACAAGTCTGATCAAAATTGGATGTGCCAAGTGGAATTTATGGTAACTTCCCCACAACGTGTTGATTTTTGGCCTTTCCAGGAGATCTCACTTGTATATCATGCCCTGCACAAAATAATTGATATACAATTATGAAAATCGTACCAGAAATACTATAGATTGTCCCCTATCCAATGTAACTAGTCTCACTCAATTTGGATACTCTAGGAATAATTTATGATTTTCTTACTTGGAACACCTGCTTGAGACTAGTCAATCGGACTAGTCATATACCCTATCTTACACAGGGTGTATCTACAAATGTAAGATGACCCAAAAGCTGAAATGTTTATCACATATACCTTGAGAATTTATGTGAATATTCTCTGGATTTCAGGGTCTAAAACGTTACAGAAAAAATTTTATAGCGAAAATTTTGCGATGTCTCAATTCAAGATGATTTCAGAACCATATAGTGCACAGGATGTATCTCTTAAAGTATAAGGACTTGGGAGCTTAAATTTGAACCCAACATACCTTGATATGTATACTAAATATCCTCCAAGGGGTTCCTTCTGAAATGTCGTAGAAAAAAATTATAGTGAAAATTCCAAGGTGTCTCAAATGTAGCAACGAAACCCCAAGACCTTGAGCTCTGATACCATATGTGATCCAGGGGATCAAATTTTGCTCAAAATTCAAAGTGCTCGGAATCACTTCAAATCGAATGGGTGTGTAGGCCTCATCGTCACAAACCCAACGCAACTCGTTTGGGTTCAAACGACCGTCGGATGAGAGAGATATCGCATTTTGTTCAAATCATCAAACATGCAAAAAAAATGTGTTGACTGTACAGTCCGTACAGTCTGTACGGATGCTGACATGGCAGAGTCATATGACACGTGGCAGAAGCTGAGTTGGCAGGGTCGACATGTGGCAGGTGTTGAGTGGCCGACATGTGGACGAATCGACGTCCGACACGTGGCATATTGGTGACGAATGGATTGGTGACATGTGGCCCAAACAAGGGACGCCACGTGTCACCTAGGCTATGGTTTAAAATTTTTGTAGTCGAAAGGACTCGACCCCATGTAATGTGCCCCAATTAAGGGGTAATGTGCCACTATTTATGGATTAACACGATTGGTCCATGATCTCTATTTAAAGATCATGGAGGTTCATTTTCCAATGATTGATTATGAGAAACTCTCTTGTAAAATCTCTCTGTAATATTTTTCTTTTGCATTAATAAACTTCTCCAAGTGGTCGCATTGGTCTGGGTCGTGGATGTTTCCCCGTAGGTTTTTTACCATGTCAAAACATCGGTGTGTTGATCTTTGATCTGGTTTTGTGAGTGGTTATTGAAGGTGTTCTTCCTCTGTTGGAATACCTGTGTTGTCAAACATGGTATCAGAGCTTGTTTGAAGACCTGCTCATGTTGTAGATCGAGATCGTGAAGTCGATTTGCTCATCTCGGTTTTCTTTCATTTTTGGGCTGAGAGGACTATTCCATTGTGTCCGAAGTGCTCATTTCAGTTATGAACACTTTTTGTTTCACTTGAAAAGGTTTTCGTTTGCCCAAGATACGGCCATTTCAGTCAGATCCAGAGATATAAAGCCTGAATACACATTTTTTTAATTTTTCCAGAGTATCATTTTGGTTTTATTTCAGTTTTGTACTATTTATTTTTGGGTTGCTACTCTTTTAGATATGTGTATTCTCTTTTCCCTGTGCCCTGCGCTATCTTGTCAAATCATAAACAAATAGCAAAAGGTTCATCTTCCGGGTAAGCTAACTGAGATCTAACCCTTTTTGTCATCAAGAAGTGAACTTTTTTTCTTGTGTGAAAAGAGATTTTTCCAACAACAACAACCCCAATCCTCTTCCTAAAAAATAAAATATGTTTTTCTAGACCATTTGGTTAAAAGTTTCCTTATTAAGTAAGAGGTCTTGAGTTCAAGTCTCTCTTTTGTTACTTTTTTTTAAAAACTTCATGCTAAAATTGTAAAGTGTATTTCACTCCAAGTATAAAAGTGAATCACTATAAGTAGCTTTAATATTTTGTTTTAAAGTTATGTGTTTTGTAGGAAGATTTTCTTTTATAAAGTAACTTCATTGTAAAAGTGATCCCCACTTCTCTTTATAAAAGTGGGTCCCTTCATAAAGCAACTTACACCACCACGTGGTCCTTTGGTTACCGGTTATGTAGTTTTTAAAAAAGGGCATAACTTTTACATCCGAAGTCCATTTTTAGAGCCCTTTTTTTTTAAAACCGCATAATTTTTCGAGATATTTCCATCTAGCTCATTAGTTTCAGTTTTTAAATACATATTATATACAAATTTAATATGGATTCTTCCAGTAATTTGTTGCTAACTAGCACCAACTACTTCCAATGGAAATCTGATATGGAAGATTTATTAAGAAGTAAAGGCTTGTACAGAATTACCTTGGGAAAGGAAAAAGCACCCACTTATGATGATAAGAAAGTCAAATGGGCTCATAGGAGTGACGAAGCACGTGGACTAATCGGAATGCCCATCTCTCATGAGTTAAGGTTCCACCTTAAATAAATTGATGACCCGAAAGAAGTTTGGAAAAAGATTGAATCTGTGTTTGGTAAACTCAATATTATTCGAGCACAACAGTTAGAAAATCAAGTATTGACCTTAAGCCCAAGTGATTTTTCTTGCCTTGGAGACTATCTATCTCAGTTTAAAACACTCAGAATTTATGTGAAGAATGTGAGATAAAAATGGAGTAAGAGCATTGTATCTATCTTATTATTTCTAAGCTAGGTAGTGTATATTTTTTGTTTGTATATACCTTTTATGCCATGAGAGGGGATCTAGGGAAAGCTTATCAAAAACCCACTCTTGAGTCATTTTGTGCTGATTTGATTAGAGAGGAAAATAAGCTTGTACAACTTGGAGTGATCAGCACTGCACATACCTCCAACAAAGCCTTAGTTTCCTAGCAGAAAGATAAACCCAAGTATCCCAAGAAGAAACATCCTCACTACAACAAAAATCAACATAAGGGTCCCAAATCTACTCAGTCAACTTCAGCTCCTAATGGTGACAAAGGAGCAAAATATAAAAATAAGAAGACAGACATACATTGCAACTTCTGTGATAAATATGGTGATGATGAGTCCAAATGTTTCAAGAAGATGGTAGCTTTAGAAGCAACAATGAAGAAGCACAACATCAGTATTGATTCTACTACTTCTTCTTCTTCTCATGGACATGCACTTTCTGTTTCTGGTTTCTCCTTTAATACAACTTCTACTTCTTGTTCTGATGAGTGGCTTATTGATTCTGGAGCATATTATCATATGGCTAAGGATAAAGACATATTTTATGCTCTAAATGAATGTAACACCAAGAAAATATTTGTTAGTGATGATAGATCTCTTAGTTTTGTATGATCTAGAGCAGTTCAAGTAGAGAATGGTCATTTCAATGATGTATTATGTGTTCCAATTCTTTCTTGTAACCTTCTATCAGTATATCAAATCACTCATTCAGGTGAAGGTAAAACAGTAGAGTTTTCACCTCACTAAGTTGTAATCAAGGATCTAAAATATCCTAAGCATGTTCTTGCAACTGGAATTAATGATGATATTACCAGGTTGTACAAGTTTGAGGACTTTGGGTCATCATCTTTTTCATTGGTTTTTGTTGCTCATAACAATGACTTGAGAAAACTTTGGCATGAGCGGTTTGGTCATCTAAACTATTGCTCATTGCAGCAACTATGTAATCAACAGATGGTGACTGGTATTCCTCATGTTTCATGCAGAGATGGTGTTTGTGTCGTTTGTATTCTCGACAAACATCATTGGGACAATTTTGACAAGCGTGCCTCTTGGCATGCCTTGGGCCCTTTGCATCTTGTTCACAGTGATTTGTGTGGTCCACTTTCTTCTCCTTCTTTTTTTGGGTGCAAGTATTTCTTAACTTTCATTGATGATTTTTCCAAACGTACTTGGGTTTACTTCCTAAAACTTAAGAGAAAAATTTTTGACAATTGTTTTGCTTATAAGGCCCTTGTAGAAAAGCAATCTGGACATCAAATTCAAAAGTTAAGAACATATAATGGAGGGGAATATGTGAACAATAATTTTAAAAGTTACTGCACTACACAGGGCATCCAAATGCAACACATTGTTCCATATACACCACAAAAAATGGTGTTGTTGAGAGAAAGAACCACACATTAAAAGAAATGGCTATTTGTATGATCCAATCTATGGGATTAATTCTAAAGTATTGGGAGAAAGCAATCAACTGTGCAAATTAAATAGTCAAACTCACTCCCACAAAGGCTCTTAAAAATATAACACTGGAAGAAGCTTGGACTAAAATTAAAGTAGATGTAAGTCACTTCCGTGTATTTGTCAATATAGCATGGGATCACATTCCTGATGAGAAAAGGAAAGCATTGCAGCCTAAAAGTGAGAAGTGTATATTTATTGGCTATTCTGAAGATGTCAAAGTTTATAGACTTCTTCAACCAAATTGCAATGAAATTTATTAGAAGAGATGTTAAATTTGATGAAAATATATTGGCCTATGAGCCTAATTCAGTGAGTGTGCCTTCTTTGGCCTGTGATCCATCTTCGGCATTTGTGCCTTCTTCTATTCCTAGCATGGTTTCTTCTTCAGATCATGATAGTGAGGATGAAAATCCACCTCCGCCTGCTCACCTTCCTCCAAATGGTTCCTTTGAACCTAAACCAACACGAGTTCCATCTCTTCCTAGATGGGTCTATTCAACACGAGAAGCAGTTGGTGGTCTTGTCGATGATCCTTCATATCATAATCAAACAAGTTCACAATTCCAACGAGCCTCTTCTCTTTTGGCTGAAGTTTCAGAGACTCCTGATCTAGAGACATTTGCAGAATCTTCAGGTCATCCATATTGGGATACAGTAATGAATGACGAGTATCGTTCTTTAATGGAAAATGATAATTGGGAGCATGTACCTATTCCAAAAGAAAGAAAACTT
This sequence comes from Picea engelmannii, assembly GCA_009831015.1. Lineage (NCBI taxonomy): Eukaryota > Viridiplantae > Streptophyta > Pinopsida > Pinales > Pinaceae > Picea > Picea engelmannii. Next base: position 330,500 of record ML802781.1, read on the forward strand.
GTCAAATATAAATGGGTCTACAGAACTAAGAATGCATCATATGGAAGTGTTGAAAGAGAAAAGGCTTGGTTAGTTGCCAAAGGATTTTCCCAAGTTGAAGGATCTGACTATAATGAAACCTTTGCCCCTGTAGCCAAAATGAATTCCATCTGCCTTGTTCTTTCCCTTTTTGCCTCATATAAATGGGAGGTCCATCAAATGGATGTTAAATACGCCTTATTTCATGGATATTTGCAAGAAGAAATCTACATGGAACAACCTATTGGATATTTCCAAAATGACTCTAGTCTTGTTTGTCTCCTTAAGAAATATCTTTATGGTCTTAAGCAAGCTCCTCGAGCTTGTTATGCCAAAAAGGACAACTTTCTTATTGACACTGGATTCTCTAGATGCCATTCTGATCCTAATGTTTATACCAAGAAAGTAGGAATCCATCTCATAATCCTTGTCCTTTATGTTGATGACCTTATCCTTACTTTTAGTGACTCAAAAATTTTAAACCATTTGAAACCCAAACTTAAGAAGAAATTTGAAATGACAAACTTAGGCTTTTTGCACTATTTCCTTGGCCTCTAATTTTTGCAAACCAATGAAGTAATGTTTCTTTCCCAGTCTAAGTCTGCTTGTGACATTATTCGTCACTTTCACATGAATGATTGTAAACCACCTCCTTCTCCCTTCCAGTCTAGATTCAAGCTTACTGCCACTTGTACTTCTCTTGAAGTTGATTCCACCCTGTACCGTCAATTAGTTGGTAGCCTATTATACTTGACTCATACTCATCCTGATACTTCCTTTGTTGTTGGTTTTGTTTCCCGGTATATGAAAACACCCCATGAAATCTATTGGAAAGAAATTAAAAGGATACTTCGCCATGTCTGTGGTACAGTTCAACTCGGGATACATTACAGTTCAGGGGGGACTCCTTTATTGGTTGGTTTCATTGATTCAGATTGGGTTGGCGACCCTGATGATCAGAAGTCTATTGCAGGTTATGTTTTCATCCTTTCTTCAAGACCTATCACTTGGGTCTATAAGAAACAACATGTTATTTCACTTTCTTCAACAAAAGCAAAGTACCGAGAAATGGTAAATGCAAGTTAGGAAGCCTTGTGGCTTCGAAAGATCCTTTTAGAGTTTAGATTTTAGCAGCAACATCTGACTAGCCTTTGTTGCAACAATAAGAGTTCCATCAAGATTGCCAAAGACCCAGTTCAACATCAGCACAAAAATCACATTGAGATACACATGCACGTCATCAGAAAGCTCATTCATGATCAAGTTATTGAAGTGTTATTTCTCCCTACAAAATATTAAGTTGCGGACATTTTCACAAAGTCTTTTGTAGAAGAGAAGTTTCCAAAACTTCAATCTATGTTAGGAGTTCATGAATTTTTCATTAAGGGGGGATAGGATCTAATGCCTCCTTCCTTCTCCTATTGTGTCACTATTGTAAATCCTTCAATATTATCCCAAGTTTTTCTTAAAGGGGGATGTTAGGATATTTAGACACTTAGGAGTTAGTTAATATCTACTTGGTATAATGTGTCATTAGGTAAAAGTGTGTTTCTTAGTGTGTTTCTTTAGTATGAATTAGTATGAATTAGTATGCATTTGTAGTTAGGAAATCCGACGGTCACGATATGTTCCCGACATAGAGTGATCTGATGGTTCATATTCTCCTTGATCTTAATGACCATTGATCTTTGGATTAACACCCGATTGGTCCATGATCTCTATTTAAAGAGCATGGAGAGTCATTTTTCGATGATCGATTGTGAGAAACGCTCTTGTAAAATATCTCTGTAATATTTTTCTTTTTCATTAATAAACTGCTCCAAGTTGCCACATTGGTTGGGGCCATGGATGTTTCCCCGTAGGGGTTTTACCACGTCAAAACATTGGTGTGTTGATCTTTGATCTGGTTGTGTAAGTGGTTATTGAAGGTGTTCATCCTCTATTGGAATACTTGTGTTTTCAAGCATTGGTTACAAAAAAGGATGGTTCATGGTGTATGTGTCTAAATTATATACAACTCAACAAAATGACCATCAAAGATAAGTTTCCTATCCTCATCATTGATGAATTATTATATGAATTTCACGGAGAAAAATTCTTTACTAAGTTGGATCTTCATTAGGGATATTATCAAATCATAATGAGGTGGGAAGACATTCCTAAAACAACTTTTAGAACACATGAAGGTCATTATGAATTTTTGGTTATGCCATTTTGACTTACCAATGAACCTTCAACATTTCAAATATTCATGAATTCTATTTTCAATCCCTTCCTTAGAAAATGTGTGTTACTATTTTTTGATGACATACTAATTTACAACAAATATTGGGAAGATCATGTACAACATATTGACATAGTATTACAACTATTGGAAGAGAAACAAATTTATGCAAATCCTTCCAAGTGTTCCTTTGGGGTTCAAGAAGTGGAATATTTGGGTCATATTGTATCTCATGAAGGTGTTAAAGTGGACCCTAACAAAATTAAATCTATAAGGGAATGTCCAATTCCCAAAACCTTGAAGAAACTTAGAGAATTCTTATGATTGACAGGATATTACCACAAGTTTTTCAATAACTATGGTCAAATAACAACACCTCTAACATCATTATTAAATAAGGAATAATTTTCTTGGACCAAAGAAGCAACCAAATCTTTTGAAAAACTTAAGGAGCCAATGTGTACAACTCTCGTCTTGGTCACACTTAACTTTACAAAAACATTTATTGTGGAGTGTGATGCCTCAGGACATGGAATTGGTGCAATTTTAATGTAATAAGGAAGGCCTGTTTCCTTTGAAAGAATCCAACTTAAAGGAAAAAACTTAGTCAAATCCATTTATGAAAAATAAATGTTGGCCAAAATACATGCAATTCAAAAATGACACCCTTACCTAATAGGAAGACACTTCAAAATAAAAACATATCATGATAGTTTGAAGTACTTCTTGGAGCAATGATTATCTTCAGAAGAGAAACAAAAAAGGGTTACAAAGATGTTGTGTTATGACTTTGAAATTATCTACAAAAAAAGGAAAACACAATATTGTGGAAAGTTCCCTTTCCAGGAAAGAAGAAGGAACAGAAGGTTCACTATGTGCTATTTCTATTCCACAATCTGATTGGGTGGAAGAAGCAAGGATATAATGGAAGCAAGATCAAAAGTTATGCAAGATCATTCCATAACTACATGAGGACCCCAGTTCAGTAGATAATTTTGTATGGAAGAATGATTTTCTATGGTATCATGATCACCTATATTTATGTAAGAATTCCCAACTCAAACAGAAGGTCCTTCTGGAATTGCACACTTCTCCTATAGGGGGACATTCAAGATTCTTGAAAAAATGCCACATGATTAAGAAGTGTTTTTTCTCGGAGGGTCTTAAAAATGATGTTCAAAATTTTGTGTTTGAAGGTTTGGTCCACCAACAGAATAAGGGATAGACAATTAGGACTCCAGGTCTCCTACAACCATTATCTTGCAGTCCTAGCATTAACCTCATCTTGGATTGTCCTACCTATACCCATATTAGACCCCAATTTAAAAATATATTCCACATTATCAACCTTATTAACCTCCTAAGTCATCAAAACTATGGTGATCTTGGAACCCTT
>ML802781.1:334651-356245 GCA_009831015.1 Picea engelmannii
TATATTGGTTTATCATACATTACAAAGGTAAGAGATTACTTCATTTTTTTTTAAATTGTTTTTATATCTTAAAAATACATTGAGAGAAACATCCCAAGATCACCATAGTTTTGATGACTTAGGAGGTTAAGAAGATTGGTAATGTGGAAGATATTTTTAAATTGGGGTTTAATATGGGTATAGGAAGGACAATCCAAGAGGAGGTATGTTTCATCTTCTACCTGCTTAGTGTCACAAAGGTGACATATTCTCTCATCCCATGATGTTTTGGGAGTTGTCCAACTCTCTCTCTCTCTCTCTCTCTCTCTCTCTCTCTATGTAGTTCGTGAGAGTTTGTTCTTAATTTAGCAATGTTGATTTTCTTCTTTCCACTTTTCAAAACTAACAATTAATTTTGATCTTCTAAATTAGGGTTGATCACCTTCTAATTTAGTTTTATCCACTAATTATTTATCACGCCACATATTCTTCTTAAATTTATAAGTGATAATGATAATATTTGTAATATTATGGATATTTTGCATGATGGTTTCTTCTTGTAATCCCCATTGATTTAGCCAAGATTTGACATCTTCACGCCATTCTAGCTTGAGTTGCTAGTGGTTTTGGCTAAAATTTGAAGCAATTTTGGGAAGCCTCTTATTTGTCTTATTCTTGTATATTAGGTATCTAATCATATCAATACTCTTAATGATTAAAAAGTTTAATTCTATGAAGAAGATAGAATATATATATATATATATATAATGAAGAGGACATAAATTTTGAATGCATAATGTTACATGAACATCTTTCTATACGTGTGTATATTAATTTTTATTGGTTTTCCCCTCTAGCTATTCCCACTATGTAGACTTCCATAAACAGTTGTCACTCTGGCTGTTCCCACTATGTAGACTTCCATTGGTTTTTATGGTAGTCTGGGCCTGCACGAGGATGTGTTAACGCATCAGTTGCCGAACATTTATATATTAATATTGGGGCGAAGAGCAAAGTGAAATATAGAATGTTCATTCGCTTTCTCATGTACGTGGCTTGCTCTCTCTGCTGGTCGCGGAACAAGTGATATCTGTCACACTCACCTAATTGACTCCTCATGAATCCTTTGTATATCAATCACGCAATTAGGAACATGTGTCGGGTATACAATTGGTTGCCTCGCTATACTATAAACGTGGCTTACCTGGCGTGCATGAACTTGTCGAGAGAGCAGGAAAAAAGGCCAAATTTTGCTACAGAAAATGTATTGCACACAATAAAAGTGAGAGCGTACTAGTTCGGCGTGCGATATGGTGTGGGATTAGCATGGCTAATGAGGATGGAATATGAAAATTGATGATGCTTGGAGACTTGTTGTTGGTAATACAAGCAGAGAATGAGTAAGGTTTTCCATCTAGTAACAAGCTAAACACCATTATGAGAATCATCAAGTTTCTCGTTCAATTCTTTGATCAAATTCAACTCTTCTATGTCAAGAGGGACCTCAACATAGAAGATGACCTTTGCGCAAAAAAAGCTAGGAATATACAACAAAGTTCTTTATGTAAAAATGGGTTTCCTTTTCCTTTACAAATTACATCAGTATAATGGATTGAAGCATAATTTTTTTTGGTTCATACAGTCACATGTTTACACAATTGGGCTCTCCTCTCCTTAGAGATGGGTAAGGAACCGATGGATTAGATTTTAATTCACAATAAGTACTAAGTAAAATTTGGCAGCATAGAGACCATCGCGAGTGATCCAGATTATTTTTGGAACGAAGTGAAAGAAGAGATATTATAATGAAATACTCATGAAAATTGCCAAAAACAAGGAAATACAACAATACTTCATTTCTATTAATGAAAGAATTGTAAAGAGACTATAAAAATACAGAGTGCAAGACTTGTTAGACTCGTCTTTACTTTAGCCTTTTTGTCCCATGTCTTGGACTGGTTGTTTAGAGGTTGTTGGTTATGGTCGTCTTTACCATTCTTTGGTTGTTGTAGATTTGCAGACCCAAATTCTCATTTGTTATGGTGCCTAAATTTATGCTCGATTTTGACATCATATCGATAGGCAGCTCCCAATGATGAGATGTTTAGGAAATCCATTTCAGTTTGGATGTACCTATACAAAGCCCCGCAGTATTTCAGAACTAGATGCCACTCGGAGTCTTTGATACCCAGCTTGGTGCACAAGGTAAGTATTTGTGAACTCCAACATTGTTTGGCTCTTCTCTTTCCACAGTGTGATCCATCTCATGTACTGGTCTTCATAGTTATCAACAGGATAGTATTGTTCTTTGACCGTATTCACAAAAAAATACCAAGTTGGCTCTGCCCCATATATTCCAGATTCATCTGTGGAACTTTGCTCTTAGTAAGTTTCCTACCAATGTTTGACATGGGGGAGAGCCTTGAGGAGTGTGAAGGAGATATTTTCCCTGTCGGAAAAATTTTGAACAGAAAAATAACCTTCTAATCGATTTAACCATTTTTCTAGGGCATCTGCATCTATCTGACCTTCAAATATGGGAATATCAAAATTAACTTGTACCTTGAAGGGAGAGGTTCCTCCAAAATTGTCTCTTCATGAAGATGTGCATGTTTCTATCGGCAGGCATTGAAGGATGTGTGCAAAATTCTCCATCATTTTGTCCCTCTGTCATGCAAGAGCTTGCTCAAGAAACAAGTTAATAGAATCTTCTTCTCTGTCATTTTTCTTTTATGCTGCCATCAAGGGTTTCTTGGGCATGTGAGAGCGATTTTCTTCAAGCGGGACAAACTTGAGACCCAACTGGCTATACTCGGACCTCATCGGGGATATGCACTGAAAAAACGATCAAGAGCATCCTTCTCTAATACCATTGATCCGGATTATTTTTTAAACGAAATGAAAGAAGATATATTACAATGAAATACTTGTGAAAATTGCCATAAACAAGGAAATACAACAATACTTGATTTCTATTAATGAAAGAATTATAAAGAGACTATAAAAATACAGAGTACAAGACTTGCTAGAATGGTGGCAGCTTTATCTCTGAGAAGAGATGTGACGGCTACACTCATTCACTAGAAGATGATTACAATGAGGCTCTGAAGGCCTTTTTATGATAAATATGAATTCCAAAACCCTAGACATCCAAAAACCTAACCCTAGAAGATGAAATGCCAAAAGTCATGTGGGCCTTGTTTGAGTAAGTTAGTACATTAACTTCCTCGAGTCATAACTTTTGCATACGATCTAGATTAAATTGCTCTTCTTTCTTTCCATTTTTCTATAATAAATGTTTTTTTTTAATTAGTTTATTTTTATTTTTTATTATTATTCATAATATTTACTAATAATCCTATATAATCAATATCTAGTACCATTGTGATTAATACATATTATGCTCCTTAACTTTATAACTTCTATAATTGATAACATTTCTTTAAAAGTTTAAAAATTTATTAATAACAATTTAATAATAATATTTTAGAGTTTTTTTAATATTATTTGTATAATGTGTTCTAGCTTTAGTAACATTCTTTGTTTTAATATTAATAACAAATCTTATTATTATTATTATAATTAAATTCCATACATATTAATAATATGTCCTAGTTAATATTATTAATTAATAATATGTCATAGCTAATATTATTAATTAAAATTAATATCTAAGTAACTAATATATAGTATTATTATTATTAATTATTATTAATAAATACTTAACATTATAACTATTATATTGATAACATTATTTTAGGTTTAATAATAATAATAAAATAATAATTTGGGGTTACTTAGCAATATTGATATTATTTACCTGACCTTTAGTATTATTCTTTGTTTGAGTGTTTTTTTTTATATTCTATTATAATCAATAAGCATCGGTAATGTTAATAGTGGATGTGATTGTTGCGTTGAAGGCCAAGAAGGAGACATGAAGAAAGTAATAAAAAAGTAAAGCAAGGACAATAGAGACGTGAAGAAAGTAATAAAAAACAAATCTTATTAATTGAAGGAAACTGAAACGAATGTTATCAGAAAAGGTTTAAATTTTGGAGTTTCCCCCACGTCCGACATTTTAGTTGATAACATTATCTGCTAAGTTGAAGATAGCATCAAAACCTTAGAGGATTAAGACAAATAAGGTGTTCGAAAACATTGTGCAATTATTCTCAGAAGACCTAAACCTCCAAAGAGCAATACGAAGAGTTAAACCTCCAAAGAGAGGGTATTACAAAAGATGAACGCCTTTCCCTCAAGAACGTCAAAAACAACAGTGGCTTGGCAATACTGAGAGCTCACAAGGGTGGACCAGGCATACCTATAGTAATGGATCATGAAGATTACAATAAGAAAATAGCTAGAAGATTATAATAAGAAAATGACTAAGCACCCTTAGTGGTCGTTATAAGATGCTCTAGAGTAACACAATTACAAGGATTACAAGAGAAGATAGGAAGGAAATCAAAGGATCCAACCTTATGAAAGAACAAAGAAGCAATTTCTTTGGAACAATGAGATACCCCAGGCATTTATGGACTACCTAAATTCAATAAGGATTGATCCCTCTTACACCTATTGTGAATATAATTGGCTCCCCTACCTATGAGCTAGCCAAATATGTAGTTAAGACTCTTAGTTCCTTAGTCAACATCAAAGACTTAAGTGCCTTTGTTACGATTATCAAGGATGAGAAGGTGAAACCTAATGACATCCTCATAAGTAGATGTCACCAAAATCCCACTTGACAAAGCCGTCCAAATTATCACTAAAGAAAAAATAGCTAAAGTTTGTTTAAGCTTTAATATCTTTAAATGAGCACCTTAGCAATGGAATTTCCAATTTTTTTCATTGTATCAAATTTCTAACAACAAATTCTAGAATTGATCTCAAGGATCAAAGACATTTACCAAGGGAGTTGGTTCCCTAATTTCTTTTATTATATGTGTAATAATTACAAAATGTCTCTAGAAGACATTTTCATTCATTTTGTTTGATTAGATATCGAGCTGTTTGTCATAGATGTTAGGTATGTTGCTAAATATTAGGAACAAATCTCTAGTTTAGGCATTTGTTAAGATAAATCGAGATTCATTTGTTTGTGAGCTATCTGAGGGCTCGATATATATTGAATGCTTTGTAATTGAGAGAGAGTGTGTGAGATTGAATATGTAAAAATGTGGATCGCATAGGTCTAAAAGACCAAAAAGGAAATAGCTTTCTTGTGCAAATTTACTCCTTCATTGATAGAAAGAAAGAACAGAGTGTGTGGTGTTTCACGTTGTGTGTTTTCATTTTTCGCACTATGTATTTGAATTGTTAAACTCTATGTATAACCTATCTTTCCAGAGTGACGAGTTTAAGTGATTGCAGGAAGACCGTGCACACTTAATTTTAGTAAGTTCTAAAATTCTGTGTAAAAGAATATTTTTCGAGTATTTGTCTTCACGGGAACATATAGTCACAATTTGGTGCAATGGAGCAACTTGTAATGATCTTCCACAAGTTATTATTGTTGTAGGATTCCGCATGCAAAGTAATCTATGACATACTTACATTATTTTTTGAATTTCACGCAGAATTGTCTGCTACAGATTTCCTCTTCGTCAACATTCTTTGTTGATGCTTCCATGCGAAGGTATATCCATGTAGTGGTAATTCTGCGCAAAGTTATCTATGACAGAGAAAAATTCTATGTCGCAGGAAAAAGGTAAGTAAAATTTGAACGCCTATTCATGTTGATTCGAGGCCAGACATAGTTGAATATTGACTGCGATAGAGTGTTGAAAATTCTATGATTGTGGTTGAAGTTGGTGGTAATTACGATAATTTTTTGTCTTAGAGCAGCGTTGTATCTAAGGAATCATGCCACCGAGGCGAGGAGGTAGAGATACGAATGTTGTAACTAATGAGTTACACTACGATTTGAGGCGCATCCAAGCGAGGATGGAGGCCATGGAGACAACTCAAAGGAGAGAACCTCACATAGGAGAGGTCAGTGAGACTGAAGATACAAGCACTGACGAGGAAATAGAAGGAGCTCTAGGAGGAGAAACAATAGAAGAACAACTAGTAAGAATGGTCACAAAATTTTGAGCCAGGCCTAATATGGAAGTGCACATTTAAGAAGGTAATTTAAATTTTGATGAATTACTTGAATCAATGAATGTCATGGATAAATATTTTTATTATGAAGAGGTAGAAGAGGAGAAGAAGGTGAAGCATGCAGTGACTAGGATAAAGTAGCATGTGACTCTATAGTGGGATGAGTTGCAGACAGATAAAAAAAGAAAAGGAAAAACCAAGATCAAGAGTTGGGACAGAATGGTGGACAATTTAAAGGTAAGTTCATGTCTAAGGATTATCAATTGAATTTGTTTAGAAAAATGCAAAACCTTAGAAAGAAAACTATGACAGTAAAAGAATACACAAAGGAATTTTGTAGGTTGAACATTAGAAGTGATCACATTGAGGAAGATCATGAGAAGGTTGCTAGATACATAAATGGTTTGAGATATGAAAATCAAGATGAAATCAACCTTTTGTCCCTCGAAAATGTTGAAGATGCATACAAGGTAGATTTGAAGGAAGAAGAGAAGTTGGCTATAAAGAAGATCTAGATAAATAGAGGAAGGAATCCAACAAGAGGAAAAGGACAATATAACAGAGGAAGATTTCAACCTTCAAAACAAGAGGTGAGAAGTTCATGTAGTTAACCTAGGGAGGTAATATGGGGTACCTAGGGAGGTACCCAATGGGAATGTGGTTATGTATTATTAGTGGAATTTATTTAATATATAAGAATGTGGTCATTCAATGTAAGGTGGACTAGGTCCACTATATTAATAAAGGCCCACTATGGTAGTTAGATGTAATAAATGTGAGAAGACTCTCTAGAAGGTTCCTAGGAGATAGAGAGAGCTATATAAAGAAGTGTAAGCAATGTAATGAAACATAATGAAGATTATTGTCATTTTACAAATAAGTATCGTTTGAGGAGTGCATTCCTTCCATAAGGAATAATATATTGTGTTACCCTACCTCAAGGGTTTTCTCTACATTCTTATGTTCATTGTTATGGTGAATGGTTCGGTGTTTATTATTGGTTTATTGAAGTACTATGGACTACCTATGGAGGTACCCAATGGGAATGTGGTTATGTATTATTAGTGAAATTCATTTAATATATGAGAATGTGGTCATTCAATGTAAGGTGGACTAGGTCCACTATATTAATAAAGGCCCACTATGGTAGTTAGATGTAATAAATGTGAGAAGACTCTCTAGAAGGTTCCTAAGAGATAGAGAGAGATATATAAAGAAGTGTAAGCAATGTAATGAAACATAGTGAAGATTATTGTCATTATACAAACAATTATTGCTTTAGGAGTGCATTCCTTCTACAAGGAATAATATATGGTGTTACCCTACCTCAAGGGTTTTGTCTACATTCTTGTGTTCATTGTTTTGGTGAATGGTTTGGTTTATTCTTGTTGATATTGTGAGTTTATTTTGAGATTTATCTTCAGATCTATTTAGGTACTTAACAAGTGGTATCAGAGCACTTTCCTTGGCCAAAGAAGGGAAGATTTTTTTTCTCTTTTTGCATATTTTTTCTAGGGAAAAAAAGAGGGCGGCGCACTTCAGGTTCAGATCTAAAAAAATTTGTGTATAATTTGGCCAAAAAAATTGGATGTTTGAATTCCTCTAAGACAAATTCCTAATTTCAAAAAACATATCGACCAAAACAGAGTCTGGGAAATGTAGTTATGAGCATTTTAAATTCAACAGTTTTCAGGGTTTTCCCGGAAAAAGCTGCAATTTTCTGCAGTAAGTTATTTTTAATCCTAGTTTTTATTCAAGATTTATCCCAAGAAAGATGTTTTTTACTAGAAAAGATGATGGCCCTAATATTGAAGAATTCATAAAATACTTGAAGTCATTTTCAAAAGAGAATTGGAAACATTGGGTATTGTGTTATTTGAAAGGTGATGCAATCATTTGGTGGAAATCACATAGTTATAGCCAATTGATGGCACTTTCCGATGAAGCACTTGAAAAAAATATTTTAAATAAATGGTCTCATGCTCCTAAAGGGAGAAACAAGAGTTTGTTTTTAGGTGACAAATCTATATTACAATTCTATGGTTGTATTCACAAAGAAAATGTCATTGTTTCTATTAACCCTAGTTGCCAACAAAATTTTATCAATGTTCAGTTGGTTAATAGATTGCAAATTCCTACAAAGAATATCCAAAGCACACATATTGAGGGTAAAAATGTTCAATTTTTTAAATATTTGAAGGTTAGTATGGATAAATATGTGTTGCATTCAGATTTTTGTGTTATGGATATGGATGAAGTGGATATTTTTTGGGGATATCCTTGGATAGAATCAATAAGTACCATTAGTATTAATGTGCAAAAGAAGTTTTTGAAGTTGTGGTACAAAAAAAGAAAATCACATTAGAGGATGTGTCTCTTAATCAGAAAGATGGGCCCACAGAGGCCACCAAAGAATTTATTGTCGAGTCCGAAGATGAATCGGTGGCAGAGTATACAGAAAGATATGACGCAAAACCATATGAATGACACAATAGGGAAGCTAAGGAGGTCCTTGACTCAAAATCACAATGTATTGTAGATTTGAAAGAAAAAAAAACGCATTCCTACAGTTGTTGTATATCTCCATCCACATCATATAGAGACACAACAGTCATCAAGGCAAGGGCATGTGCATCAACACATTTATGCACCAACAGGAAACCCGAAAGGAAACCGATCAAGAGGTGCATGGAGGCCTACTAGCACTACATGAATACATCAAGCTAGAGAACTAATCACATGGAAACACTGACATAATGTAGATCACGATTAGGATGGAAAGACAACAGATGGACATCATGTTTGACTTCCATTGGGATGGATGGATGGTCGTACTTGGTACCAGTTGGCTACATTACTTAGCCAGTCATATCGTATGGTTTCTTCTCGTGTTTTGAGGACGAAACATGTGAAGGGGGATGAAATGTAGTATACCTAGGGAGGTAATATGGGGTACCTAGGGAGGTACCCAATGAGAATGTGGTTATGTATTATTAGTGGAATTCATTTAATATATGAGAATGTGGTTATGTATTATTAGTGGAATTCATTTAATATATGAGAATGTGGTCATTCAATGTAAGGTGGACTAGGTCCACTGTATTAATAAAGGCCCACTATGGTAGTTAGATGTAATAAATGTGAGAAGGCTCTCTAGAAGGTTCCTAGGAGATGGAGAGAGCTATATAAAGAAGTATAAGAAATGTAATGAAACACAGTGAAGATTATTCTCATTGTACAACCAAGTATTGATTGAGGAGTGCATTCCTTCCATAAGAAATAATATATGGTGTTACCCTACCTCAAGGGTTTTGTCTACATTATTGTGTTCAATGTTTTGGTGAATGGTTTGGTTTATTCTTGTTGATATTGTGGGTTTATTTTGAGATTTATCTTCAGATCTATTCAGGTACTTAACAGTTCAAGTAGATATTCACTCAGAGGAGGAGAATCAAGAGGAAAAATATTTTTCTCAAGAGGCTGAGGAAGAGGCAGACAAATGAGATGTTATACATGTGGTAAAATAGAACACATGTCATGGGACTATCCAGAAAACAAGCCAACAAATCAGAGGAATGCTCATGCTGTAGAAACAAAGGAAGAAGATGTGAATGCAATAGAAAAATAAGAAGATCAATAGGTAGGGGAATCATTATTGGTGAAGAGAGTTTTGGTTAAGGTAGAATGTTAGGGACCTAGCCTCCCTAACCCCTCACATAGGTAGATTAATATATTTTTCATGTAATAAAGGCCAATATTAATAAGGCCTAGTAATAAGGAAGAATAATTCAAATGTAAGAAGACCTAATAGAAGCTTATGCTTCTAGAAGATCTTCCTCTAGAATGTTCTTTTGGTATATAGATTTAGTATAAATAGGAGTCGAGGGTATGAAATTTTTTGTCTTGAGAATTTTTGTAATAGAGTGTTGTTCTGTTGGAGGTTTCCCCCTCGAAGATCCAAGTGAACATTGTTTCCTATCAATAAAGGTATTAATCTGGTGTTTTAGTTTCGTCTATTGCGTTGTTCCATTGTTATTCTCTGTAATATTTTTGTTTTCAACTATTATAATAGATATGGTACCTTACAAGTGGTATCAAAGCACTTTCCTTGGTAGAAAATTATGGGTTAATTTTTTCAGGGTAGAGACGTACTCTGACATCTTAAAGCTATAGAGATATGTCATTCAATGCATAAATCCGTGATTGGGGAAGCATACACGCGGGAACTAAAAGTGGTGTTGATGATTGCAGCTATGTGAGACATTCTCCAGAGCACAAACCTAAGAGAGATCCCCTGAGAGGGGTGTGTGGTTCCTATATGAGACAAAAATGGAATGTAGAGATGGCCTCCTCCTTACAGAGAGTTGAGAAGAACTCCAGATGATTCTCATGTGTAACACAGTGAGAAAGGAGATCTGCAAAGTTGTACATGCATGTGGTTGAGCACAAGGTGAACGTTTGAAATACCAAAGTGATGGTTGCATCGTTATGAGATAGATATGAAGATGATGTATTAGCCTCCTCTTAGCAGAGAGTTGATAATGAACTCCAGATGAATTTCATTTGTAATGCAGTGGGAAAGAAGATCTGTTGAGTGGACGTGCCTATGGACAATCACATGTGAACGTGATCCTAGTGGTTGAGCACTACTGAGAGTGGTTCTTATGTGTAATGCAGTGAGCCAGAGATATGGACATCCCTATGGATGTGCCCCTATTGGTTGAGCACTAGTGGGTGTATGAGATCCCTTTCTATATTGTTCAAGAGTTAGACCTTCATGTAATCCTAATTGTAATGTAAAGGATACAGGTCGGCCCAACCTTAATGTAATTGATAATTAATGTAAAACATAATTAATCTGGTTAATATTAATTATATTATGAGATAGAGAGGTCGACCCTCTTATTCCAATAGACACTTTTTTTGATAGGTAAAGTCTAATACAAGTAAATGTATAATCCCCATTATGGAATCATATCTTTTGTGTGATTTTGGAAATTTCAACAAGTACATCTACATAGGAAAAGTGTGCACCTCTCTTGGGCCCTAGTCTTCTAGGGTTTGTGAGCACCCTTTTGTGTGCTAGGTTTTCTTGGTGGTGAAGGTATTTCTCTTGAAGAATATAGCAAAGGATTGGTTGGGTTTTCTTCCCTTGTTGAGAACGGTTTCCCAGGATACTTCTTGTGTACTTGTGCATGGTGTTTCTTCTTATGATCTTGGTTGCTGCAACAAATTGTCTATGGTTTAAGTAAAATGCTAAAATGGAATGAACTTCATTCTTAAGCCTGGATTATTGAAAAATCAACAAGGTTTCAGAGCATAGGTCCTGAAGAACCCATTTCACAAGAATCTACCAGTCTCCCCTCTTTTCTGCAGAACTGTACGACCCTCCTAGGGTTTCTAGAAAATTTGTATGTCCCTCCTTTCTGGGGTGTTTCAGCCCTTAATACTTGAAATTTGGGGCCAATTTTGGCATAGGAGAGTATGAACTCCTCCAACGAACCTCCAAAGACTCTCAGAGTGAAATTCCGAGCATTTTGAAATTTTGGCCCTAGGGTTTCGCTAATTTCTATAGAAATTTTAGAATTATATTTTCTGCAACTCATTGAAGGAGCTCTTCAGCTCACCAGTGTTCTCCTATATTTCAAAGGATTATTGTTTTCAGTCATAAGTCCAACAAAACCTAAAATTTCTAGCCTAGCCTAGCCATTAGGTTTTTTATCCCAGTTGACAAGGGTTTGTGAAGAATCTAAAATTATGATGAACAAAACTATGATGGAAGATAAGCTTGATGGATCAAGCAACTTCAAGTTCCTGGAAGACAAGAATTCAGAGGAAGGATTATTGTGGGTGATACAAAAAGGTGACACTATGACTACCCTCTTCATGAATATGTCAAGAGGATAGAGATCATCCAGGTTCCATTGGAGAAATCATATCAACACCCTTAGGTATGCAATTGTATATGTATTATTTGTATCATTGTAATAAGGGAAATTGTAGGAGGAAGGAATTTTTTTTGAAGTCATGGATCCAGAGGGATCTCAGTGCATTCATAGGAACAACACACTGGAAGTGAAGAGTCTAGGTTTGATTGTTGTACTTGTCATTACTCTAATCTATATTTCTCAAGGTTGCTACATTACAAGTAGGTGTTGTAGTTGTGACAGCAATCCTTAAATTTTTTTGATTCTAGAGATGTATTCATTATTCTCCTTTAGGAGATATTCTTGTTTTGGCTCCTCTTGTTTTCTTATTCCAGATAGGTTAGCAACAAAGGAAGATCTTTATCCTTCAGAGGGAGTCACTTGACTCAGAGGGAGTCAAAAATATTTGAGAAAGAGGAAGAATAGAACCATCATTGAGGAAACCAATGCAATAATGCATGATTAGAATCCTTCTATGATTCTATGGGAAAATGAATGCATGACACAGTATATGTTTAGAACAAGAGTCTTCACCAGGATTTGAAAAAAATAACTCTTGAAGAATCCTTTACAGAGTGAAGCCTGAGATTGAACACTTCAGGATATTTGGGTGCCTAGTTTATTTTCATGTACCCAAAGAGAATAAGTCCAAGATAGACCCTTCAGGGAGAAAGGATATGTTTATGGGATAAAAATGAATATTTGAAGACATTCTAGATCAACATCCCTGTTCAGAGACAGATTGAGACAATCAGAGATGTTTTCCTTGAAGAAGAGATAGCCTTTCAAAGATCTAGAGAATCTCAGATGGAGATTGACAGTGAGACAATACCTTCTCCCCCTTCAACAGTTCAGAGGGAAACAAACATTATTCCAATTGATCCAGTTACTCCAGTTGATATGTTCAGAGATATTGTTGTAGGGCATAAAATTCCTACCTAGGCTCACTCTACAGAAGGTAGAGAAACATACAAGCCTCTCAAGGCACATCCTGAGAAAGCAAAAGAGACTTTCGAGATATCCCTCAATCATGAGCCACTTCATTGATTTTGAGCCTCCTTGTCTTGGAGAAGCAACATGAGAACATGTATGGAAAGATGCCATAACAAAAAGAATACCAGTACATGTTAAAAGAATGATGCATAAAATATTGTTCAGAGACTAGAAGGGAAGTCTGTGGTAACTTCCAAGTGTATCTATAAAATCAAGCATGCAACTAATGGAAGTGTCAAGAGATACAAAGAAATATCTATAGCCATAGGATTCTCACAAATAGAGGGAGTTGTCCATGATGAGACACTTGATCTAGTAAGTCTAATACACTTCCATCCGTACTATATCAGATAGATGGATGAGATTGGATTTCATCAAGAGTGTTACTAATTCAAACCTATATTACTACAGTATGGGTGACAACAACCTGATTTTGATAACTTATTTAGAAAGCCTTATTGTTGGATACAAGTAAGATTCGAATTATGATTTTGAGATAAAGGATATGAGTACGATGCACTACTTCTTAGAAGTATGACAGAGAACTAATGAGATTTTCTTGAGTCAAGGAAAATATACAATGGGAATATTAAACAAGTTCAATATGACAGAATGAAAAACCACTGTGATGGATTTGAAGAAAATGAATGATGATGATTCAAACTAGATTGATTCATAGTTGATTGGATCATTGATTTGGATAACACCAAACCTGATTCATGCTATGTAGTGAATATGCTTAATCAATCCATGAGCCAATCGAGACAGATTTGCTAGATAACAATAAAGCATGTATTGAGATATACACGAGGCACATTTAGATATGGCTTGAGATATGCCTCCAATTGTGAAATTGAGTTTGCAATGATATACCTATACAAATTGAGCAGAGAGTACAGTGGACTAGAAGAGAACATCTGATGGTTGTCTTACTGTGAGGTTTGCCATGGTTTCCTGATGTAGCAAGAAACAAAAATTTGTTTCCTTGAGTACTAAAGAAGCAGAGTATGTAGCATCGTGTGTGCGAAGCAATATAGCTTCACAAGCTTCTGAAAGATTTACTTGATCATGAGATGGATCCTATGATGATAACCAGAGTTGTGTGTAAAGATCTTTGAGAACCCAGTGTTTCATGATAGATCGAAACATGTTGAGATAAAATATCATTATATCAGAGACACGATGTAAAGGAAAATAATACACATGCAGTACCTTCCTACACATGAGCAGATTGCAAACATATTCACCAAATTAGCTTGGTGAAGGATACCTCCCTAGTTGAGAGGGAGTGTTGATAACTACAGCCAAGAACTAGGTTCAAAATACATCCATGTGATACTTGGAATGATGAAGAATACCTCCCTAGCTGAGAGGGAGTGTTGATGATTGCAGTTATGTGAGACATTCTTCAGGACACAAACCTAAGAGAGAGCCCCTGAGAGGGGTGTCTGGTTCCTATCTGAGACAGAGTTGGAACGTAGATATGGCCTCCTCCTTATAGAGATTTGAGAAGAAATCCATATGATTCTCCTATGTAACGCAATGAGAAAGGATATTTGCAGAGTTGGACGTGCATGTGGCTGAGCACAAGGTGAACATGTGAAATCCCAAAGTGTTGGGTGCATCGTCATGAGACAGAGATGAATATTATGTATTAGCATCCTCTAAGAAGAGATTTAATGATGAATCTCCTATGTAATGCAGTGGGAAAGAAGATCTGTTGAGTGGACGTGCATGTGGACGAGCACAGGTGAACATGATCCTAGTGGTTGAGCACTAGTGAGAGTGGTTCTTCTGTGTAATGCAGTAAGCTAGAGATATGGACATACCTATGGATGTGCCCCTAGTGGTCGAGCAATAGTGGGTGTATGAGATCCCTTTCTATATTGTTCAAAAGTCAGACCTGCCTATAACCCTAATTGTAATGTAAAGGGTACAAGTCGGCCCTGCCTTAATGTAATTGATAATTAATGTAAAAGATAATTAATATGGTTAATATTAATTATATTATGAGATAGAGAGGTCAGACCTATTGTGAAAATAGACACTTTTGTTGACAGGTCAAGTCTAATATAAGTAAAGGTAAATTCCCCATTGAGGAATCATATCTTTTGTGTGATTTTGGAAATTTCAGCAAATACATCTACTTGGGAAAAGTGTGCACCTCTCTTGGGTGCTAGTCTTCTAGGGTTTGTGGGCACCCTTTTGTGTTCTAGGTTTTCTTGGTGTTGAAGGTCTTTCTCTTGAACAATATAGAAAAGGATTGGCTAGGTTTTCTTCCCTTGTTGAGAAGGGTTTCCCAGGATACTTCTTGTGTACTTGTGCATGGTGTTTCTTCTTTTGATCTTGGTTGTTGCAACAAATTGTCTATAGTTTAAGTGAAATTCTAAAATGGAATGAACTTCATTCTTAAGCCTAGATTATTGAAAAACCAACAAGTGGTACTTAAGTGCACATTGTTGGCCACCCTTATAACCCTTGTAATGCGTCAGACAAGACCTGTATACAAATCATCCTAGATATCTTGAAGTCCTCTATAGATAAAATAATCGACCGCCTGACTATTATAGTGCCACCAAGAAAAACACTCAGGAAGATACTCTCTAGCACCTGGGTAGTTGGGTAGTACAACTAAGGGCATGGTCTAGCCTCCATAGTTGATTCCTTAAGATATTGGGTGAAGTACTATTGTTGGACCTCGCATGTATATAGAGTTATAGAACAGAGAAAACCCTTGTCTATAGAAACCCTGAATTCCATAACCCTTGGGATCGAAACATAAACATAATAGAAAATATTTGTTTCCATGAAATTGTGTGTACTGCATTATGGTTGGGAAATTCCTACACATTTCTTCCTATTAAAAATTTGGCCATTTCTCCACTACAGTATTATTTAGATCAGAGTATAAATCTGCAAGAGAGAAAAAAAAAGTTTGGATCCTTTCAACACCATTATTTGAGACCTATCCCATTGGATTCCTATCTTCTCCCTGATCGCGGTCATACATATCATTTTTCAACATTTTTTTTCCATGGACCCGACCCCTTCCAAACACCCCTATTTGGAATATATCTGATTGACTTCCTCTCTTTGCATTGATTGTAGTGGTACCAATCACCATCAACCCATTTATGTGCGGTCCGATTTTTTTCCATGGCTCATATGTGCAACCAAGATTGGGAACAATGTCTCACCGCCTTGGACAAAGCTCATGACTGAAATCAGATAGATATTTCTTCCATTACTTCTAGTATTGGTGACCTCAAATCCCGGCTTTCTCTGCTTGAATCACTTCCCACATCCATCACTCAATTGACCACCACCTATTAGCAATGTCAAGACACAGTGAATAATTTTACCGCCTTTTTTAAGTCCACCCTAGATCCTTTCTCTTATTCCAAACCTTATAAACCTAAAGGTCCTGAATCCTCCTAGTTCATCTCTTTTACTCCCCACCACTTTCAGCAAGACCTTTGTCCCCCTCGCGTGGAGCTGAACAAATTTGATTGCTCGAATCCCACAAGTTGGGTCACTCAAATGGAACACGATTTCTCTTTGTACGACATTACTGATGAGTTGGAAAAACTACCATATGGTGTTCTCCATCCAGATCTGGAGTGTTGGCAATGGCATAAATGGAGAAAAATGCCCGCCAAGGGTATGTGGCTTGGACACAATTTGTTGCAAAACTTTATGAATGCTTTGACACTAAAAACCACCATTTAGTTCATTTGACAAAGTTGAAACAATCTGGCACAGTGGAATACTTTATAGGTACTTTTGAGCAATTGGCTTTTCGCATAGAGGGTATGTCTGATGTTTTTTTTCCGAGAATGCTTTATCAATGGCCTAAAGGACGAGATATGTTCCCATGTCCTCATGGCTCTCCCTTAGATTTGGGTGGAATCTACTGAAATATATAGAAAATCACAACATGTTGTCTCTTCTCAAACCAAAAAACCCTCCTTTATTCCTCACCCTAAACCAGTCACTCCCACTCCTCCTTCCACTCCACTAAAGATCCAGAAATTGACCAATATAGAAATCGTTGAACACCAACTCAAGGGCCTTTGTTATAATTGGGATGAAAAATATTTTCCTAAGCACAAGTGTAAGGAACAAAATCTTTGTATGGCCCTCTTTGAGGATGTTTCTGAAGAAGATGTCGAGGCCCCCTATGTCCGAGTCACCTAAACCTACTGACATGAATCCACCTTCTGACCCTCCAGAAGTTGAACCAGTCATTTCCCTTAATTCTCTTATTGACTTCTCTGCTCCCCAAACCCTCGATCTAATTGGTTAAATTAAGCATTGGAAGGTCATCATCCTCGTTGATAGTGGAAGCAGCCATAATTTAATTCATCATTGCATTGTGCAAGAAACCGATTGTTGTATCCAAGCAGTCAAAAAATTTCAAATCATGATTGCGAATGGCGGGCCCATGTAATGTGGGGGGCGTTGTGAAAATGTGTCTCCAAATTGGTGAGTACCACATGAAATCTCATATGTTTTCTATAGACATGGGTGGTTGTGACATTGTGTTGGGTGCTAAATGGATAAGGACTCTAGCTCCCATTCTCATGGATTTTAGGGAATTGAACATCCAATTCAACCAGAAGGGCCAACGATATAAGTTCCAAGGCATCATAGCAGGTTCCCATGAGATCATAAGTTCCCATCGCATGGAAAATCTCATCAAAATAGGTCATTCTAGAATTATTTCACAACACCATTCCATTCATGCCACTAAGACACCCTCTGTGTCGCCTGACCTCCAGTCCATCCTCTCCAAACATCAAGCTATTTTTTCCACTCCCCAGGTGCTTCCTCCTTCTTATGTTTTTCATGATCATTCCATTCCCCTCACCCCCAAAATCCTTCCTCCCAATGTTCATCCTGATCGCCATCACTTTTCCCAGAAAAATGAAATTGAGAAATTGTTTAATAATTTCTCACCACAAGAGTTATTCATCCTAATACTAGCCTCTATTATTATCCTATGGTCATGGTCCTTAAGAAAAAATTATATTGGTGCATGTGTCCTGACTTTAGAAACCTCAAAAAACTCACCATCAAAGACAAATTTCTCATTCATATCATTGATGATCTCTTGGATGAATTAAGTGGTGCCCAATTCTTTACTAAACGTGATCTTCATTATGGATACCACTAGATATGTATGAAAGAGAAAAACATTCCTAAGACTACATTTCAAACTCATGAGGGCCACTATGAGTTCTTGGTCAGGCCCTTTGGCTTGTGTAATTCTCCCTCCATTTTCCAAAGCCGCATGAATCATGTCTTCCATCATTTTCTATATCATTTTGTCTTATTTTTCTTTGATGATATTCTCATTTATAGTAAAACCTAGACAACCCATCTTTCTCGTGTGGATTGAGTTCTTCATCTACTCTCTCAGCACCAAATTTTCCTCACCCCAAGACTCTCAAAAGATTGCATGGTTTTCTACCTTTAACAGGATATTATCGTAAGTTTGTTAAGAATTATGGAAAGATTGCAGAGCCTCTCACTGTTCTCCTTAAAAATAATTCTTTCACTTGGACTCCCGCAGCTTATGAGCCCTTTCAAGCCTTGAAGGAGGATATGTGCACCACTCCTATCCTAACCCTTCATAATTTCATAAAGACCTTTGTCCTAGAATGTGATTCTTTTGGGAGTGAAATTGGAGAATTATTTATGCAAGATGGATGACCTTTGGCCTTTACCAGCAAACAACTGTCAGAGCGACATTTGGGACAATCAATCTATGAAAAATAATTTTTTTATATTTTGCATGCAATGGATCTATGACACTCTTATATATTGGAGAAATGCTTCCAAATTAAGACAGATCATAAAAGCCTCAAGTATTTTCTAGAGCAACCCCCTTCATCCCTGGAGCAACAAAAATGTGTGAATAAGATATTTGGATATGATTATGAGATCATTTACAAGAAAGGAAAATAAAATGTGGTTGTTGACACTCTTTCAAGAAAATATGAAGATGAAGGGTCTTTTTTGTCCCTCTCCTTCATTTTGCTAGATTGGCTCCAAGTTGTTCGCCAAGAATGGTTGTAAGATCCCAAAATTTCATGACTGGTCCAACAATTGCAAGCCAATTCTCTAGTTTCCCCAGGGTTCTCTTGGCACAATGATGAGATTCGCTACAAAGTTCATTCGTATTTAAGTAAAAAGTCACAACTTAAATACACAGTGTTTTCTGACCTTCATGCTACACCCACAGCTGGGCACTTAGGGTTTACGAAAACCTATGACCGGGTCAAACGTTCTTTTTTCTGGGATGGTATGAAACAGGACGTTCATATTTTTGTGGTTGAATTTGATGTTTTTCAATGCAACATGGGAGAAACAGTCAAATCCTCTGGTACACTACAACCTCTTTTGATTCCACCCACTATTTGGAGGGATATCTCTATGGATTTCATTGTTGGCTTACCTAAATCAGGAAATAAGTCAGTCATCATGGTGGTAGTTGATCGTGTTTCCAAGTATGCTCATTTATGTTCTCTTCAACACCCATTTACGGCCTCCACTGTGGCTCAACTTTTCATGGATAATGTCTTCAAGCTTCATGGCATGCCTCATTCTATAGTTTATGATCGAGATCGCGCTTTCACCAGCAATTTTTGGCAAGAATTGTTCATGCTACAGGGCACCCAATTTCATCTCAACATAGCCTATCATCCCCAGATTGATGGTCAAATTGAATTTGTCAACAAGTGTTTGGAAACATATTTGCGGTGTTTTTCCTCTGAAAGTTAAAATCACTGGGCTCAATGATTACCACTAGTTGAATGGTAGTACAATACTTCTTTGTGTACAACTACTCCCATGACACCTTTTGAAGTAGTATATGGAAAAATTCCACCTCCAGTTCTCTCATACATGCCTAGTGTCTTGAAGGTTCAGGAGGGTGACCAAAAATTACAGTTTGTGAGGCTATTCTCCTTACCCTCAAAGAGAATTTCATCATGGCTCAAAATCACATGAATCAACAAGCATATCAAGGTAACTTTTAATGTCAATTTGTTGAAGGAGATCAGGTGTTTCTTCGACTGCAACCTTATAAGCATACTTCACTCAAGGCCGAACATTGTGAGAAATTGATGCCCAAATTTCATGGTCCTTATATAGTTCTCAAGCATGTGGGATAGGTGGCCTATCAATTAGATTTGCCTAGTCATTCTAAGCTCCATCTTGTTTTTCATGTCTCCAACTTAAATAAGGTTATCGGATCTAAGTGTCGAACTCAAACCAACTGATCCAGGTGGATATCGATGGCCACCCACCTTTTCCAACTGGCTCAAAACAATTTTATGGCAATTTTGGTAATTTACTATTTTTTGCAGTATTTTGGGTCCTAAACTTTCGAAGTCATTTTGAGGCCCTAAATGACATTTTTTGGGCACCCAAGCTAGCCATATATATATGCTCAGGAAGTGGCTATCCTAACCCCAAGCCTTATTATCTATCTCTTTGACCTTGGTCGACATTCGTGTAAAGTAATCAGCATCGGCATGTTATATCTTTGTCTCTATCTCTATCTATGAGAAATATCTTGGTCAGAAAATATCATCATGATATTTTCTGTCAATAGTTGTAATCCTTGGATAGATCTTTCAATTGATGTATCGTGTGCATAAAACGGAGATCGTATGCAAAAGTTACGATCCCGGGAAGTTGATGTATCGACTTACCCAAACAAGGCCCACATGACTTTTGGCGCTTCATCTCCTAGGATTAGGTTTTTGGATGTTTAGGGTTTTTGACATTCCTGTTTATTGTAAAAATGCCTTCAGAGCCTCATTGTAACCATATTCTTGCGAATGTGATTAGTCGTCACATCTCCTCTCAGAGATAAGGTGCCACCATTCTAGCGAGTCTTTCACTCTGTATTTTTACAATCTCTGTACATTTCTTACATTAATAGAAATCATGTATTATTGTATCATTGTGTTTATGGTTGCATCTCTGATACATTTTTGTTATATTGGATATCTATGATATCTCTGTGCATTTATTTATTATATCTCCTCTCTCATTTCATGCCGAAAATAATCTAGATCAGTGGTATCAAAGCAGGTTGCTCTTGATCTTTGTTTTCAGTGCATGTCCTCGACGAGGTCTGAGTATATAAAGTTGGCTCTCGAGCTTGTCTCTCTTGAAGACAATCAATCTCGCACGCCCAAGAAACCCTCCATGGAGGAAGAAAAGAAAAATGATAGAGCAGATGATCCTATCAATCTGTTACTTGAGCAAGCTCTCATGCGACAGAGGAACGAAATGATGGAGAATTTTTCCCACATCCTTCAACGCATGCCGATAGAAACATGTGCATCTTCATCAAACAACCACTTTGGAGGTATATGTTAATTTTGATATTCCCGTATTTGAAGGTCAAATAGATGCAAATTCCCTAGACAAATGGTTAAATCTGTTAGAATGTTATTTCTTTGTTCATCATTTTTCCGACAGGGACAATATCACCTTCACACTCCTTAAAGCTCTCCCCCATGTCAAACATTGGTGGGAAACTTACTGGGAGAAAAGTTCCACAGAGGAG
>ML802781.1:356626-388609 GCA_009831015.1 Picea engelmannii
ATTCCGACCGCTACCACTATAACCTCCAGGTGCCATACGTATGCCCCTTCCGCAGGCACGGGTAAGTCGGGGGGATTTGAACTTGAAACCTCATCGTACATAACATGCTATATCACGGCACTTGCCAATTGAGCTGCCCCCCGAGGGCTAGGAGTCTGGAATATATGGGGTCAATCCCACTTAGGATTTTTTTGTGGATGCAGTAAAGGAACAGTATTACCCTGTTGAAAACTATGAGGACCAATACATGATATGGACCACACTGTAGCAAGAGAGGGGCCAATAAGTTCTGGAGTTCACCTATATCTTCCATACCTTGCGCACCAATCTAGGTATCAAAGACTCCAAACGACTTTTGGTTCTAAAATACCATGGGGATCTACACAAATACATCCAAATTGAAATGGATTTTCTGGACATCTCATCACTTGGTGTTTCTTATCGATATGATGTTAAAATCGAGGATAAATTAAAGCACCAGAACAAACGGGAGTTTGGGTCTACAAATCTGCAACAACCAAAGTATGATAAAGACGGCCCTAACAAACAATCTCCCAAAAACCAGTCCAAGCCACAGGAAAATAAGGGTCATGGGAAGACAAAGAAGGACACCAGAAAATGGTGTGATTTCCACAAAATCCCCTGGCACAACACTGATGAATGCCACTCAAAATAGTCATTGGTGGCTGAGATCAAAGACAAGGAGTCGAACCCTGACTCAGAATATGATTCTGAAAATACTAGTAAAAGACAGATCATCGACGCAGACCCCACTGCTATTGTCACGACCATAGCAATTCAACCAGAAGAACCAACATATCCTGAAGAGGGGGAGTGCTTTTTTCATTCACATATGTGGGTGAAGGGGAAACCGCTACATTTTATTGTTGATAGCGGAAGCCAGAAGAACCTCATCTCAGCAGAGGTCATCAAACAGTTGGGATTATCGACAACACCACACCCGCAGCCATACAACATTGGGTGGCTTCGTCAAGGACGAGATCTTCATGTCATCCAGCAGTTTTGATTTTCATATGGCATCCAGACCTTCAAGGATGAGGTATTATGTGATTTTTCCCCATTGGATGTTTGTGATGTTCTCTTGGTCCAACCATATATGTGGAATGTTTATGAGGCTCGACCCTGTAGTGTCATTGTTACTTTGGGGGGTCATCTCTACATAATACCAGAGGTAGTTCCAACTACTGTCCCACCTAAACAGTGTTGCAAGGTAGTATCTCATACTACAAAATTCATCTCAGGTCGACAAAATTGCAGCAAAGTGTATATATTTATTTTCCACACATGCACCTCATGTAGCCAGACTGGTTAAAAAGGTCCAACCCTTTCAGCCACATGTTCATGACAACCCTCAACAAGCTAAGCAACACAACTTCCCCAACGAGGCAAGCAACTCATCAAGATGCAGATTCAGCAAACGCTTTTCCCTCTCCCTCGGGCACTCAACGCAATGGAGACCATT
Organism: Picea engelmannii; assembly: GCA_009831015.1. Lineage (NCBI taxonomy): Eukaryota > Viridiplantae > Streptophyta > Pinopsida > Pinales > Pinaceae > Picea > Picea engelmannii. Next base: position 358,110 of record ML802781.1, read on the forward strand.
GCTTCCTAAGGAGGGAGGATTGATCCATGTGGATATTAGTGGCCACCCACCATTTCCAACTGGATCAAAATAGTTTTCTAGTAATTTTGGTAATTTACTATTTTTGGCAGTTTTTCAGGTCCTCCGATAGATCTTTCTAACGATGTATCGTGCGCCTAAAACGAAGATCGTATGCAAAAGTTACAACCCCAAGAAGTTGATGTATTGACTTACCCAAACGGGGCCCACATGAATTTTGGCGCTTCATCTCCCAGGGTTAGGTTTTTGGATGTCTAGGGTTTTTGACATTCATGTTTATTGTAAAAAGGCCTTCAGAGCCTCATTGTAACCATCTTTTTGTGAATGCAAGTAGATGTCACATCTCTACTCAGAGATAAGCTGCCACCATTCTAGCGAGTCTTTCACTCTGTATTTTTACAGTCTCTGTACATTTATTTCATTAATAGAAATTGTTTATTACTGTATCATTGTGTTTATGGTTGCATCTCTGATACATTGTTGTTATATTGGATATCTGCATTATCTCCATGCATTTCTTTATTATATCTCTGCTCTCATTTTGTGCCAAAAATAATCTAGATCACCAACCTTCCCGAGTTGGTTGAATAAGGCTCCATCTAGTTGCAACCAAAAGCAGTTTTGGACCATCGTGAGCATCATCTTCATCAGTGCACCATCAAGTAAGTGTTATTCCAGTGGGAAGATACAACTCCAGTATATGCCACCTGGGAGCTAGCCACCATTCTGCAACAATTTCCTCATCTCAAGCCTTGAGGAAAAGGTTTTTTTTAAGGGGGAGGGCATGTTAGGGACCTAACCTCCCTAACCCCTCACGTAGGTAGAATAATATATTTTCTATGTAATAAAGGCCAATATTAATAAGACCAAGTAATAAGGAAGAATAGGTCAAATGTAAGTTCAAGACCTAATACAAGCTTCTGCTTCTAGAAGATCTTCCTCCAAAATGTTCTTTTGGTAGATAGATTTAGTATAAATAGGAGTCGAGGGAATAAGAAGTTTTTCCTTGAGAATTATTGTAATAGAGTGCTACTCTACTGGAGGTTTCCCACTCGAAGAGGCAAGTGAACATTGTTTCATATCAATAAAGGTATTATTTTGGTGTTGTGGTTTCATCTATTGTGTTGTTCCATTGTTATTCTCTGCAACATTTATGTTTTAATCTATTATAATAGATCTAGTACCTTACAGGGAAAAGGAGGTTTATGAACCAAATAAAAGGAAAATTATGTTTAGGATTGTATGTAAGTTAATAGGTAACCGTTCTAAAATTGTCATTGATAGCGGTAGTATAGACAATTTGGTTTCCACGGAGATGGTAGAGAAATTGGGATTGCAGAGGATAGTACATCCCACTCCCTACAAAGTGTCTTGGTTGCAGAAGGGACATCATATTTTGGTGAATGAATAGTGTAAAGTGGAATTCCATATTGGTATCTACAAGGATGAGGTGTTATGTGATATAATGCCCATAGTTTTCTGCCATATTATATTTGGAAGGTTGTGATAGTATGACAGGAAATCCATCCATGATGGTATAAGGAACACTTATTCTCTCGAAAAGAATGGGAACAAGCATGTGTTGTTACCTTTGAAGGATGAGACAACCACGGAGGAAATTGGTCCAAGTGTATTGTTGATAAGTGGGAAGGAGATGTTGCAAGAAGTCAAGAAAGAAGAAGAAGTTCATTTTTCCTTAATTGGTAAGCCAAAGGTAATAATCACTAACAAAAACCTATATTATTTACCTACAAACGTTAAAGTTATTCTTTCAATGAATTTGTTGATATTATAGTGTCCATGACTTACCAAATACTTTACCTCTTATGAGAAATATTAGTCGTCGGATTGATTTAATCCCTGGAGAATGTTTACCTAATAAAGCAGCCTATAAAATAACCCCACAAGAGAATGAAGAGATTAAAAGGTAGGTATATGAGCTGTTAGATAAAGGATCAGTGAAGGAGATTTTGATTCCATGTGTTGTACCAACAATATTCAACCTAAAGAATGATGGAGGATGGCGCATATGCACTGAATCTAGAGAAATCAACAAAATTACCAAAAGGTACATATTTCCATTTCCTCGCATAGATGATTTGATGGATTGTTTGAATGGTTCAAAATATTTTTCAAAGATTGATTTAAAGAGTGGATATCACCAAATTATAATTAAAGAAGGGGATGAATGGAAAACTTCTTTCAAGACTAATAGTGGATTGTATGAATGGTTGGTGATGCCTTTTGGGCTCACAAATGCTCCTAGTACATTTATGAGGTTAATGAATGAAGTTTTGAAAGATTTTATTGGAAAGTTTATGATAGTCTATTTAAATGACATCTTGATCTATAGTCATAAAAAAGAGGAACATTTAAGGCATCTCAAGATGGTTTTGACTACCCTATAGAAGGAAAACTGCTGATAAATTTGAAGAAATGTAGTTTTATGAAGAGGGAGTTGATATATTTGAGGTTTGTAGTATCTGAAGAAGGTTTGAAGATGGACCCAAAAAAGGTTCAAGCAATTGTGTATTGGCTAGCCCCAAGAAATACATTTGAGGTAAGAAGTTTACATGGAATTGCAAGTTTTTATAGAAAATTCATTAGAAGTTTCAGTCAAATATGTGCACCTATTGTTGAAACTATCAAAGAAAGCAAACAACCATTCAAGTGGAATGAAGCAACTCATAGAAATTTTAAACTATTGAATAAAAATATTACTGAAAATCATGTGTTAGCTTTGCCAAGCTTTGATCAATTCTTTCAAGTTGAGATTAATGCTAGTGGGACTGCAATAGGAGTTGTCTTGAGTCGGGAGAAAAGAATAATTGTATATCTTAGTGAGAAATTAAATGAAGCAAAACATAAATATTCCTCTTATGACATGGAATATTATGCAATTTTTAAAGCACTTAAGAAGTGGAGTCATAATTACCCCATGCCCAAGGAATGTTTTATGTATAGTGACAATCAAATACATGCCAAGTGGGTTGAATTTCTGTAGAATTTTACATTTGTAACTAAACACACAAGCAGTAAGACTAATAAGTTTGTTAATTCTTTGAGCATAATTAATTTAATTTTGCAAGAATTTCAAGTCATCACTTTAAGCTTTGATGGTTTAAAATAAATTTATCGAGATAATGCATATTTCAAGGATGCCTATGCAGCTTGTGAAAATCTCGTTGCTAGTAACATAAGTCAATGGTTGGACTATATGATATAGGAAGGACTATTGTTCAATTTGTGCATACCAAAGTCTTCAATGAGGGAAAATCTTATCAAAGAAAAACACAGTGGAGAACTATAATGACATTTTGGACAAGATAGAACCTTTTCTCAAGAGAATGTTTTTTATTATTGGTCATGTGTGCAGAATCAAGTGAAGAATTTTGTGGATAAGTGCATAATTTATCAGCATGCTAAAGGGAGAAGTCAAGATACAAGGTTGTATCAGCCACTACCCATTCCAAGAAAGCCATGGGGTGCAATGTGTATGGATTTTTTGTTGGGATTGCCAAGAACACAAAGAGGTGATGATTCAATCTATGTTTTGGTAGACATATTTTAAAAAATGGTTGATTTCATTGCTTGTACCAAGACTAGTGATGCGACAAATGTTGCAAATTTGTTCTTTAAAGAGGTTGTAAGGTTGCATGGTTTACCCAAAAGTATAGTTTCTAACAAAGGAATTAGACTTGTGGGACACTTTTGGAGAACCTTATGGAAAAATATTGGTCTTAATCTCAGTTTTAGGTTATCCTATCATCCACACACTAATGGAAAAACCGAGTTAGTAAGTAGAAGTATGAGAAATATTTTGAGAAGCCTTGTGAATGAGAACCCTAGCCAGTGGAATTAGAAGCTCCCTCAAGATGAGTTTGCATATAATGACTCGTGAAATAGAAGCACGGGGATGAGTCCATTCCAAATTTTGTATGGAATGCATCTTAGGGGAGTTTATGAGTTAAGGAATTTGGGAAAGCATGAATGAAGAAGTGTTGAGGGATTTCATTTTGCAATGAGTATACAAGAGTTGCAGGAAAGGGTCAAGTAGAAATTGCAAGAGAGAAGCCACATGTATAAGCAAAGAGAAGACATGAAGAGAAGACCAATGGATTTTGAGGTTGGTGACTTGGTCATTTCATATTTGAGAAAAGAGTGGTTTCTTGTAGGGACTTATAACAAATTAAAGCTTAAAAATATTGGACCATGTAAAATTTTAAGGAAATTTTCTTCTAATGCCTATGAAATAGAACTTCCAAGTGGTGTTGGAATTTTTCCAATATTTAATGGTGTAGATTGGTATCCCTTCAAGGATATAGAGGATGTTTCAGCAGATGAACCTGTAAGTGATGGAGATCAGACCATAGGATGGAAAGAACAACTACCCAGAGTAGTGCAAAAGGAGATCACGACAATATTGGATATGAAACTACTGAAGAAAACCAGAGACAAAGAATATTTCCAGTACTTGGTCAAATGGAAAATTCGACCGGATGCTACCTGGATGAAAACAACTGAAATTTCCAAATACGGTGTACACCTTGAATACCTCATGCATAGTTATTTTCTTTCTCGGGAGTCTAATGCAAGAGCATCTGAAAACAATTTCTAGAATTGATCTCAAGGATCAAATACATTTACCAATGGAGTTAGTTCCCTAATTTATTTTATTATATCTATAATAATTACAAAATTTCTCTAGAAGACATTTTCATTGCGTTTGTTTGATTATATATTGAGTTGTCTATCATAGGTGTTAAGTTTATTGCTACATATTAGGAACAGATCTCTAGTTTATGCATTTGTTAAGATAACTCAGGATTCATTTGTTTTTGAGCTATTTGAGGGCTTGAGATATATTGAATTCTTTGGAAGAGGCAGAGGGGAGCGATTGTGTGAGATTGAATATGTAAAAGTGTGGATCGCACAGGTCTAAAAGACTTAGAAGGAAAGAGATTTCCCATGTAAATTTACTCCTTCATTGATAAAAATAAAGAACAAAGCGGGTGGTGTTGTCGAGCTGTGTGTTTGCATTTTCTCACACTCTGTGTTTGAATTGTTAAATTATATGTATAAGCTATCTTGGCAGAGTGATGAGTTTATGTGATTGCAGGAAGACTGTGTGCAGTTAATTTAAGCAAGTTCTAAAATTCAGTGTAAATGAATATTTCCTGAGTATTTGTCTTCACGGGAACAGACAATCGCGATTTGTTATTGTTGCAATATTCTGCATGTAGAGTAACGTGCAACATACCTAGATTATTTGTTGAATTTCAAGTATATTTGTCTGCGACAGATCTTGTCAACATTGTTCATTGATGCTTTTGTGCAGAGGTATAACTGAGTAGTGGTAATTTTGCACAAATTTATGTATGACATAGCCCAATTTAACGTTGTAGGAAAAAATAAAATATTCGAATGCATGTTCATGTTGATATGAAGCCAGACAAGCGACTGAATATTCACTGCGACAGAGTGTTGGAAACTCTATGATTGTGGGTTGAAGTTGGTGGTAATTGCCATCATACACTTTTCCTCTAAAACCGTTAAGATTGAAAATATTCGTTGATGATACTAATGTGTTATGGCACCATGGGAAAGATGAACTTGAAAAATGCTTCAAATATCTAAATGGTCTTTCAAGGGATATTAAGTTCACAATGGAATTAGAGGATAATTGTAGCATTTCATTCTTAGATGTTCTAATTAGCAGGAATGACAATGGGAACAAAGGACATGTAGTCTATAGGATGAAAACCCACACATAAAAGTATCTTATGCAAGGTCCCATCACCAACCTACCGAGAAGATAGGATTACTTAACACCTAAGCCACAACGGACATTGGAATCTCTGACAAGGAGAACTTGGAGCATGAAAAATATTACTTATCGAAAGTATTCAAGCATAGGTTACAAAGACAAGGACATAAGTCTAACCAATTCTCCAAAAGAAACATACCTACCTTACATTCAAGGGGTCACTGACAATATTTCCAAAGTATTGAGAAAGAAATATATCATAAAGATATCACAACCAATTTCAAGCCATTAGAAATAATCAAACATAAAATGAGATCTGTAAATGACAACATTCACCAACATCAATAAAAAGGATTCTATATGGTCGAGTGCTCATATGACATATGTTACATTGAAGATTCTTTTCAAATTGATATTAAAGAGCATGGATAAAAATCAAGAATAAACTCACTCGCACCTGGGCATTAAGAAAACACTCCCTTACAAGCAAGAAAACACCAAAATCATGGCAAAAGAAGATCACTTTTTCAAACATTGAATTAGAGAAGATATGGAAATTTTCAAGTATCCCAACAACTTGAATAGAGACCAGGGTGAGATTAATGAGAATTGACTCCTTTCGATCTACCACATAAGAAATAGGTAAAAACATACCAAGTCTACCCTAAACCTCAGTTAGATTTTTTTGTCCCCTACTTTTTTGGTTTATTGGTGTTTTTTTGTTTTCTGTTCTTTTTCCTTAATCTTTTGTTTGTTTGTTTTCCTTTATCTTTTTTTATTTTTATTTGCTTATTAATTTGCTTTTTTTTTCTATTTTCCAATATAATTGTTTTTTTTTTTTTAATCTTCTATTTCTTATGTTCATATTACTACTAATAATCCTAGATATTTAATAAATATCTAGTATCTTATGTGGTTTAACTTTTTGACTTTTATAATCCTAACATTACTTTAAGGGTTTAAATGTTTATTAATAATGATTTAATAATATCATTTTAAGATTTTTTTAAAAGTAACAGGTATATTGGTTTTAAGTAATATCTTTTGATTAATATTAATTTTGTAATGTCAATACTAATTAATATCATATGTTATTATTATAATTAAATTTAATACTTATTACTAATATCACTAAGTAATTAATATTAATTATAATTAATAAAACCTTAACTTTATAATTATTATATTAATAACATTATTTTAAATTATTAATAATAATAATAATTAATAAAACCTTAACTTTATAATTATTATATTGATAACATTATTTTAGGTTATTAATAATAATAATATAATAATATTTTAGAGTAACTTAGTAATATTGATATTGTTTACCCTACCTTTATTACTATTATTTCCTTTATTACTATTATTTGATTGAGTCTTTTTATTGATGTTCTATTAGAATTAATTTAAATTAATGTTGTCTTATTTCTTTTATATATATTTTTCGGGCTTTTTGTCCTAAGATGTAGCTATTAACAGTGTACGTCTTTCTTATCCTCTCATCATCATTGAGGCTTTCTGATCAGAAATCTTGACTAGAACAAATAATATTGTAGATATTTGGAAAAAATCTAAAGAAAATTCTTATCACAAATGTCTTCAAATTATTTCTTTGTACGGAAAAGAAATCCGTATTCTGAAAAGCTTAAAGTTAAAATTCAGAGAAGCAGCAGATTTAGATTTTTTTTTAAAGGTTGCAAGGATAGCAACGTTTTACCAAAATTTATTATTATGTAAAAGTTAATATGTTAAACTCAAAAATCATTGTAATATTCTTTAAACAAATTATTTATTTTCTTTATTTTTTCTTAATCTTGAAAAAATTTAATTAGTCATATTAAATTAATAATATTATTTTTAATTGAAAATTTTGCTTTCTTTAATTAAAATAAACCATAAGTGTGCGTCAATGTAGAAATAATTTATCTTCCTAAGTTAAGGAACCCAGAACCTAAACGAAACTTAAGATAGAAATTAGAATTGTGTATATAAAGTAAAATTAAACCCAAAACGAAAACATGTCTCACAAAATTATAATAAATTTTTAATGAGGATTTGTTCACTCGCAGAATATTGGGCGAAAACAATATTTTGCACTAAAAAGTAATGAAAGTAGTTGTGTTTAAATTTACTATTAATTGGATCCTATTCGCAAGTTCCGAGAAAATCCTTAACAAATGATTACCTTTGGTAGAGTGGCAAGTGTTGATTTGGATTTGTAGACTTAGAAAAAGATTTTTGTTTTGTTTATATGTAATAGCATTCTCTTTTGCATGTCTATGTGGACTTATCGAACTTGTGTTTTCCAATGTTAAAATAAATTTTTAAATGTGGTGTACTAATCAATTAATTAATTATGGAGATTTAATATCCTTATCAATTAATTATGGAAATTTAATATCTTTATCGAATCTATGGAAAATTTAAAATATTTTTTCCCATTAATAAAAGATCAATTAATAAAATATATAATAAAAAAATAGAATAAAGTATATCCATAAAGTAATCTTCTAAACTACAAAACCTCAAAAAATACATGTTTACATAATATTTGAAGAAAAAATTCAGAATTAAGAAAGATGTGAGGTAGTTTTACAAAGAAGATCTTGGTAAAAAAAATAACACATATAAATGGTGTTGGGTAGCTATTCTATAAAATGGGGTTTTTAGCTGGCTACATAAATAAATCATTATTTTTGTTGTTTAAAATTGAGTTTTGAATGTAAAAATGGATTCAGCATGTTGAAAAACTCCAGTGACATTAGGATTATACACAACCTTCATTTCTTAAAACATTTAGACTAAGTACATATAAATTCCAAACAAACATGTATACATGTAAATATGAAATAAATTTTCTACTAATTTTGTTTATTTTATTTTATTGTTAATAACATTATTAACATATATTTAGTTAATAATGAAGGGCACCTTTTCCAAGGAAGGAGGGCACAAATCCCAAGAAAAAATTTCTATAAGTTTTGGGCCGAATTATTTTTCTGTTGTGGGAGGTCATAATGTATGGATCCGTACAGTTCGTACAGTTTGTATAGTTCATACAACCGTACAGATTTGGCACGGAAATCGAGGCAGTTTTGGGTGCGGTTTTCAAGGTGGATTTCAGATTTCTATTCATTGTTTATGGGTCATACAGAACAGTTCGTACAGTTGACTGTTGGCACAGAAAATGAGGTACGGAGGAGGCTGTACAACAGTATGGAATTGGCACATTTTTCGAGACAGAATTTTGGGACAGTTTTGGTGCTGTGAGGTATTTCCCTTGGTTGGAAATGTGATATTTTGTTGTTGTTTTGTACTTTTCTGAATCTGAATAATCTCTCTCTCTCTCTCTCTCTCTCTCTCTCTCTCTCTCTCTCGTTGGGTTTCCCCACATTGGGGTTTTCCCTAGCATTTGTCTAAATTTCTGGGTGTTATGGGTTGTTGTCCACTGTATTATTTCCACTACTATTTTGCTTAGCAATGTGTATTTTTTCTTATGGTAATTTCTGAATGTGGGTTTATAGCATTTACAAAGTTTATGAAGACAGTTATCTCTAGGTTGCTAAGTGTTTGCCAGAATTTCATTTGTTGATTTTTGTCATTAAAAATCTACATGGTATCAGAGCGTTCTGACAGTAGGCAGTGTGATTTTTGGGCAAAAAGGTGTGATTGTTTTCCTTGAGTTGTGACAGGAAATATGATGCAAGCATTAGATATGAGAATTGGTTGGATGGTATTTCCAACTATTTGCAGTGGAAGGTCTGATTGTCAGTGATTCTCAAGGAGAACAAAATTTATAACTATGTCAACTCTGTTGTGGCACCTCCCGCAGCAGATCTTGTTGCTTTGGACTTGCATGAGGTCAAGGAAGCCAAGGCTTAGAGGATTATTCTAGATGGGGTGAAGGATCACTTTATCCCACACTTGGTTGAGAAAAAGGTTGCCAAGAAGATGTGGGATGCACTTAAAAACTTGTTTGAGGCGAAGAACGAGAACCGGAAGATGGCCTTGAAGGCTAAGTTGCATGATACCAAGATGGGGAAGGAGGAGAGTGTCTCTTCTTATCTTACCCAGGTGGCTCAAGTAAAACATGAGCTGGTAGTTGTTGGAGAGGTCATTACGGATTCTGAGTTGGTGAGAATAGTCTTAAATGGCTTCACCAAAGAATGAGAATTCTTCGTAAAGTGTGTGGTGGGACATGAGCATCTACCAGATTGGAGCAGATTGTGGGATGATTTCACTCAGGAGGAGATCCAAGAAAGATCTCAGAGCAGTGAACAGAAGACATGATGAGAATGTCTCTCTTGTGGCAAAGAGCAAGAAATGAAGTTCTGGAAGGGACTTGAGTAAAGTCAGATGCTATTGTTGTAAGCAGTTGGGACACCTTGCCTCTCATTGTCCTGAGAGGAAGAAGAAGAAGAAGGAACCAGAAGGGCCTGAAATAGATGCTACAGCAACCATGGAGGACTTTGCTTCAAAATTCAATAGGGAATTTTCTTTGGTGACCCTAGTTTCCAGTGTCGCAATGGAGGATTTGGAGGTGATATCAGATGGATTGTGGATAACGGAGCCTCTAGCCACATGATGGGAATCTGGCGAGTATTCCTAGATTTCACAAAGATTGGTCATGGCCGACAAGTGGTAAATGAAGGTGGTATGGCGAAAGTTGTACGTGGAGTTGAGAATGTTATATTCCAACTCAAGTTTGGTGGACTCTTGGAGCTTGATGGAGTTTTCTTTGTTCCAGGGTTGAGGGTTAACTTGCTCTCAGTCTCAGCCTTGGAGGATGTAGGATATTGTGTATTATTCAAGAGGGAACATGTCTTTATCTACATGCAGGGAGTGGACCCAGTAGAGCTGCAGTTGATCAGTAACCGGGTGGACAGGTTGTACATGTTGAGAGGACAACTTTTGATGTATGATTCAACGTCAAATGAGGAGCATGAGGAGGCTTCTGAGACTGCGGTGGTGCCAAGGATTCAATCTTTCATTCCGAGAGAAGAGAGTGAGTCTCTTTTGAGCATTGGCAAGAAGCTTAGCCAGGTTGATCGAACCAATGCTCAAGATGAAGTGAGCTCAGGGTTCCAGGATGTTTCCAGAAGAAGATCATCTAGTTTGAGTTATGTGCAAGTGTTGAGGATGGCTTCAAGTTCAGAGGGAGCTCCTACATAGCACAGTGTGATGGAACCAAATGATAGTGGTGGCAGCAAGTACATCCCTCTCGCTAAGAGGGAGTGTTACCTTTTTAGCTCAGGAGGTACTCCGCATGTTTTGTCTTGTATGCGGATGTTACCTTATGTTTACACTACCAGGCACTTAACTTTGTAATAGTTTTTATAAAGTTGTTTAAAGTGGTTCTTTTATTAAAGTGACTTTTTAATAAAGTGTACCTTCTAATTTTAAAGTGATTTTATTTTCATAAAACATTTATGTAATAAAGTGAAATCACTTTAATATTTCAAATGATTCATTTTGGAGGGAATGGATCATAACTCTTGATCCTAAAAAAGGCAAGATCTAATCTTGGCCTTTGGATTTAGGGTTGGGGAAGGTGAAAAGACACTTTGGGGGGGAAATGTCATTTTCAGATTATAAAAGAATGTATTGGGTAGTGTGCAAGACATATTGAGAAGACATCAAGAAGAGATTGAAAGAGATTTTCTGAGTATGCTTGAGAGAGGAAAGTGAGCAGCAAAGAGGACATGTTTTCCAAGGAAGGAGGGTACAAATCCCAAGAAAAAATTTCTATGAGTTTTGGGTCGAATTATTTTTCTGTTGTGGGAGGCCATACTGTATGGATTAGTACAACCCATACGGATTTGGCACAGAAATCGAGGCAGTTTTGGGCACAGTTTTTCAAGGTGAATTTCAATTTTTTGTTCGTTGTTTCTAGGTCATACGAAACAGATCGTACAACTAACTATTGGCACAAAAAACGAGGTACAAAGGAGGTCGTACAACAATACAAATTTGGCACATTTTTCGAGACAGTTTTGGTGTTGTGAGGTATTTCCCTTCGCTGGAAATGTGATATTTTGTTGATGTTTTGTACTTTCCTAAAGCTGAATAATATATCTCTCTCTCTTGTTGGGATTCCCCACATTGGGGTTTTCACCGGCATTTGCCTAAATTTCTGGGTGTTATGGGTTATTGTCCATTGTGTTATTTCCGCTGTTATTTTGCTTAGCAATGTGTATTTATGCTTATGGTAATTTCTGAATGTGGGTTTATAGCATTTACGAAGTTTATGAAAACAATTATCTTTAGGTTGCTAAGTGTTTGACAAAAATTTCATTTGTTGATTTTTGTCATTAAAAATCTACATAAGGAACTATGTAATACAACTAAATCTCGGCCTCATAACAAAGATTTTGTATCTCATGGTTGACATACTCTCCCCCGTTATCTGTTCGAAGGACTTTGATTTTATTTCCTCACTGTGTCTCAACAAGGGCTTTGAAATCTTTGAGGTGTTGAAAGACCTCTAATTTTTTCCTGAGAAAGAAAATCTATGTGAAGCGTGAGAAATCATCATAAAAAATCAGCATGAACCTTGCTTTATTAATTGATGGATGCGGAAAAGGGCCCATGAGGTCAATATGGATCAGATCTAAAGGAGAGGAAGCCTTATGATTTTTTCCTTTGTTGAATTTCTCTTAAGGGTGTTTTCCAAGAACACATCCCTCACAAATTCCTTTGGAGAAGTGGATATCAAGTAGACCATGTTTGCTAAGTTGTTGCATATATCTAAAATTTAAATGCATGAACCTTTCGTGCCATATCCCACTGCTTTCATCAACATGGGTAAGCAGTCATGCAGAATCTGGTTCAATAAATTCAGAAAATGTGTAGAGTCAGGATTGAACGATTTACCTCACCGATAGCAACCTTGGAATTGGTTTGCATGTCATAGATATCCACTGCATCAGGTGTGAATATGAATCTCTTTCCAGTGTCAGATTTTTTCATTTGATACACGAAGAGAAGATTGACAAAAAGTTTGAGAACATGTAGCACATTCTCAAAGATTCCATTTGTGAGTTCAATTCTTCATTTGTCGGTGCCCTCGACTGGAGAGTTGTCCCCCGTCAGAATAGGAGGAACTTTGCATGCATCCAATGAAGAATAGACTTCTTTTGTGACTTACATGTGGTGTGATGCACCTAAATCTACAATCCAAGCATCGGGAGAGGAGTTGATGGCAATTAAAGCATGGCTAGAATTGTCTTTTGGGGGATTTTGATATTTTGGCTTCTTCTTCTTGGCACCCTCAGGGATGTGATCTCCAAGGTTGTTTTGTTGAAGTATTTGGGCCATTTGATCTTTGTTTATGCATACATGCGGATTCTAGATGGAATCCTTTATGGTAGTAAGTGCATTTCTCCCCTTTTCTTCCCTTTCCACCTTTGGATTTGGAAGCATCGTTGAAAGGTTTTGAGTGCCCTTTCTTCTTTGGATTTCCATGTGCTTTCCTTTTGTCTGTCTTTAGATTTCTAATTTTGATGACTGCTACCATCATGCACAATAAGTGCATGCGCCTTTGGGCCTTTGATTTTTCCCATGTTGATAAGCTTGTGTTGCTCTTGCGTCAGAGATTCAATACAGACCTCAAGAGAGGGCATCTTCCAAGTGGCTCCAGAGGCGAACCTAAGTGAATAAAATGTGGATACAAACATTGAGTATTTCGGACCAGTTTGGAGAAAATGGTGATAACCATTTGTTTCTCCTCCTTAGATTTATCAACCCCACAAGCCTTGAGTTGCGACAACAAATCCTTATATTTGATAAAGAAATATTGGAGATTGTCGAAGGTTTCTGGATCCAAAGTGAGCAATTCCATCTCGAGCATGTGTCCCCTCATGTCGTCTTATCTGCCATAAATTCCTTCCATGGTGGTCCAGGCTTCATTGGGGCTTTTACAGGAGGATATGTGAAAGAGGAGTTCAGGAGAAATGAGACTGCAAATAGTTCCAAATGCTTCATCCATTCAATTCAAATATTTGGATTTTTCTATGGCTGATGTGGGTTCGGTCTTTGTGTCCATGATTAACCTGTATAATCCTCTGCCTCGAAGATGCACTATCATCTTCTCTTTCCATGCAAAGAAATTGTACGGTGTAAGAATGAATTCTTTTGGAAATTTTATTTTTTTGTTGTCTTCAATCTTCAGTACCTGCAAAAATAATCTGGTGTATTTTTCCTAGCAATCCGTCGGCTCTGATACCATGTAAATGTGTTGAACCTGCATAGAACATATCTAGCTAGCAAATGACATACACAATTTGCGGAGAAAATATGAGAAAAGAGAAGCAGGAGAGAAAGAATGGAAGAATTCTCATTAACCAAATGAATGAATGATAATTTACACAATATACTATGTATAACTCAAGGAGAAGCCAATGCGCCATAATGGTGGTCTAGAGAGATCTGGACACACACCAGCAGTACCAGGAGTAAACTACCACCTAGTCTAGTCTCTCATGAAGTTACGGGAGTGAACTACCACCTAGTCTAAGTTAACTAGTCTCTCAGTCTTCAGTTAACTGACTGAAACAGAGTGAAGTGAGGAGGAGATTAGGGAATTGTGAGTAATGCGCTAGTCTAGTGATAATCCTAAGGACAATGTGCATTAGTTGGTGATGATCCCGATGTTGCATGGTGATGATCCCAATATAGCATCTAGACTCCACTAAACTGATCAAACTGAAGTGTGAACTGAATAGAATATTCTCCTAGAGGAATATTCTCCCTAAACTATAGAAGACTGAATGATCACTAATAAACATATGAAAAACCTTAGGAAAAAAAATCTTAGGTGTGTGTGAAGTATCTCCAACAACACCAAGGCACTAAAATTGGTCATCATGCTGCCATGATCACAAGGTTGAATATGGAATCATGTCAAGCTACTTTTGTTTTATGAGGTGCCGATAGAAACATGAACTCAATTTTTCAAGTACAGTCCTTATATGAAGCTTTCATGTTGGCCATATAAATTTCCCTATTACATAAGATTGACCATTGTACAAATGATGCGTTAGCTTGCTATAGTTGTTTGAGTAGCTATGCATTTTATGTTGAACTTGTTAATTAGTCTACTGTGATGTGTGTTTATGATGTAGGAGCATCGCTATCAAATCAAAAAAAGCGAAGGTGGAAGCGAACTCGACACTTCATGCATTGAAAGCACCAAACCGACTCTTAACCAGCTTGGTAGCGGTGTTGAGATTTTTTGAATTTCTCGTTAATTAAATTAGTTGTATGTAAAGTCGGGCCACCGTTTGAAATGATGGAGCGATTGTAAATACTTACACGACTGTAAAATATTACGGGTGTAGGATATTTTCCTTGGTTAGTCATTGGGTTGCATTTAATTAAGTTGAGTAGGTAACCGCTAGAGTAGAAGGTGATAGAACTTAGATAGAAGGAAGAAGAGCGGAGAATGCTCTCAGTCTTTAGACAAGTATTTTCATTTTTGTGTCGGTAAGAAGATAGCAGTTGCAATCATGTTTTCTTGAAATGAATAAAACAGAGGAAAATTCATTCAATTGTACAGTGTTGATATTGTTTTACAGTTTTACTGTTGTTATGAATTTTGTGAATGTATGAAGTTCATGGTGAATGAATAATTGAATAAGTTGCAAGTGTTTATGTTCTGTAAATTATGCAAGGAGTGCATACCGAACGTAAGGAGTGTGTGTGTGGGGGAGTCTTTTGACACAAAGCTCAGAAGAGATAGCATGGAACTTTTGTATGCAGAGTGTGCATATTAAGCGCAAGGAGTTCGTATGCGAAGTATTTGACTTGGAGAAAACGTTGGGGAAATAACTTGGTTTTTCTCATAATACGGTGAAGAGGTCAGTGGCAAGGAGTGCACAGGACCAGAAATCGACTAAGTGTCGAAGAAATCCCTTTGAGGAATTCAATGTTTGAAGGAGAAACAAGTACGGAGGATTTAGTGGGATAAATCCTTCAGAAGAAGAAATTTTGAAAGCTAGACAAGATTAAGGGTTAAGATCCATGCGGGAGGAACTAAACCATTTTAGATTGTTAGATCTTGGAGAAGTTGTGTATTGATTAGTCACGAGGATCTTTCGAAATTTCACAAATCGAAAGATTGGAAGTGAAAATCTCTGATACACAAAGTCGTGAAGTATATCTCAACCGTTGGTTGCGAGAGAGATAAGGATCGTTGATTATCCAAGGATAATTCAGAATTCGAGAGTCGTGAGAAAGGAGGTGAGTTATCACCCAACTTCGCGAAACGCGAAGTCCCGAAATGCTCGAAGGGTTGAGCCCCATGTTTTAGTCGGTGGTCACGTGGAGGGGAAGCTTGCACCTAGTGCTAGTTCACTCAGGTGGAGTTTCGTAAAAGGACCTATGGTTTTAGTCATTAAAGGTTCCAAGTGGGGACCCGAAGGGCCATTTTGGCTCAGAATCTTGAAAGATCCTAGACCAAGAGGTCGTGCAGCCCTTGGAGAAAAGGGGGTCTGCACCAAGTGGTATCAGAGCCTGAAAAAAAAACTTGAAGTTGTGTTATGTGTGTTAGGAGCAGTTGAAATAATGCCGCCAAGGATACGCGTAGATCCACCTATAGTAAACCGTGTTGTAGGAAGGGAAGTGAGAGAACTTCATGCAAGGTTGGAAGCGATGGAAGCAATGCAAATGAGAACATCTGTTGTTGGAGACATCAATGATGCAGAGAGTGAAGAAATAGAAGTTGAAGAAGCTATAGGGGAAGATGCAGGCGATAAACGCTTCTTGAAAGTTGTTATGAAGTTGGGAGTTAGAGCGAAGATGAACATCCCAATGTATGAAGGTAACTTGGATGTCGAAGAGCTATTGGACTGGATAAGGTCCATGGACAAGTATTTCGACTATGAAAATGTTGATGAAGGAAGGAATGTGAGACATGTTGTCACCAAATTAAAGGGACACGCAGCACTGTGGTGGGATTAACTGCAGGCATAGAGAAAGAGCAAAGGCAAACAAAAGATAAAGAAATGGGATATGATGGTAGCCAAACTGAAGGATAAACTCATACCTAAGGATTACCAGATAAATTCGTTCAGAAAGTTGCAAAACCTGAGACAGAGGAGTATGACAGTGAAAGAGTATACAAAAGAATTCTATAGGTTGAATATTAGGACTAGACAAAGGAAGAAGTATGATGAAAAAGTTGCCAGGTATATAAATGGCTTGAGGTATGAAATCTAGGATGAGATTAGTATTATGACTGTAAGGACAGTGGAAGATGCTTATCAAATTGCATTGAAGGCAAAAGAAAAGTTGGCCAGGAACCAGAGTCAGCGAAACATGAGCAGAGGCTTAAATAGAGGTAAGGGGATTGTCTATGATAAGGCACCGAAAAATAAGGATGAGAATGAGAAATCATATGGTCACCTTGAAAGGCGAGGAAGTTCCCAAAGAAGACCGTTTGATGGGAGAAATTATTTTCCTTGAGGAAGAGGAAGAGGTAGAGGAGGTGGAGTTAAATGTTATGCATGTGGAAAGACAAGACACGTGTCTTGGGAATGCCCCGAGAGGAAAAAAGGAGGAGGAGAAGCACATATTTCTGAAGCTCAGAAGAATGTGGAAGTAGAAGCAGCAAAAGGAGGACAGAACCTTATGATGAGGAAAGTTCTTCTAAAACCAGAGAAAGAAATAGAAAGCTCAATTCAGCAAATGAGATTGTTCAGGACTGCTTGTAAAACAAAGGATAAAGTTTGCAAGATGATTATAGACAGTGGGAGCACTGATAATTTAGTATCTACAAAATTTGTGGAGAAGCTGGAGCTGTAGACAACTGCACACCCAAGTCCATATAAAGTACAGTGGTTGCATAAATGACGTCAAGTAATGGTAAGTCAACAATGCAAAGTTGAATTTAAAATAGGAGGCTATAAAGATGAAATTATGTGTGATGTAATTTCCATGGATGTTTGTCATATTTTGTTGGGGAGACCATGGCAGTTTGATAGGAATGTCATTCATGATGGGAGGAAGAATACTTATACTCTGGAAAAAAATGGTAGAACCCACATGTTACTGCCAATAGAAGAGACGAAAGAAAAGGAAGAAGCCAACACAAGAATACTTCTCATGAGTGGGAAGGAACTCTTGAAGGAAATCAAGAAAGATCAAGAAATGCAATTTGTTGTAGTGAAGGAGCCGAGAGTTATCCTTGCCAATAATTCTATGGATGATTTACCTGAAAAAATCCAGGAATTGTTAGAGAATTTTACGGACATAGTAGTGGATGAGTTGCCTCACTCATTACCACCCATTAGGAGTATTAGCCATCATATTGACTCGATTCCATGAGCCAGTTTGCCAAATAAAACAGCATATAGGTTGACACCTCGAGAGAATGAAGAAGTTAAGAATCAAGTTTAGGAGTTGTTGGATAAAGGTTTAGTCAGGGAAAGTCTAAGCCCATGTGCAGTACCGAATGTATTGAGTCCAAAGAAAGATGGGGGATGGAGAATGTGTACAGATTCCAGAGCCATCAACAAAATTACCATCAAGTATAGATTTCATTTACCCAGGATGGATGATTTGATGGATTGTTTGAGTGAAGCAAGCTATTTTTCAAAAATAGACTTGAAGAGTGGATATCATCAAATAAGAATGAGAGAGGGAGAAGAATGGAAGACAACATTCAAAACAAATGAAAGTTTGTTTGAATGGCTAGTCATGTCATTTGGATTGACAAATGCTCCAAGCACATTTATGAGGTTGATGAATTAAGTACTGAAAGACTTCATAGGTAAATTTGCCATTGTATATCTGGATGATATATTAGTTTTCAACAAAATAGAGGAAGAACATTTAAAGCATTTGACATTAGTGATGAGGAGGTTGCAGCAGGAAAAATTGTTAATAAACTTGAAGAAAGGTTCTTTTATGAAGACATAACTCATATATTTGGGTTTTGTAATTTCTTCAAATGAATTGAAGATGGATCCAGAGAAGGTGAAAGCAATCAAATAATGGTCGTCACCAAGGAGCATATTTGAAGTGAGAAGTTTCCATGGATTAGCAAGTTTTTATAGAAAGTTTATCAAAAAAATTAGTGATATATGTGCATCCATAATGGACACTGTGAAAAAGAAACATAAGTCTTTTAATTGGACAGAGGAGGCTGAGAAAAGCTTCAGAGTATTGAAAAAGAAGATAACAAAACAACCAATTCTGGTTTTACTAGATTTTGGAAAAACATTTCAGGTGAGATGTGATGCAAGTGGAATAGCCATTGGAGCCATCTTGAGTCAAGATAATAGGCGAGTTGCTTGTTTTAGTGAGAAGTTGAATGATACCAAAGAGAAATGTTCTACATATGACAAGGAGTTTTATGCAGTGATTCAAGCTTTGAAGAAATGGAGACATTATTTAATTCCAAAAGAGTTTGTCTTGTATAGTGATAATCAAGTTTTGTAATTGATTACTAGGCAAGAGAAGTTGAATCAGAGGCATGTTAAATGGGTAGAATTCATGCAAAATTTTACTTCTGTCATTAAACATATTTCTGGAAGTGCTAATAAAGTTGCAGATGCTTTGAGCACAAGGAGTTTGGTTATATAGGAATTCCAAGTGAAGATCTTAGGGTTTGAGCACCTTAAGGAAATGTATCACGAAGATCCAGATTTTTTAAGAAGGCCTATGAAGCATATGAAAATCCTTTGTTGAGGGATAACAACTCATGGGCAGAATATTTGATCTAGGATGGATTGTTGTTTAAAGGAAGTCAATTGTGTATACCAAGATGTTCAATGAGAGATAATTTGTTGAAAGAAAAACATAGTGGAGGTCTAGCCGGACATTTCAGTCATGACAAAACATTTGCACAGCTAAATAGTTTGCATTATTGGCCAGGTATGAGGGAAGATGTGAAGAAACTTGTAGACCGATGTAAGATTTGTCAACATGCAAAAGGGAAGAAACAAAATATTAGGTTGTATCAGCCACTGCCTATTCCAGAAAGGCCTTGGGATGCAATTAGTATGGATTTTGTATTGGGATTACCTAGAACCTAGAAAAGAAGTGATTCCATATTTGTTGTGGTCGATAGATTTTCTAAGATGGCACATTTCATACCATGCCAACAAACAAATGATGCTACACATATAGCCAATTTGTTTTTCAGAGAAGTTGTGAGATTACATGGATTGCCTAGAAGTATAGTTTCAGACATGGACACTAAGTTTATAGGACACTTTTGGAGGACTCTATGGAGGAGGTTGGGAACTAATTTATCTTTTAGTTCAACATATCACCCTCAGACAGACGGACAGACTGAAGTGGTGAACAGGAGTCTGGGAAATTTGTTAAGGAGTTTAGTCACTGAACAAGGTCGTCAATGGGATCAAATTCTGGCACAGGAAGCATTTGCATTTAACAATTCAGTTAACAGGAGCATCGAAAAAAGTCTATTTGAGATAGTATATGGAAGACAACCAAGAGGGGTTGCAGAATTGAGAGAGTTGAAACAACATGAATTCAGGAGCGTTGGACCAGAAGATTTTGCTACATAAATGCAAAGACTTCATGATCAAGTTAGGAGGCAGATACGGGATAGTAATCAAAAGTATAAGGACAGAGTTTATCAGAAAAGAAGGGAAGTTCAATTTGAAGTGGAAGATGAAGTTTTAGCTCATCTGAGAAAGGAAAGGTTTCCAAGAGGAACATATAATAAGTTGAAGATGAAGAAGATAGGACCATGCAAGATCCTTAGAAAATTTGCAGCAAATGCTTATGAGATCGAGTTATCAGACAATGTTGGGATATCACTGATATTCAACGTTGCATACATGTATCCTTATAACAGAGATGACGCGGGAGAATTAGATGATCAGGAAGAGATTCAGTGGGAAGATCAGATGCCCACAGTAGAAAAACCTCAGATGGAAAAAAAATTGGAACAGAGAGTTGGAAGGAAAACCAGAAGAAAAATGCACCCTGAATATTTAGTGAAGTGGAAGGATCACCCAGTGGAAGATTCAAGTTGGGTAACTGAACCTGATATTTTGAAGCATGGCAAAACGATGCAAGAGCTCATGGACAAGAATCCATGAATATTTTGGCCAGAGGAGTATGATGCAAGAGCATAGCTATCAAATCAAGAAAAGCAGAGGTGGAAGCGAACTCGACACTTCATGCATTGAAAGAATCAAACCGACTCTTAATTTCTCGTTAATTAAATTAGTTGTATGTAAAGTCGGGCCACCGTTTGAAATGACAAAGCGATTGTAAATCCTTACACGACTATAAAATATTACAGGTATAGGATATTTTCCCTGATTAGTCATTAGGTTGCATTTAGTTAAGTTGAGTAAGTAACCGCTAGAGTAGAAGGTGATAGAACTTAGATAGAAGGAAGAAGAGCGGAGAGTGCTCTCGGTCTTTAGACAAGTATTTTCATTTTTGTGTTGGTAAGAAGATAGCAGTTGTAATCATGTTTTTTTGAAATGAATAAAACAGAGGAAAATTCATCCAATTGTACAGTGTTGATATTGTTTTACAGTTTTACTATTGTGAATGAATAATTGAATAAGTTTCAAGTGTTTCTCTTCTGTAAGTTATGCAAGGAGTGCATACCAAACGCAAGGAGTGAGTGTGTGGGGGAGTCTTTTGACTTGAAGCTCAGAAGAGATAGTGTGGAACTTTTGTATGCAGAGTGTGCATATTAAGCGCAAGGAGTGTATATGAAAAGTCTTTGACTTGGAGAAAACGTTGGGGAAGTAACCCGGTTTTTCTCGTAATATAGTGAAGAGGTCAGTCGCAAGGAGTGCACAGGACTAGAAATCGACTAAGTGTCGAAGAAATCCCTTTGAGGAATTCAAAGTTCGAAGGAAGAACAAGTACGGAGGATTTAGTGAGAGAAATCCTTCAAAAGAAGAAATTTTGAAAGTTGGACAAGATTAAGGGTTAAGATCCATGCGGGACGAACTGAACCATTTTAGAGCGTTAGATCTTGGAGAAGTTGTGTATTGATTAGTCACGAGGATCTTTCAGAATTTCGCGAATCGGAAGATTGGAAGTGAAAATCTCCGATACACGAAGTCGCGAAGTAAATCTCAATCGTTGGTTGCGAGAGAGATAAGGACCGTCGATTATCCAAGGAGAATTCGGAATTCGTGAGTCAGGAGAAAGGAGGTGAGCTATCACCCAACTTCGCAACGCGAAGTCTCGAAATGCTCTAAGGGTTGAGCCCTAGGTTTTAGCCGGTGGTCACGTGGAGGGGAAGCTTGCGCCCGGTGCTAGTTCACTCAAGTGGAGTTTCGTAAAAGGACCTGTGGTTTTAGTCGTTGAAGGTTCCAAGTGGGGACCCAAAGGGCCATTTCGGCTCAAAATCTTGAAAGAACCTAGACCGGGAAGTTGTGCAGCCCTTGGAGAGAAGTGGGTCTGCACCAGTTTAGGTGAAAATAGAACATGTCTCCCATGATCCTCTAAATGCATTTGTCATCAAATATTATTTTCCATGTAGTTTTGTTCTTTCAATTTTGTCTACACATACAACCAGGTTTTGTACCTAAGACAACTATAAGGTTTCAATTAAGATGTAGGCAAGTGTACATCTCAAATATGTACAATATCATAATTGTTCTTTCAAAATATATATGGTTCTAATATGCTCTTGAGAATACTAACAAAATTGTAATTTAATATGTTACATAGATGGTGGAATGCCCCTTGCATAGGCAACAAATCTATGTTACCAAAACGAAAATAGAAATAGGAAATAAAACAGAATATAACAAAAAGAGAAATGGGGGGCAGTGTTTTCGGTAAGAAATACCCCCCAACAGAGATTAAACACAGGAGAGGAGGGAAAGGAAGGCGATTTTATGGTCAGATAAGTTATTCCAAGATGCTAAAAAATAGCCCATCCCATTGAACCTGTTATTATTATTCATGTTCTATTCACACAGGGACATAGAGCAAGGAATGCAGATAATGCAAGCAAACACTGTTATTATTATTCATGTTCTATTAACACATGCACACATGGACATAGAGGAGGGAAGGAAGATCATGCAAGCAAACATAATCACCCTGCAACCAATCAACCATATGTGAGTAGGGGGGCACTACCTATGTGGAGTATAAACATGAAAAGTCCCATTGTAGAAATATGTAAGATAGATTTATATTATGGATATCACAAAGATAAGAAAACATGTCAAACTGAACTGCCAATGCTTTTAGAACACAAATAACTTGGTAAATCCAAATCTATTCAAGACTAAAAAGTAATCCACTGCATGTAATGTTTAAGTATTAGCTTTTTCTTTACTTTTTCTCTTTTTAATATTTTATGGCTTTTTTTCAAACAGCAGATAGAGAAAAGAAATGCTAAAGAAACTGTGTTTCTGTACTACTCCTGTCTCTTGACCATTTCTTTCCGTAATGTTTCTGGTAACATAGCAGCAAATAATCTTCTGTCATTTTTTACATGCCATACAATTAAACTGCCAAAAAGTGCCAGAGTACATCCCAGAAAGGTAATGAATCCACCTACCACACATATCGTCTTCAACAAGCAAGTGCCAAATGACATCCGAGAAAGGTAATGCAATGCACCTAACATACGCATTGTCTTCTTCATCAAGTCGGAAAAACATTTAAGCAAAGCCCTTTTTTGTAACTATGCAGTATCCTATGAAGCTACTCCATAATTTCATCACAGGATGCTAGACATAGATACCAAGTATCTTAGTAGAGAAAACCTGAAAGGTTTCATTTGCGAGAAGTTAGACTTCAATTTATGAGACTAGCAACCACCACAGAACACATTTAGCTGATCGCTCAACGAGACCTCTTAAATCAATGAATAAATCAATAACTGTTTGCGTAACAAAAAATAGCATTTAGTTTTCGAGAACGAATAAGGGTGAGACGGGCAATCCACTACATATTCTCTTTCCGAAAGTCGATCCAAGAGGACTGTACATAAATGAGATGATATATATAATTTATTAAAACAATTCACAATAAGTTCTGTTAACTGATGAAAAAAATACAATCCACACTTTGAATGTGGTCAAAATCAAACTGAATCCTGGACAGATGGAGTCCCTGCAATCCAACTCCAAACTCCACCCGAGCTTTGCTTCTGTATAGCACGTGCAGCAGCTTCATCCACTGCAGACTTTTGGCGTCGAAGAAACTCTACCTCCTTCTGTAAACCTTCAATTGACAGCAGCTTTTGCTTCAGCTCTGCAACATCAACCTGCATTGAATGAAGGAAAATGCATGTAGTCCATTGTCTCATAAAAAATATAATGAAAACAATCATCTATTGGATCAGGCATTTGAGTAGAACACATAGCAGCCACTCAGATGTTAATGAACATGATGGACCATACTGATTATTAGATGACAATCCTGTAAGTATATAGCATACCTCTAGTTTAAAGCACCTTGACTGTTCAGTAGCTAGCTGTCCTCGTACAGATTGCAATTCCTGATGAAAGAAGCACAAATCCATTCAATAAAAACCGAATATTTCCTTTTAAACTGAACATCAGGAAAAAAACACCATGCAGCATCATCGTCAACAAGAATTGGCATGCAAATCAAAGCATAATAAGAGAAGCAGAACCTGTTTTCGTTTACCTTGATTAACTCCTCGTGTGTAGCTTGTGCTTCAGTAAGCCTTTGCCTGAGGCCAGAGTTCTCAGTTTGCACTGTTAAAAGTGTGACTTCCAAGTCCTCTTTCTCTGCTTTTAATGTTGCTATAATCCGTGGTCTTGTTTCATCACTCCTTTGATGCTGCACGCGCTTTCAAAACCAGCCTTAATTATGCAACCAAAAGACCATGGGATGAGCTATTTGAAACAATAAATCACATTTTGATTTACCAGAGACTCTAAATTTGATTTGTCCATAAGGATCTCCCTAACTTTGCTTTCTTGCACCACAACTTCAGCATCTGGACGCCTGATCCCATCCGATGTTGGCACTTGTATTTTGGGAACTGCATAAGCAGCTGCAACTGATGCAGCTGCAGCTGCAGCTGCTGGAGATTCTACAATCTTGGGCTGTGCTGTCCCCTTGTGACTTGGTTTTAAAATATGTACCTACAACCAAAAAAAATTCAATTCTATCCAGCATCTAAAACCCTGGTCAACTGTAATGCCACGTAAGAAAACTTTGCAAGAATAGAATAAAGAAACCTCTTTGCTCCCTCTTTAATCAAATCATTTGTGCAATATATCAAATGGAAAAGAGGAAATAAAAGACTAATCTCTTAAATAGCATACTTAATACGACAAAATAGAATCAGGCCTTAAGATCAACCAAACTTCTACCAAGCAAGAGAACAATGCATCTGAGAAGACAATCAAATAACCATGCCTGATGGATTATAAAATGATGTTCAAAGCTAGATGTCAGCAACATAGATATTCATCATTGTAGCATAACTGATCCAGATCCTCGATGGTTCAACAAGATCATGGCATCACGACATAAAAACAAAATTAATTCATTTTGCCTTCAAATAGCTAGCAAATTTTCAATGATCAAGATTGAAAATCATACACTTTGAAGTCTCTTTCTAACATACTAATTAACATATGAACAAAGCTAAGATTCAAGGGTATCTGGGTATGCGAGCAGGTGCGGGTATGACACTTCTGAAACAGGTGACGGGGTAAGTCAGGCATATAGATATAAATTTTACCTACGCAAAAAAATTTTAAAAAGTTGAAAATAAAAATAAAAAACAGAACTCAAACTTATGTAAATAAGCAATGATTCATAGTTTCATACTCATTTTCAGATGAGATTCATGATCATCATTCAAACCATTAAATTTTCAACCTCAAAGTCAAACATTTGCCATTCATCAATTGACAATTTGGAAACTGATTCAGGAACCAGAATTCTCATTCAACATTGAACAATCATATGACATACAATGATTAGAAAAATAGTAAACTTGATCATTCCTATTAATAGCTCTAGAGTCCTAAACCAAGTACATTAAAAAATTGCCCAAGTGCATTACAAAAAAATTAATATTTTCACTGTCTATTGCTGTCCATGAATTCGCTGCAAGAAAAATGGCACCGAAATCCCTATCTTTCTTATCCACTGCTGGATTGCTTCTCACTTCAATCTGAAAATGAAATGGTAAAAATGAAGTGTCTTTTTGTGCTTTTGAGTTCATGAGAGTGATTAAGTAGTGATGAATTAAGGTTTTGTAGGAGGGGCCTTGTAGTGTCCCCACCCAGCAACTCCTAGACACAGGATGAAGAACCACTAAACAAGACATTAAAATTCGGACCCTCAAGAGACCATCACCATAATAACACAAAGATGGTCCTCCATCGAGGCCCAAAATGAATTAATGCATGCACGGTGCAAAATAATGAAATGCAGCAAAATATACAAGCATCAAATAACAAGAATCCATGGCAACCAAATGCCCATGACCAGATTTAACATAATCACACAACATGCAAAATACATACAAGTAGAGGGCTCTCTGCCAGTGTCAACGTTGGTGAGAAGACCCTGTGTAGTAGGCAAATGCCAATGAGGACCAAGTTCACCATTACGAAGGAAACCAGCAGACTCTAAAAGAGTAGATTAAGCCCATTTGGGCATAAGCCTTGGCCTTTCTAGAGTAGATTGAGGAATAAATTCTACATTATTGAGTTGCACAATTGCAGGAGCATTAGGAGGTGCAATCATTATAGAAGAAGAGACTTCATGTGAATCAGAAACAATCTCCCCATCAATGTCCATCTGACTTGTCACTATAGAAAGAGTGCTTGAGAAAACACTTGTAGGAGGAGACTCATTATCTAAGTGTGGAGGAGGGAGATCCACTGAAACTATCTGCAAAACATCTATAGAAAGCAGTGGGAAAGATCATGGAGGACCATGAGAAAAAGCTTCATCAAATACCACATCCCTTAGATCTATCACTTGATGAGTGGAGAGTAATATAGATTATATGCCTTTGAAATTTCACTGTAACCTACCAGAATACAACAGTGACTTTTGGGTTCCAATTTGTTTCGCTTTTCCTTGGGAATATGGGCCCATGTACATGATCCAAAAATTCTAAAATGTGAAACTAAGGTTTTGGAGCAATACCATTTCTCATATGGAGAAATACCTTGAACTACGTGAGTGTGATTCCGGTTGATGATATTAGCTACACAAACAATTGTTTCTCCCTAGAGTTTTGGCTCCATTTTCTTTCCTTGAAGCATACATGAAGCCATTTCTACAATAAATTATTCTTCCAAATAATTACTTCATCTTCCTATGAAAGAGTCTCATGCCAAGAGATCCCATCATTGAGAAGTGTTTGAAAAGTACTATCGGTATAAACTTTTCCACGACCAATACTGAGATTGTTGATATTTCCCTAAGCTTGATTCTCCATTAAAAGTTTGAAATTCTTCAATTTTCCAAAATATCATCCTTGGATTGAACAATATATATTCAAGTAAGATGGGAAAAATCATCCATAAAAGTAAGAAAGTAAGTAAGTAGGCCCGCAAATGTCACTATGAACAATTGCAAGAGATTGATATGCATTTCCTTTTTTAAGAAAGAACTGTTGATGATGTTCCCCTAGTATAATCCTTTACAAACACCACTAGGTGGTTGAATATGTGGATGGTTTTTAGCTATCTATAAACGACTCATGACACAAGGACCCAAAGCCTGTATGACCCAAATGTTGATGCCACAACCTACTAGTTTCATCAGCATTAACCACCATAGCAACAAATCCTTTCCGTGTTGAAGGAGAACTAGGCTTTCATGTTGAAAGAGAACTAAGCTTCCCCAACTTGTACATATGGTCGGATTCATCAAAATATCTAGAGGAAACCACTTTAAAATCATCATCAATGTCTTTTTTTACCCATGGATCTGAGCAAAATTCTACCCTTTTATTGGCGTGAATGATGTGGTAAATAGATAGAAGATTGGGCCCTACTCCTAGAACATGAAAGACTCCCCCGGTAATGTCAATGAGAACATCACCACATCCTAAAATAGGTAGAGTTGAGTTATCACTAATAATCACTTTCTCGCCATTGTGTTGATGTCAATAATGAGAGAGAAGGTGTTGGTGTTTCATCATATGCTTGGTAGCTCCAAAGTTAGCAATCCATTCCTATGAAGTGGAGGAGAACTCATATGCAAAGTGCACAGCCAGATGTGCACTGTAAGATGGATCTATTAGGTGCTACAAGACCTCTATAAGATCTGAAATTTTAATTAGGGTTTATACTTCTAGAATGCCTAGAAAATACCCTAGAAAATGATGATCCAAGAAAACCTAACTCTGCACCGTATATAATGCCACTAGCCAATAGTTTTCAGATCAGAGAACAGAATTGAGAGTAAGGTTCACACACACTCTGATACCATGTTGAGATTCATAAATGAAAGCAAGGAACCGAATGGAACCAAAACAAAACCAAATTCTGTAGTAACTCAATCACAAGTGCGATAGAGGGAGACAACCCTGGTGCACTAAAGAGAGCGAAGTGTGCCCAATGAAGCAAACTGAGGTACTATGAGGCTGCCAAAACAGGTCTGTCTTTGACCTGGTTTTTGGCTCTAAGTTTTATCTTCAAGACTGTCCTTTGCTGATGTTTTAGGACAGAAAACCATCAAGTACTTTCTGCTCACAATTTTTATTGGTTAAGTGCTCTTTTGAGGTGCCCTTGCAAGTGTTTTTCGTAACCCAATGTTAGCACATGCAATATACTCAAAACAAATAACACACCTCATGATCTTTACAACTCTAAATGCTGATCTACACATCTAAGCATGCATGAAATTGGACACAGGTATTTTTGGTTAACATGACCCTGGATAAAATCCCCCCGAGGAAAACCAATTAGAGCTAGATGTATATATTTGGAGATCTCAAAGCATAAATACAACAAGGAAAACTACAATAAGTGAACCTGGTACAATAGCAACCAATCTTGGATGCTTTGGAGTCCCTTGTTGATGTGCTTGCTAGCCCATGAATGAAGGCACCCTTAGCCTTGGTGCGCCCTTCTTTCCTTGCTAAGCCCTTAGCCTCTTTACCTAGCTATTTTCCTTTGCCTTGAGATGCCTTTGCCTTTCCACACTTGTAGATTTCGCCCTCCTTGAAGAAATCTTGAGATATATGGTGAAGATCTTGGAGAAGTGCGCCCCCACTCTTTGGTGCGCCCTCCTCTTGTCCAAACTCCAACAAATGTGTGTCCCTACTCCTTAGGTGTGCCCCTCTCACTCAAACCTTTCTCCTCCTTAGTGCGCCCTTCTCCAAGTCATGCCCACTCCTTAAGTAAGTGCGCCCCCCATGTTAGAATGTGCCCTTCTCCCTTAGAGTGCGCCCTTGATCCTAGAATGTGCCCCTTGCTTGAATGTGTGCACCCAACTCCATGGAAGCACCCTTCTCTTCAAGCCTTGCGCCCTCCAAGATCAAGTAGCTAATTTCTTCTCCCTTGTGTGCCCTCCTCTCCTCAAGAATGCGCCCAAGTGCTCCAAACCCTCATCCTCTCCTTCTCTTCACTCCTTCTCGTCACCCAAGTCTCTCAAGTGAGCAAGTGAATAATAAGACCCTTCATTACCCTTTTCCCTTCTCACTTAGGAAACCCACTTTCCTTAGTTTTCCTCATGTCCTTTTACTCACCCACAAAATGAATTAAATGTCACTTTAATGACTCAAGTGACATATTTCACTTTTGACTTAAACTCCTAAGTCAAAGTGAAATTAGAACATAAAGTAAAGTAATAAGGGTAATAGTCTCCCCCTTTGTGTTCAGAGACTCACAAACACAAGGGGACCACTTTCCAAGGTACCCAAATCTCAACACTCCCTCTTACCGAGGAAAGTACCATTCACCCCCAATCTCATCCCTGCAGTGGACATGGTTGCCTACTGACAAATACTCGATGACTATGGCTATACCTTGATAATCAAAAGTGGTCTCTGACACAGATCTGCTCAGCCTGCGTGATCTATAGATGGAAGTGCATCTCCACCTATCCAAGATCACCTAGATCTTGGCATCACACCAAAGATCTCAACCTTGGTCTCTCACCAAGGATTTCTACCTCCTGGCATCTATCCAACGATCACTACTCTTTGAATCTCACCAAGAGTCACATCTATTGGCATCTCACCAAAAGTCCCCCTCTCTTGGCATCTCACCAAGAGTATCTGGATCTTGGCATCTCACCAAGATCCTCAACTTGGCCTCTCGCCAAGTGACTTCCACCTGAAGTGGAACCTAAACCTGATCTGCTTGTCTCCATAGCCAAGTGAGGCTCAAACCTCTGTGGTTCCCTGCTCCTCATCCTCATCAATCTCTAATGCTCTGAGCCCCTGCACCAACCCTCTATCTGCTCGACAACTCTGAAACTGAAGTTGTCCCAGGTGGACCAGTCACCCCTGAAGATGGTGTCCTCGAAAACAGAGTATGAGTTCCCTCTAAATCAATAGGTCCTCCTCAACTCTGTCTCCCCACCTATCATTGGATGGTGCATCAACTGACAAACAACAACTGGCGAACGCACACTCCCTTGCAAACTGAGCAGCGAACTCCTCCTCCTCTACTATCGCTGCAGTACCATCCTGTTGCTTCTCCTTCTTCTTGGGACATTGTCTTGCATAGTGACCCATCTCTCCACAAGCAAATCATCTCACTGTGCTCATGTCTCTCTCTTTCCCACT
>ML802781.1:435284-469381 GCA_009831015.1 Picea engelmannii
AACTAAGGAAAGTGGGTTTCCTAAGTGAGATTTTTGGATTAAATCTCACCCATTGATTAGACATGGCTAGATTGGATCTAGGCCATTGATCTTTTAGGGCTTGGCCAAAGAGAGGCTAAAGGAGGGAAAAGGGTAATGAAGAGTCTCATTATTCACTTGCTCACTTGAGAGACTCGGGTGAGGAGAAGGAGTGAAGAGAAGGAGAGGATGAGGGTTTGGAGCACTTGGGCGCATTCTTGAGGAGAGGAGGGTGCACAAGGGAGAAGGCATTAGCTACTTGAGCTTGGAGGGCGCAAGGCTGGAAGAGAAGGGTGCTTCCATGGAGTTGGGCGCACACATTCAAGCAAGGGGTGCATTCTAGGATCAAGGGCGCACTCTAAGGGAGAAGGGCACATTCTAGCATGGAGGGCGCACTTACTTAAGGAGTGGGCATGACTTGGAGAAGGGCACACTAAGGAGGATAAAGGTTTGAGTGAGAGGGGCGCACCCAAGGAGTAAGGGCGCACATTTGTTGGGGTGTGGACAAGAGGAGGGCACACTTGTCCAAGATATTCACCATACATCTCAAGATTTCTTCAAGGAGGGTGCATCTACAGGTGGGGAAAGGCAAATACATCTCAAGGAAAAGGAAGATAGCAAGGTAAAGAGGCCAAGGGCTTCACAAGGAAAGAAGGGCGCACCAAGGCTAAGGGCACCTTCATTCATGGGCTAGCAGGCACATCAACAAGGAACTCCAAAGAATCCAAGATTGGTTTCTATTGTACTAGGTTCACTTGTTGTAGTTTTCCTTGTTTTATTTATGCTTTGAGATCTCCATATATATACATCTAGCTCTAACTAGTTTTCCCCGGGGGGGTTTTATCCAGGGTCATGTTGACCAAAAATACATGTGTCCAATTTCATGCATGCTTAGATTTGTAGATCAACATTTAGAGTTGTAAACATCATGAGGTGTGTTATTTGTTTTGAGTATATTGCATGTGCTCACATTGAGTTACGAAAACACTTGCAAGGGCGCCTCAAAAGAGCACTTAACCAATAAAAATTGTGAGCAGAAAGTACTTGACTATTTTTTGTCCTAAAACAACAACAAAGGACAGTCTTGAAGACAAAACTTAGAGCCAAAAATCAGGTCAAAGACAGACCTGTTTTGGCAGCCTCATAGTACCTCAGTTTTCTTCATGGTATCAGAGCCCTTGGTGGCAAAGACTTGCTGATTTCTAGAGCATTTAGTGGGTAGATTTTGTTGATGATTACAGTTGCGTGAGACATTCTCCAGGACACAGACTGAGTGAGTTGGCCTGTGAGAGAGCCCATGAGTTGGGTGTGCCCATGAGATGGATGTGTCGTTCCTCTCTGAGATGGAGATGGAACGTTGTGTGCCCCTGTGTAGGGAAGATGGCCATGAGCTGGGTGTGTCATTCTCTCTGAGACGGAGATGGAACGCTGTGTGCCCCTGAGAAGGGAAGATGCCCATAAGATGTGTATGTCGTTTGAGATGAAACGATGTGTACCCCTGTGAGGGGTGAAGGAGCCCATGTGATGGGTTTACTGTTCTCCTCTGTGTAGAGAGTTGAGACAATGTGATACTCCGGATGATTCTTCGGTGAGACTCAGTGAGATAGAGATCTGTTGAGTAGGACGTCCCTGTGGCTGAGCACAGGTGGACGTGATCCTAGTGGCTGAGCACTAGTGAGTGTGTGTCCAGATGATTCTCTTGTGAGACTTAGTGAGATAGAGATCTGTTGACTTGGATGTCCCTGTGGTTGAGCACATGTGGATGTGCCCCTAGTGGTTGAGCACTAGTGGATGTGTGAGATCCCTTGCTATATTGTCTAAGAGTTAGATTTACCTGTAACCCTAATTGTGATGTAAAGGGTACAGGTCGGCCCCACCATAAAGTGAAAGATAATTAATATGGTAATTATTAATTATATTCTAAGTTATTGAGGTTGGCCCTGTTGTGCCAAGAGACACCATTTTTGTTGTGTCCAGTTTAGTATAAATAAAGGTGATTTCCCCATTGAGGAAACATAACACACATGTGATTTTGGAAATTTCAACAAGTACAAGTTCTAGGGCTGAAGTGCACACCTCTCTTGGGCGCTAGCCTTCTTGGTTTTTGAGAGCACCCTCTTGTGTGCTAGGTCTATGGTGTGGGAGGTCTTTCTCTTGAGAATATAGCAAAGGATTGTTTGGGTTTTCTTCCCTTGTTGAGAAGGGTTTCCCAGGATATTTCTTGTGTTCTTGTGCATGGTATTTCTTCTTGTAATCTTGGTTATTGCAACAATTGTTAATGGTGTAGCTGCATTTGTCTATGGTTCAAGTAAATACTAAAAATGAATTAAACCTCATGCTTGAGCCTAGCCTAGTGAAAATTCAACAGTTTTGTGACAGCTTGTTGGCATATTTTTGGATAGCTTGTTGGTAGAGTTAGTGGACAGCTTGTGGGCAGATTTGTTGGACAACTTGTAGGACTGTTTTGGACTTTTGTTTTTAGGCTCTTTTCACACATGTGTGGACAGGAGTGAGGTTGTGTTGGACAACCTCTTTTCACACCTGTGTTGTCAAGGGTGAGGTTGTAGTTGGACTGCCTCTTTTCGCACCTATGTTGACAAGAGTGAGGCAGTACTCTTGTGTAGTTTTAGCATCAGTGTGAGCTTTAGTGGACAACCATGTCGGTGTCCTAGATGTGGGCAGGATAGGCTAGACGAAGCTAGCAACTGGTCCCCTTGGAAGACCAGGATCATCTTTGTCATGGAGGATCTTGAACTATGGGATATAGTTCAGGCTCCCATTGTTTTTCCTCCTGTCACTGCTCCCTTGTTGGTGGCAGAGTTCAGGAAGAGGAACAACAAGGCGAAGAGGACTATTTGTGATGCGGTGAGGGACCACATCATATCCCATTTGACTGGGAAAGGCTATGCCTTTGAGATATGGGCCTCATTGTGCAAGCTTTACCAAAGTCCAAACCAGAACCAGAAGATGGTTCTACAGGACAAGCTCAGGAGCATTCAGATGCTCGATTCTGAGACGGTCACATCATACCTTGGCATATTTACACATATTCGAGATGAGTTGGCCGTAGTCGGGGAGATTGTGGATCTTGACTTCTTGGTGAGGACAACTTTGAACAACTTTTCCAAACCTTGGGGTTCATTTGTACGAGGCATTGTAGCCTGGGAGGTCATGCCTACCTGGGAGAGACTTTGGGATGACTTTGTACAGGAGGAGCTGAGATGCAACTTAGGATCTTCAGGACAACAACGTACTTTAGAGGGTGATGAGGATCTTGCTATGTGGACTAAGGGCAAGAAGAAGACCGACAGAGGTGCTAGACAAGGTCCCAAGGGAGGGGCCAAACCACAACAGAGTGGCGGTGGGAAAGAGAGAGACATGAGCACAGTGAGATGATTTGCTTGTGGAGAGATGGGTCACTATGCAAGACAATGTCCCAAGAAGAAGAAGAAGCAGCAGGATGGTACTGTAGCGATAGTAGAGGAGGAGGAGTTCGCTGCTCAGTTTGCAAGGGAGTGTGCGTTTGTCAGTTGTTGTTTGTCAGTTGATGCACCATCCAATGATAGGTGGGGAGACAGAGTTGAGGAGGACCTATTGACTCAGACTATTGATTTAGAGGGAGCTCAGACTCCGTTTTCGAGGACACCATCTTCAAGGGTGATTGGTCCACTTGGGACAACTTCAGTTTCAGAGTTGTCGAGCAGATAGAGGGTTGGTGCAGGGGCTTAGAGCATCAGAGATTGATGAGGACGAGGAGCAGGGAACCACAAAGGTTTGAGCCTCACTTGGCTATGGAGACAAGCAGATCAGGTTCAAGTTCCACTTCAGGTGGAAGTCACTTGGCGAGAGGCCAAGTTGAGGATCTTGGTGAGATGCCAAGATCCAGATACTCTTGGTGAGATGCCAAGAGAGGGGGACTTTTGGTGAGATGCCAATAAATGTGACTCTTGGTGAGATTCAAAGAGTAGTGACCGTTGGATAGATGCCAGGAGGTAGAAATCCTTGGTGAGAGACCAAGGTTGAGATCTTTGGTGTGATGTCAAGATCTAGGTGATCTTGGATAGGTGGAGATGCACTTCCATCTATAGATCACGTAGGTTGAGCAAATCTGTGTCAGAGACCACTTTTGATTATCAAGGTACAACCATAGTCATCGAGTATTTGCCAGTAGGCAACCATGTCCACTGCAGGGATGAGATTGGGGGTGAATGGCACTTTCCTCAGTAAGAGGGAGTGTTGAGATTTGGGTACCTTGGAAAGTGGCCCCCTTGTGTTTGTGAGTCTCTGAACACAAAGGGGGAGACTATTACCCTTATTACTTTACTTTATGTTCTAATTTCACTTTGACTTAGGAGTTTAAGTCAAAAGTGAAATATGTCACTTGAGTCATTAAAGTGACATTTAATTCATTTTGTGGGTGAGTAAAAGGACATGAGGAAAACTAAGGAAAGTGGGTTTCCTAAGTGAGAAGGGAAAAGGGTAATGAAGGGTCTTATTATTCACTTGCTCACTTGAGAGACTTGGGTGACGAGAAGGAGTGAAGAGAAGGAGAGGATGAGGGTTTGGAGCACTTGGGCGCATTCTTGAGGAGAGGAGGGCACACAAGGGAGAAGAAATTAGCTACTTGATCTTGGAGGGCGCAAGGCTTGAAGAGAAGGGTGCTTCCATGGAGTTGGGTGCACACATTCAAGCAAGGGGCACATTCTAGGATCAAGGGCGCACTCTAAGGGAGAAGGGCACATTCTAACATGGGGGGCGCACTTACTTAAGGAGTGGGCATGACTTGGAGAAGGGCGCACTAAGGAGGAGAAAGGTTTGAGTGAGAGGGGCACACCTAAGGAGTAGGGACACACATTTGTTGGAGTTTGGACAAGAGGAGGGCGCACCAAAGAGTGGGGGCGCACTTCTCCAAGATCTTCACCATATATCTCAAGATTTCTTCAAGGAGGGCGAAATCTACAAGTGTGGAAAGGCAAAGGCATCTCAAGGCAAAGGAAAATAGCTAGGTAAAGAGGCTAAGGGCTTAGCAAGGAAAGAAGGGCGCACCAAGGCTAAGGGTGCCTTCATTCATGGGCTAGCAAGCACATCAACAAGGGACTCCAAAGCATCCAAGATTGGTTGCTATTGTACCAGGTTCACTTATTGTAGTTTTCCTTGTTGTATTTATGCTTTGAGATCTCCAAATATATACATCTAGCTCTAATTGGTTTTCCTCGGGGGGATTTTATCCAGGGTCATGTTAACCAAAAATACCTGTGTCCAATTTCATGCATGCTTAGATGTGTAGATCAGCATTTAGAGTTGTAAAGATCATGAGGTGTGTTATTTGTTTTGAGTATATTGCATGTGCTAACATTGGGTTACGAAAACACTTGCAAGGGCACCTCAAAAGAGCACTTAACCAATAAAAATTGTGAGCAGAAAGTACTTGACTGTTTTCTGTCCTAAAACATCAGCAAAGGACAGTCTTGAAGATAAAACTTAGAGCCAAAAACCAGGTCAAAGACAGACCTGTTTTGGCAGCCTCATAGTACCTCAGTTTGCTTCATTGGGCACACTTCGCTCTCTTTAGTGCACTAGGGTTGTCTCCCTCTATCGCACTTGTGATTGAGTTACTACAGAATTTGGTTTTGTTTTGGTTCCATTCGGTTCCTTGCTTTCATTTATGAATCTCAACATGGTATCATAGTGTGTGTGAACCTTACTCTCAATTCTGTTCTCTGATCTGAAAACTATTGGCTAGTGACATTATATACGGTGCAGAGTTAGGTTTTCTTGGATCATCATTTTCTAGGGTATTTTCTAGGCATTCTAGAAGTATAAACCCTAATTAAAATTTCAGATCTTATAGAGGTCTTGTTGCACCTAATAGATCCATCTTACAGTGCACATCTGGCTGTGCACTTTGCATATGAGTTCTCCTCCACTTCATAGGAATGGATTGATAACTTTGGAGCTACCAAGCATATGATGAAACACCAACACCTTCTCTCTCATTATTGACATCAACACAATGGCGAGAAAGTGATTATTAGTGATAACTCAACTCTACCTATTTTAGGATGTGGTGATGTTCTCATTGACATTACCGGGGGAGTCTTTCATGTTCTAGGAGTAGGGCCCAATCTTCTATCTATTTACCACATCATTCACGCCAATAAAAGGGTAGAATTTTGCTCAGATCCATGGGTAAAAAAAGACATTGATGATGATTTTAAAGTGGTTTCCTCTAGATATTTTGATGAATCCGACCATATGTACAAGTTGGGGAAGCTTAGTTCTCTTTCAACATGAAAGCCTAGTTCTCCTTCAACACGGAAAGGATTTGTTGCTATGGTGGTTAATGCTGATGAAACTAGTAGGTTGTGGCATCAACATTTGGGTCATACAGGCTTTGGGTCCTTGTGTCATGAGTCGTTTATAGATAGCTAAAAACCATCCACATATTCAACCACCTAGTGGTGTTTGTAAAGGATTATACTAGGGGAACATCATCAACAGTTCTTTCTTAAAAAAGGAAATGCATATCAATCTCTTGCAATTGTTCATAGTGACATTTGCGGGCCTACTTACTTACTTTCTTACTTTTATGGATGATTTTTCCCATCTTACTTGAATATATATTGTTCAATCCAAGGATGATATTTTGGAAAATTGAAGAATTTCAAACTTTTAATGGAGAATCAAGCTTAGGGAAATATCAACAATCTCAGTATTGGTCGTGGAAAAGTTTATACCGATAGTACTTTTCAAACACTTCTCAATGATGGGATCTCTTGGCATGAGACTCTTTCATAGGAAGATGAAGTAATTATTTGGAAGAATAATTTATTGTAGAAATGGCTTCATGTATGCTTCAAGGAAAGAAAATGGAGCCAAAACTCTAGGGAGAAACAATTGTTTGTGTAGCTAATATCATCAACCGGAATCACACTCACGTAGTTCAAGGTATTTCTCCATATGAGAAATGGTATTGCTCCAAAACCTTAGTTTCACATTTTAGAATTTTTGGATCATGTACATGGGCCCATATTCCCAAGGAAAAGCGAAACAAATTGGAACCCAAAAGTCACTGTTGTATTCTGGTAGGTTACAGTGAAATTTCAAAGGCATATAATCTATATTACTCTCCACTCATCAAGTGATAGATCTAAGGGATGTGGTATTTGATGAAGCTTTTTCTCATGGTCCTCCATGATCTTTCCCACTGCTTTCTATAGATGTTTTGCAGATAGTTTCAGTGGATCTCCCTCCTCCACACTTAGATAATGAGTCTCCTCCTACAAGTGTTTTCTCAAGCACTCTTTCTATAGTGACAAGTCAGATGGACATTGATGGGGAGATTGTTTCTGATTCACATGAAGTCTCTTCTTCTATAATGATTGCACCTCCTAATGCTCCTGCAATTGTGCAACTCAATAATGTAGAATTTATTCCTCAATCTACTCTAGAAAGGCCAAGGCTTATGCCCAAATGGGCTTAATCTACTCTTTTAGAGTCTGCTGGTTTCCTTCGTAATGGTGAACTTGGTCCTCATTGGCATTTGCCTACTACACAGGGTCTTCTCACCAACGTTGACACTGGCAGAGAGCCCTCTACTTGTATGTATTTTGCATGTTGTGTGATTATGTTAAATCTGGTCATGGGCATTTGGTTGCCATGGATTCTTGTTATTTGATGCTTGTATATTTTGCTGCATTTCATTATTTTGCACCGTGCATGCATTAATTCATTTTGGGCCTCGATGGAGGACCATCTTTGTGTTATTATGGTGATGGTCTCTTGAGGGTCCGAATTTTAATGTCTTGTTTAGTGGTTCTTCATCCTGTGTCTAGGAGTTGCTGGGTGGGGACACTACAAGGCCCCTCCTACAAAACCTTAATTCATCACTACTTAATCACTCTCATGAACTCAAAAGCACAAAAAGACACTTCATTTTTACCATTTCATTTTCAGATTGAAGTGAGAAGCAATCCAGCAGTGGATAAGAAAGATAGGGATTTCGGTGCCATTTTTCTTGCA
This sequence comes from Picea engelmannii, assembly GCA_009831015.1. Lineage (NCBI taxonomy): Eukaryota > Viridiplantae > Streptophyta > Pinopsida > Pinales > Pinaceae > Picea > Picea engelmannii. Next base: position 443,325 of record ML802781.1, read on the forward strand.
GCGAATTCATGGACAGCAATAGACAGTGAAAATATTAATTTTTTTGTAATGCACTTGGGCAATTTTTTAATGTACTTGGTTTAGGACTCTAGAGCTATTAATAGGAATGATCAAGTTTACTATTTTTCTAATCATTGTATGTCATATGATTGTTCAATGTTGAATGAGAATTCTGGTTCCTGAATCAGTTTCCAAATTGTCAATTGATGAATGGCAAATGTTTGACTTTGAGGTTGAAAATTTAATGGTTTGAATGATGATCATGAATCTCATCTGAAAATGAGTATGAAACTATGAATCATTGCTTATTTACATAAGTTTGAGTTCTGTTTTTTATTTTTATTTTCAACTTTTTAAAATTTTTTTGCGTAGGTAAAATTTATATCTATATGCCTGACTTACCCCGTCACCTGTTTCAGAAGTGTCATACCCGCACCTGCTCGCATACCCAGATACCCTTGAATCTTAGCTTTGTTCATATGTTAATTAGTATGTTAGAAAGAGACTTCAAAGTGTATGATTTTCAATCTTGATCATTGAAAATTTGCTAGCTATTTGAAGGCAAAATGAATTAATTTTGTTTTTATGTCGTGATGCCATGATCTTGTTGAACCATCGAGGATCTGGATCAGTTATGCTACAATGATGAATATCTATGTTGCTGACATCTAGCTTTGAACATCATTTTATAATCCATCAGGCATGGTTATTTGATTGTCTTCTCAGATGCATTGTTCTCTTGCTTGGTAGAAGTTTGGTTGATCTTAAGGCCTGATTCTATTTTGTCGTATTAAGTATGCTATTTAAGAGATTAGTCTTTTATTTCCTCTTTTCCATTTGATATATTGCACAAATGATTTGATTAAAGAGGGAGCAAAGAGGTTTCTTTATTCTATTCTTGCAAAGTTTTCTTACGTGGCATTACAGTTGACCAGGGTTTTAGATGCTGGATAGAATTGAATTTTTTTTGGTTGTAGGTACATATTTTAAAACCAAGTCACAAGGGGACAGCACAGCCCAAGATTGTAGAATCTCCAGCAGCTGCAGCTGCAGCTGCATCAGTTGCAGCTGCTTATGCAGTTCCCAAAATACAAGTGCCAACATCGGATGGGATCAGGCGTCCAGATGCTGAAGTTGTGGTGCAAGAAAGCAAAGTTAGGGAGATCCTTATGGACAAATCAAATTTAGAGTCTCTGGTAAATCAAAATGTGATTTATTGTTTCAAATAGCTCATCCCATGGTCTTTTGGTTGCATAATTAAGGCTGGTTTTGAAAGCGCGTGCAGCATCAAAGGAGTGATGAAACAAGACCACGGATTATAGCAACATTAAAAGCAGAGAAAGAGGACTTGGAAGTCACACTTTTAACAGTGCAAACTGAGAACTCTGGCCTCAGGCAAAGGCTTACTGAAGCACAAGCTACACACGAGGAGTTAATCAAGGTAAACGAAAACAGGTTCTGCTTCTCTTATTATGCTTTGATTTGCATGCCAATTCTTGTTGACGATGATGCTGCATGGTGTTTTTTTCCTGATGTTCAGTTTAAAAGGAAATATTCGGTTTTTATTGAATGGATTTGTGCTTCTTTCATCAGGAATTGCAATCTGTACGAGGACAGCTAGCTACTGAACAGTCAAGGTGCTTTAAACTAGAGGTATGCTATATACTTACAGGATTGTCATCTAATAATCAGTATGGTCCATCATGTTCATTAACATCTGAGTGGCTGCTATGTGTTCTACTCAAATGCCTGATCCAATAGATGATTGTTTTCATTATATTTTTTATGAGACAATGGACTACATGCATTTTCCTTCATTCAATGCAGGTTGATGTTGCAGAGCTGAAGCAAAAGCTGCTGTCAATTGAAGGTTTACAGAAGGAGGTAGAGTTTCTTCGACGCCAAAAGTCTGCAGTGGATGAAGCTGCTGCACGTGCTATACAGAAGCAAAGCTCGGGTGGAGTTTGGAGTTGGATTGCAGGGACTCCATCTGTCCAGGATTCAGTTTGATTTTGACCACATTCAAAGTGTGGATTGTATTTTTTTCATCAGTTAACAGAACTTATTGTGAATTGTTTTAATAAATTATATATATCATCTCATTTATGTACAGTCCTCTTGGATCGACTTTCGGAAAGAGAATATGTAGTGGATTGCCCGTCTCACCCTTATTCGTTCTCGAAAACTAAATGCTATTTTTTGTTACGCAAACAGTTATTGATTTATTCATTGATTTAAGAGGTCTCGTTGAGCGATCAGCTAAATGTGTTCTGTGGTGGTTGCTAGTCTCATAAATTGAAGTCTAACTTCTCGCAAATGAAACCTTTCAGGTTTTCTCTACTAAGATACTTGGTATCTATGTCTAGCATCCTGTGATGAAATTATGGAGTAGCTTCATAGGATACTGCATAGTTACAAAAAAGGGCTTTGCTTAAATGTTTTTCCGACTTGATGAAGAAGACAATGCGTATGTTAGGTGCATTGCATTACCTTTCTCGGATGTCATTTGGCACTTGCTTGTTGAAGACGATATGTGTGGTAGGTGGATTCATTACCTTTCTGGGATGTACTCTGGCACTTTTTGGCAGTTTAATTGTATGGCATGTAAAAAATGACAGAAGATTATTTGCTGCTATGTTACCAGAAACATTACGGAAAGAAATGGTCAAGAGACAGGAGTAGTACAGAAACACAGTTTCTTTAGCATTTCTTTTCTCTATCTGCTGTTTGAAAAAAAGCCATAAAATATTAAAAAGAGAAAAAGTAAAGAAAAAGCTAATACTTAAACATTACATGCAGTGGATTACTTTTTAGTCTTGAATAGATTTGGATTTACCAAGTTATTTGTGTTCTAAAAGCATTGGCAGTTCAGTTTGACATGTTTTCTTATCTTTGTGATATCCATAATATAAATCTATCTTACATATTTCTACAATGGGACTTTTCATGTTTATACTCCACATAGGTAGTGCCCCCCTACTCACATATGGTTGATTGGTTGCAGGGTGATTATGTTTGCTTGCATGATCTTCCTTCCCTCCTCTATGTCCATGTGTGCATGTGTTAATAGAACATGAATAATAATAACAGTGTTTGCTTGCATTATCTGCATTCCTTGCTCTATGTCCCTGTGTGAATAGAACATGAATAATAATAACAGGTTCAATGGGATGGGCTATTTTTTAGCATCTTGGAATAACTTATCTGACCATAAAATCGCCTTCCTTTCCCTCCTCTCCTGTGTTTAATCTCTGTTGGGGGGTATTTCTTACCGAAAACACTGCCCCCCATTTCTCTTTTTGTTATATTCTGTTTTATTTCCTATTTCTATTTTCGTTTTGGTAACATAGATTTGTTGCCTATGCAAGGGGCATTCCACCATCTATGTAACATATTAAATTACAATTTTGTTAGTATTCTCAAGAGCATATTAGAACCATATATATTTTGAAAGAACAATTATGATATTGTACATATTTGAGATGTACACTTGCCTACATCTTAATTGAAATCTTATAGTTTTGTCTTAGGTACACAACCTGGTTGTATGTGTAGACAAAATTGAAAGAACAAAACTACATGGAAAATAATATTTGATGACAAATGCATTTAGAGGATCATGGGAGACATGTTCTATTTTCACCTAAACTGGTGCATACCCACTTCTCTCCAAGGGCTGCACGACCTCCCGGTCTAGGATCTTTCAAGATTTTGAGCCGAAATGGCCCTTTGGGTCCCCACTTGGAACCTTCAACGACTAAAACCACAGGTCCTTTTACGAAACTCCACCTGAGTGAACTAGCACCAGGCGCAAGCTTCCCCTCCATGTGACCACCAGCTAAAACCTAGGGCTCAACCCTTTAAGCATTTCGGGACTTCGCGTTTCGCGAAGTTGGGTGATAGCTCACCTCCTTTCTCCCGACTCGCGAATTCCGAATTCTCCCTGGATAATCGACGGTCCTTATCTCTCCCACAACCAACAGTTGAGATTTACTTCGCGACTTCGTATATCAGAGATTTTCACTTCCAATCTTCTGATTCGCGAAACTCTGAAAGATCCTCGTGACTAATCAATACACGACTTCTCCAAGATCTAAGGCTCTAAAATGGTTCAGTTCATCCCGCATGGATCTTAACCCTTAATCTTGTCCAACTTTTAAAATTTCTTTTTCTAAAGGATTTCTCCCACTAAATCCTCCGTACTTGTTCTTCCTTTGAACTTTGAATTCCTCAAAGGGATTTCTTTGACACTTAGTCGATTTCTAGTCCTGTGCACTCCTTGCGACTGACCTCTTCACTATATTACGAGAAAAACCAGGTTATTTCCCCAACGTTTTCTCCAAGTCAAAGACTTTTCATACACACTCCTTGCGCTTAATATGCACACTCTGCATACAAAAGTTCCATGCTATCTCTTCTGAGCTTCAATCAAAAGACTCCCCCACACACGCACTCCTTGCGTTCGGTATGCACTCCTTGCGTTCGATATGCACTCCTTGCATAACTTACAGAAGAGAAACACTTGAAACTTATTCAATTATTCATTCACAATGAACTTCATACATTCACAAAATTCATAACAATAGTAAAACTGTAAAACAATATCAACACTATACAATTGGATGAATTTTCCTCTGTTCTATTCATTTCAAAAAACATGATTACAACTGCTATCTTCTTACCAACACAAAAATGAAAATACTTGTCTAAAGACCGAGAGCACTCTCCGCTCTTCTTCCTTCTATCTAAGTTCTATCACCTTCTACTCTAGCAGTTACTTACTCAATTTAATTAAATGCAACCTGATGACTAATCAGGGAAAATATCCTATACCTGTAATATTTTATAGTCATGTAAGGATTTACAATCGCTCTGTCATTTCAAACGGTGGCTCGACTTTACATACAACTAATTTAATTAACGAGAAATTCAAAAAATCTCCACACCGCTACTACGCTGGTTAAGAGTCGGTTTGATTCTTTCAATGCATGAAGTGTCGAGTTTGCTTCCACCTCCGCTTTTCTTGATTTGATAGCTATGCTCCTGGATCATACTCCTTTGGCCAAAATATTCATGGACTCTTGTCCATGAGCTCTTGCACCGTTTTGCCATACTTCAAAATATCAGGTTCAGTTACCCAACTTGAATCTTCCATTGGGTGATCCTTCCACTTCACTAAATATTCAGGGCACATCTTTCTTCTGGTTTTCCTTCCAACTCTTTGTTCCAAAATTTTCTCCATCTGAGGTTTTTCTATTGTGGGCATCTGATCTTCCCACTGAATCTCTTCCTGATCATTTGATTCTCCTGCGTCATCTCTGTTATAAGGATACATGTATGCAACGTTGAATATCGGTGATATCCCAACATTGTCTGACAACTCGATCTCATAAGCATTTGCTGCAAATTTTCTAAGGATCTTGCATGGTCCTATCTTCTTCATCTTCAACTTATTATATGTTCCTCTTGGAAACCTTTTCTTTCTCAGATGAGCTAAAACTTCATCTCCCACTTCAAATTGAACTTCCCTTCTTTTCTGATCAACTCTGTCCTTATACTTTTGATTACTATCCTGTATCTGCCTCCTAACTTGATCATGAAGTCTTTGCATTTCTGTAGCAAAATCTTCTGCTCCAACGCTCTTGAATTCATGTTGTTTCAACTCTCTCAATTTTGCAACCCCTCTTGACTGTCTTCCATATACTATCTCAAATAGACTTTTTCCGGTGCTCCTGTTAACTGAATTGTTAAATGCAAATGCTTCCTGTGCCAGAATTTGATCCCATTGACGACCTTGTTTAGTGACTAAACTCCTTAATAAATTTTCCAGACTCTTGTTCACCACTTCAGTCAGTCTGTCTGTCTGAGGGTGATATGCTGAACTAAAAGATAAATTAGTTCCCAACCTCCTACATAGAGTCCTCCAAAAGTGTCCTATAAACTTAGTGTCCATGTCTGAGACTATATTTCTAGGCAATCCATGTAATCTCACTTCTCTGAAAAACAAATTGACTATATGTGTAGCATCATTTGTTTGTTGGCATGGTATGAAATGTGTTATCTTAGAAAATCTATCCACCACAACAAATATGGAATCACTTCCTTTCTGGGTTCTAGGTAATCCCAATACAAAATCCATACTAATTGCATCCCAAGGCCTTTCTGGAATAGACAGTGGCTGATACAACCTAGTATTTTGTTTCTTCCCTTTTGCATGTTGACAAATCTTACATCGGTCTACAAATTTCTTCACATATTCCCTCATACCTGGCCAATAATACAAACTATTTAGCTGTGCAAATGTTTTGTCATGATCGAAATGTCCGGCTAGACCTCCACTATGTTTTTCTTTCAACAAATTATCTCTCATTGAACATCTTGGTATACACAATTGATTTCCTTTAAACAACAATCCATTCTGGATCAAATATTCTGCCCATGAGTTGTTATCCCTCAATAAAGGATTTTCATATGCTTCATAAGCCTCCTTAAAATCTGGATCTTCGTGATACATTTCCTTAAGGTGCTCAAACCCTAAGATCTTTACTTGGAATTCCTATATAACCAAACTTCTCGTGCTCAAAGCATCTGCAACTTTATTAACACTTCTAGAAATATGATTAATGACAGAAGTAAAATTCTACATGAATTCTACCCATTTAGCATGCCTCTGATTCAACTTCTCTTGCCTAGTAATCAATTACAAAACTTGATTATCACTATACAAGACAAACTCTTTTGGAATTAAATAATGTCTCCATTTCTTCAAAGCTTGAATTACTGCATAAAACTCCTTGTCATATGTAGAATATTTCTCTTTGGTATCATTCAACTTCTCACTAAAATAAGCAACTCACCTATTATCTTGACTCAAGATGGCTCCAATGACTATTCCACTTGCATCACATCTCACCTGAAATGTTTTTCCAAAATCTGGTAAAACCAGAATTGATTGTTTTGTTATCTTCTTTTTCAATACTCTGAAGCTTTTCTCAGCCTCCTCTGTCCAATTAAAAGACTTATGTTTCTTTTTCACAGTGTCCATTATGGGTGCACATATACCACTAAATTTTTTGATAAACTTTCTATAAAAACTTGCTAACCCATGGAAACTTCTCACTTCAAATATGCTCCTTGGTGACAACCATTATTTGATTGCTTTAACCTTCTCTGGATCCATCTTCAATTCATTTGAAGAAATCACAAAACCCAAATATATGAGTTTTGTCTTCATAAAAGAACCTTTCTTCAAGTTTATTAACAGTTTTTCCCGCTGCAACCTCCTCATCACTAATGTCAAATGCTTTAAATGTTATTCCTTTGTTTTGCTGAAAACTAATATATCATCCAGATATACAATGACAAATTTACTTATGAAGTCTTTCAGTACCTAATTCATCAACCTCATAAATGTGCTTGGAGCATTTGTCAATCCAAATGGCATGACTAGCCATTCAAACAAACCTTCATTTGTCTTGAATGTTGTCTTCCATTCATCTCCCTCTCTCATTCTTATTTGATGATATCCACTCTTCAAGTCTATTTTTGAAAAATAGCTTGCTCCACTCAAACAATCTATCAAATCATCCATCCTGGGTAAATGAAATTTATACCTGATGGTAATCTTGTTGATGGCTCTGGAATCTGTACACATTCTCCATCCCCCATCTTTCTTTGGACTCAATACATTCGGTACTGCACATGGGCTTAGACTTTCCCTGACTAAACCTTTATCCAACAACTCCTAAACTTGATTCTTAACTTCTTCATTCTCTCGAGGTGTCAACCTATACGCTATTTTATTTGGCAAACTGGCTCATGGAATCGAGTCAATATGATGGCTAATACTTCTAATGGGTGGTAATGAGTGAGGCAATTCATCCACTACTATGTTCGTAAAATTCTCTAACAATTCTTGAATTTCTTCAGGTAAATCATCCATAGAATTATTGGCAAGGATAACTCTCGGCTCCTTTACTACAACAAATTGCATTTCTTGATCTTTCTTGATTTCCTTCAAGAGTTCCTTCCCACTCATGAGAAGTATTCTTGTGTTGGCTTCTTCCTTTTCTTTCTTCTCTTCTATTGGCAGTAACATGTGGGTTATACCATTTTTTTCCAGAGTATAAGTATTCTTCTTCCCATCATGAATGACATTCCTATCAAACTGCCATGGTCTCCCCAACAAAATATGACAAACATCCATGGAAATTACATCACACATAATCTCATCTTTATAGCCTCCTATTTTAAATTCAACTTTCCATTGTTGACTTACCATTACTTGATGTCATTTATGCAACCACGGTACTTTATATGGACTTGGGTGTGTAGTTGTCTATAGCTCTAGCTTCTCCACAATTTCTGTAGATACTAAATTATCAGTGCTCCCACTGTCTATAATCATCTTGCAAACTTTATCCTTTGTTTTACAAGCAGTCCTGAACAATCTTGTTTGCTGAACTGAGCTTTCTATTTTTTTCTCTGGTTTTATAAGAACTTTCCTCATCATAAGGTTCTGTCCTCCTTCTGCTGCTTCTGCTTCCACATTCTTCTGAGCTTCATAAATATGTGCTTCTCCTCCTTTTTTCATCTCGGGGCATTCCTAAGACACATGTCCTATCTTTCCACATGCATGACATTTAACTCCACCTCCTCTACCTCTTCCTCTTCCTCGAAGAAAATAATTTCTCCCACCAAACGGTCTTCTTTGGGAACTTCCTCCCCTTTCAAGGTGACCATATGATTTCTCATTCTCATCCTTATTTTTCGGTGCCTTATCATAGACAATCCCCTTATCTCTATTTAAGCCTCTGCTCATGTTTCCCTGACTCTGGTTCCTGGCCAACTTTTCTTCTGCCTTCAATGCAATCTGATAAGCATCTTCCACTGTCCTTACAGTCATCATACTAATCTCATCTTGAATTTCATACCTCAAGCCATTTATATACCTGACAACTTTTTCATCATACTTCTTCCTTTGTCTAGTCTTAATATTCAACCTATAGAATTCTTTTGTATACTCTTTCACTGTCATACCCCTCTATCTCAGGTTCTGCAACTTTCTGAACAAATTTATCTGGTAATCCTTAGGTATGAGTTTAGCCTTCAGTTTGGCTACCATTCTATCCCAATTCTTTATCTTTTGTTTGCCTTTGCTCCTTCTCTCTGCCTGCAATTCATCCCACCACAGTGCTGCGTGTCCCTTTAATCTGGTGACAACATGTCTCACCTTCCTTCCTTCATCGACATCTTCATAGTCGAAATACTTGTCCATGGACCTTATCCAATCCAATAGCTCTTCGACATCCAAGTTACCTTCATACATTGAGACGTCCATCTTCGCTCTAACTCCCAACTTCATAACAACTTTCAAGAAACGTTCATCGCCTGCATCTTCCCCTATAGCTTCTTCAACATCTATTTCTTCACTCTCTGCATCACTGACGTCTCTAGCGGTAGATGCTCTCATTTGCATTGCTTCCATCGCTTCCAACCTTGCGCGAAGTTCTCTCACTTCCCTTCCTACAACACAGTTTACTATAGGTGGATCTATGCGTATCCTTGGCGGCATTATTTCAACTGCTCCTAACACACAGAATACAACTTCAAGTTTTTTTTTCCAGGTTCTGATACCACTTGATGCAGACCCCCTTCTCTCCAAGGGCTGCACGACCTCTCGGTCTAGGATCTTTCAAGATTCTGAGCCAAAATGGCCCTTCGGGTCCCCACTTGGAACCTTCAACGACTAAAACCATAGGTCCTTTTACGAAACTCCACCTGAGTGAACTAGCACCAGGTGTAAGCTTCCCCTCCATGTGACCACCGGCTAAAACATGGGGCTCAACCCTTTGAGCATTTCCGGACTTCGCGTTTTGCGAAGTTGGGTGATAGCTCACCTCCTTTCTCCCGACTCTCGAATTCCGAATTATCCCTGGATAATCGATGATCCTTATTTCTCTTGCAACCAACAGTTGAGATATACTTCGCGACTTCGTGTATCAGAGATTTTCACTTCCAATCTTTCGATTTGCGAAATTTCGAAAGATCCTCGTGACTAATCAGTACACGACTTCTCCAAGATCTAACAATCTAAAATGGTTTAGTTCCTCCCACATGGATCTTAACCCTTAATTTTGTCCAGCTTTCAAAATTTCTTCTTCTGAAGGATTTCTTCTTCTAAAGGATTTCTCCCACTAAACCCTCTGTACTTGTTTTTTCTTCAAACATTGAATTCCTCAAAGGGATTTCTTCGACACTTAGTCGATTTATGGTCCTGTGCACTCCTTGCGACTGACCTCTTCACCGTATTACGAGAAAAACCAAGTTATTTCCCCAACATTTTCTCCAAGTCAAATACTTCGCATACGCACTCCTTGCGTTTAATATGCACACTTTGCATACAAAAGTTCCATGCTATCTCTTCTGAGCTTCGTGTCAAAAGACTCCCCCACACATACACTCCTTACGTTCGGTATGCACTCCTTGCATAACTTACATAACATAAACACTTGAAATTTATTCAATTATTCATTCATCATGAACTTCATACATTCACAAAATTCATAACAATAGTAAAACTGTAAAACAATATCAACATTGTACAATTGGATGAATTTTCCTTTGTTCTATTCATTTCAAGAAAACATGATTACAACTGCTATCTTCTTACCGACACAAAAATGAAAATACTTGTCTAAAGACTGAGAGCACTCTCCGCTCTTCTTCCTTCTATCTAAGTTCTCTCACCTTCTACTCTAGCGGTTACCTACTCAACTTAATTAAATGCAACCTAATGACTAACCAGGGAAAATATCATACACCTGTAATATTTTACAGTCGTGTAAGTATCTACAATCGCTCTGTCATTTCAAATGGTGGCCCGACTTTACATACAACTAATTTAATTAACGAGAAATTCAAAAAATCTCCACACCGCTACCAAGCTGGTTAAGAGTCGGTTTGGTGCTTTCAATGCATGAAGTGTCGAGTTTGCTTCCACCTCCGCTTTTCTTGATTTGATAGCGATGCTCCTACATCATAAACACACATCACAATAGACTAATTAACAAGTTCAACATAAAATGCATACCTACTCAAACAACTATAGCAAGCTAATGCATCATTTGTACAATGGTCAATCTTATGTAATAGGGAAATTTATATGGCCAACATGAAAGCTTCATATAAGGACTGTACTTGAAAAATTGAGTTCATGTTTCTATTGGCACCTCATAAAATAAAAGTAGCTTGACATGATTCCATATTCAACCTTGTGATCATGGGAGCATGATGACCAATTTTAGTGCCTTGGTGTTGTTGGAGATACTTCACACACACCTAGGATTTTTTTTCCTAAGGTTTTCCATATGTTTATTAGTCATCATTCAGTCTTCTATAGTTTAGGGAGAATATTCCTCTAGGAGAATATTCTATTCAGTTCACACTTCAGTTTGATCAGCTGAGTGGAGTCTAGATGCTATATTGGGATCATCACCATGCAACATCGGAATCATCATCAACTAATGCACATTGTCCTTAGGATTATCACCATACTAGCGCATTACTCACGATTCCCTAATCTTCTTCTCACTTCACTCTGTTTGAGTGAGTTAATTGAACACTGAGAGACTAGTTAACTCAGACTAGGTGGTAGTTCACTTCCGTAACTTCCTGAGAGACTAGACTAGGTGGTAGTTTACTCCTGGTACTGCTGGTGTGTGTCCAGATCTCTCTAGACCACCATTATGGTGCATTGGCTTCTCCTTGAGTTATACATAGTATATTGTGTAAATTATCATTCATTCATTTGGTTAATGAGAATTCTTCCATTCTTTCTCTCTTGCTTCTCTTTTCTCATATTTTCTCTGCAAATTGTGTATGTCATTTTCTAGCTAGATATGTTCTATGCAGGTTCAACACATTTACATGGTATCAGAGCCGACATATTGCTAGGAAAAAGACACACCAGATTATTTTTGCAGGTACCGAAGATTGAAAACAACAAAAAAATAAAATTTCCAAAAGAATTGATTCTTACACCGTACAATTTCTTTGCATGGAAAGAGAAGATGATAGTGCATCTTCGAGGCAAAGGATTATACAGGTTAACCATGGACACATAGACCGAACCCACATCAGCCATAGAAAAATCCAAATATTTGAATCGAATGGATGAAGCGTTTGGAACTATTTGCTGTCTCATTTCTCCTGAACTCCTCTTTCACATATCCTCCTGTAAAACCCCCAATGAAGCCTGGACCTCCATGGAAGGAATTTATGGCAAATAAGATGACGTGAGGGGACACATGCTCGAGATGGAATTGCTCACTTTGGATCCAGAAACCTTCGACAATCTTCAATATTTCTTTATCAAATATAACGATTTGTTGTCGCAACTCAAGGCTTGCGGGGTTGATAAGTCTAAGGAGGAGAAACAAATGGTTCTCACCATTTTATCCAAACTTGGTCCAGAATACTCAGTGTTTGTATCCACATTTTATTCACTTAGGTTCGTCTCTGGAGCCACTTGGAAGATGCTCTCTCTTGAGATCTGTATTGAATCTCTGACGCAAGAGCAACACAAGCTTATCAACATGGGAAAAATCAAAGGCCCAAAGGTGCATGCACTTATTGTGCATGATGGTAGCGGTCATCAAAATTAGAAATCTAAAGACGGACAAAAGGAAAGCACGTGGAAATCCAAAGAAGGAAGGGCACTCAAAACCTTTCAATGATGCCTCCAGATCCAAAGGTGGAAAGGGAAGAAAATGGGAGAAATGCACTTACTACCATAAAGGATTCCATCTAGAATCCGCATGTATGCAAAAACAAAGATCAAATGACCCAAATACTTCAGCAAAACAACCTTGGAGATCACATCCCTGAGGGTTCCAAGAAGAAGAAGCCAAAAGATCAAAATCCCCCAAAAGACAATTCTAGCCATGTTTTAATTGTCATCAACTCCTCTCTCGATGCTTGGATTGTAGATTCAGGTGCATCACACCACATGGAAGCCACAAAACAAGTCTATTCTTCATTGGATGCATGCAAAGTTCCTCCTATTCTGACGGGGGACAACTCTCCAGTCGAGGGCACCAACAAATGAAGAATTGAACTCACAAATGGAAGCTTTGAGAATGTGCTACATGTTCCCAAACTTTTTGTCAATCTTCTCTCCGTGTATCAGATGAAAAAATATGACACCGGAAAGAGATTCATATTCACACCTGATGCAGTGGATATCTATGACATGCAAACCAATTCCAAGGTTGCTACCGGTGAGGAAAATCGTTCAATCCAGACTCTACACATTTTTTGAATTTATTGAACCAGATTCTGCATTACTGCTTACCCATGCTAAAGAAAGCAGTAGGATATGGCACGAAAGGTTCATGCATTTAAATTTCAGATATATGCAACAACTTAGCAAATATGGTCTACTTGATATCCACTTCTCCAAAGGAATTTGTGAGGTATGTGTTCTTGGAAAACACCCTTAAGAGAAATTCAACAAAGGAAAGAATCATAAGGCTTCCTCTCCTTTAGATCTGATCCATAGTGACCTCATGGGCCCTTTTCTGCATCCATCAATTAATAAAGCAAGGTTCATGCTCATTTTTTATGATGATTTCTCACGCTTCACATAGATTTTCTTTCTCAGGAAAAAATTAGAGGTCTTTCAACACCTCAAAGATTTCAAAGCCCTTGTTGAGACACAGTCAGGAAATAAAATCAAAGTCCTTCGAACAAATCATGGGGGAGAGTATGTCAACCATGAGATACAAAATCTTTGTTATGAGGCCGAGATTTAGTTGTATTACACAATTCTTTATGTAGATTTTTAATGACAAAAATCAGCAAATGAAATTTCTGTCAAACACTTAGCAACCTAGAAATAACTGTCTTCATAAACTTCGTAAATGCTATAAACCCACATTCAAAAATTACCATAAGCATAAATACACATTGCTAAGCAAAATAGCAGCGGAAATAACACAGTGGACAATAACCCATAACACCCAGAAATTTAGGCAAATGCCAGTGAAAACCCCAATGTGGGGAATCCCAGCAAGAGAGAGAGAGATATATTATTTAGCTTCAGGAAAGTACAAAACAACAACAAAATATCACATTTCCGGCGAAGGGAAATACCTCACAACACCAAAACTATCTCAAAAATTATGTCTCGAAAAATGTGCCATATTCATACTGTTGTACGACCTCCTTTGTACCTCGTTTTTTGTGCCAATGGTTAGCTATACGATCTGTTCCGTACGACCTAGAAACATCGAACAAAAAATTGAAATCCACCTTGAAAACCATGCCCAAAACTGCCTCAATTTTCGTGCCAAATCTGTATGGACTGTACTAATCCGTACAGTACGACCTTCCACAACAAAAAAATAATTCGACCCAAAACTCATAGAAAAGTTTTCTTGGAATTTGTGCCCTCCTTCCTTGGAAAACATGTTCTCTTTGCTGCTTACTTTCCTCTCTCAAGCATACTCAGAAAATGTCTTTCAATCTCCTCTCGATGTCTTCTCAACATGTCTTGCACACTACCCAATACATTCTTTTATAATCTGAAAATGACATTTTCTCTCCAAAGTGTTTTTTCACCTTCCCCAACCCTAAATTCAAAGGCCAAGATTAGATCTTGCCTTTTTCAGGATCAAGAGTTATGATCCATTCCCTCCAAAATGAATAATTTGAAATATTAAAGTGATTTCACTTTATTACATAAGTGCTTTATGAAAATAAAGTCACTTTAAAATTAGAAGGTACACTTTAATAAAAGAACCACTTAAAAGAACTTTATAAAAACTATTACAAAGTTAAGTGCCTGGTAGTGTAAACATAAGGTAACATCCGCATACAAGACAAAACATGCGGAGTACCTCCTGAGCTAAAAGGATAACACTCCCTCTTAGTGAGAGGGATGTACTCGCTGCCACCACTATCATCTGGTTCCATCACACTGTGCTATGCAGGAGCTCCCTCTGAACTTGAAGCCATCCTCAACACTTGCACATAACTCGAACTAGATGATCTTCTCCTGGAAACATCCTGGAACCCCGAGCTCACTTCATCTTGAGCATTGGTTTGATCGACTTGGCTAAGCTTCCTGCCAATGCTCAAAAGAGACTCACTCTCTTCTCTTGGAATGCAAGATTGAATCCTTGGCGCCACCGCAGTCTGAGAAGCCTCCTCATGCTCCTCATTTGACGTTGAATCACACATCAAAGGTTTTCCTCTCAACATGTACAACCTGTCCACTCGATTACCGATCAACTGCAGCTCTACCGGGTCCACTCCCTGCATGTAGATGAAGACATGTTCCCTCTTGAACAATACATAATATCCTACATCCTCCAAGGCTGAGACTGAGAGCAAGTTAACCCTCAACCCTGGAACAAAGAAAACTCCATCAAGCTCCAAGAGTCCCCCAAACTCGAGTTGGAATATAACATTCTCAACTCCACGTACAACTTTCGCCATACCACCTTCATTTACCACTTGTCGGCCAGGACCAATCTCTGTAAAATCTAGGAGTACTCTCTAGATTCCCATCATGTGGCTAGAGGCTCTGTTATCCACAATCCATCTGATATCACCTCCAAATCCTCCGTTGCCGACACTGGAAACTAGGGTCACCAAAGAAAATTCCCTATTGAATTTTGAAGCAAAGTCCTCCATGGCTGTTGTAGCAGCTATTTCAGGCCCTTCTGGTTCCTTCTTCTTCTTCTTCCTCTCAGGACAATGAGAGGCAAAGTGTCCCAACTGCTTACAACAATAACATCTGACTTTACTCAAGTCCCTTCCAGAACTTCCTTTCTTGCTCTTTGCCACAAGAGAAACATTCTCATCAACTCTAGCTGTCTTCTGTTCACTGCTCTGAGATCTTTCTTGGATCTCCTCCTGAGTGAAATCATCTCACAGTCTGCTCGAATCTGGTAGATGCTCATGTCCCACCACACACTTCACGAAGAATTCCCATTCTTTGGTGAAGCCATTTAAGACTATTCTCACCAACTCAGAATCCGTAATGACCTCTCCAACAACTGCTAATTCATCTTTTACTTGAGCCACTTGGGTAAGATAAGAAGAGACACTCTCCTCCTTTCCCATCTTGGTATCATGCAACTTAGCTTTCAAGGCCATCTTTCGGTTCTCGTTCTTTGCCTCAAACAAGTTTTTAAGTGCATCCCACATCTCCTTGGCAACCTTTTTCTCAGCCAAGTGTGAGATAAAGTGATCCTTCACCCCATCTAGAATAATCCTCTGAGCCTTGGCTTCCTTGACCTCATGCAAGTCCAAAGCAACAAGATCTGCCGCGGGAGGTGCCACAACAGAGTTGACATAGTTATAAATTTTGTTCTCCTTGAGAATGACTGACAATCGGACCTTCCATTGCAAATAGTTGGAAATGCCATCCAACCAATCCTCATATCTAATGCTTGCAGCATATTCCCTGTCACAACTCAAGGAAAACAATCACACCCTTTTGCCCAAAAATCACACTGCCCACTGTTAGGGACAAAGCTCTGATAACATGTAGATTTTTAATGACAAAAATCAGCAAATAAAATTCCATCAAACACTTAGCAACCTAGAGATAACTATCTTCGTAAACTTCGTAAATGCTATAAACCCACATTCAGAAATTACCATAAGCAAAAATACACATTGCTAAGTAAAATAGTAGTGGAAATAACACAGTGGACAACAACCCATAACACCCAGAAATTTAGACAAATGCCAGGGAAAACCCCAATGTGGGGAAACCCAATGCGAGAGAGAGAGAGAGAGAGAGAGAGAGAGAGAGAGAGATATTATTCAGCTTCAGAAAAGTACAAAACAACAACAAAATATCACATTTCCAGCCAAGGGAAATACCTCACAGCACCAAAACTATCCCAAAATTCTGTCTAAAAAAAGTGCCAAATCCATACTGTTGTACAGCCTCCTCCGTACCTCATTTTCCATGCCAACAGTCAGCTGTACGGACTGTTCCGTATGACCCATAAACAATGAATAGAAATATGAAATCCACCTTGAAAACTGCACCCAAATCTGCCTTGATTTCCGTGCCAAATCCGTACGATTGTACGAACTATACAGACTGTATGAAATTGTACGAACTGTACGGATCCGTACATTATGACCTCCCACAACAGAAAAATAATTCGGCCCAAAACTCACAGAAATTTTTTCTTGGGATTTGTGCCCTCCTTCCTTGGAAAACGTGCCCTTCATTATTAACAAAATATATCTTAATAATGTTATTAACAATAAAAAAAAAAAACAAACAAAAATAGTAGAAATTTTATTTCATATTTACATGTATACATGTTTGTTTGGAATTTATATGTACTTAGTCTAAATGTTTTAAGAAATGAAGGTTGTGTATAATCCTAATGTCACTGGAGTTTTTCAACATGCTGAATCCATTTCTACATTCAAAACTCAATTTTAAACAACAAAAAATAATGATTTCAGATTTATGTAGCCTACTAAAAAACCCATTTCATAGAATAGTTACCCAACACCATTTATATGTGTTATATTTTTTTACCAAGATCTTCGTAAAACTACCTCACATCTTTCTTAATTCTGAAATTTTTCTTCAAATATTATGTAAACATATTGTATTTTATGAGGTTTTGTAGTTTAGAAGATTACTTTATGGATATACTTTATTTTATTTTTTTATATATTTTATTAATTTATCTTTTATTAATGGGAAAAAATATCTTAAGTTTTCCATAGATTCGATAAGGATATTAAATCTCCATAATTAATTGATAAGGATATTAAATCTCCATAATTAATTAATTGATTAGTACACCACATTTAAAAATTTATTTTAACTTTGGAAAACACAAGTTCAATAAGTCCACATAGACATGCAAAAGAGAATGCTATTGCATATAAACAAAACAAAAATCTTTTTCTAAGTCTACAAATCCAAGTCAACACTTGCCACTCTGCCAAAGGTAATCATTTGTTAAGGATTTTCTCGTAACTTGCGAATAGGATCCAATTAATAGTAAATTTAAACACAACTACTTTCATTACCTTTTAATGCAAAATATTGTTTTCACTCGATATTTTGCGACTGAACAAATCCTCATTAAAAATTTATTATAATTTTGTGAGACATGTTTTCGTTTTGGGTTTAATTTTACTTTATATACACAATTCTAATTTTTATCTTAAGTTTCGTTTAGGTTCTGGGTTCTTTAACTTAGGAAGATAAATTATTTCTACATTGACACACACTTATGGTTTATTTTAATTAAAGAAAGCAAAATTTTCAATTAAAAATAATATTATTAATTTAATATGATTAATTAAATTTTTTCAAGATTAAGAAAAAAAGAAAAAAAATAATTTGTTTAAAGAATATTACAATGATTTTTTTCCATATAAATTTTCAAGAGTTTAACATAATAACTTTTACATAATAATAAATTTTGGTAAAACGTTGCTGTCCTTGCAACCTTTAAAAAAAAAAATCTAAATCTGCTGCTCTGAATTTTAACTTTAAGCTTTTCAGAATACGGATTTTTTTTCCGTACAAAGAAATAATTTGAAGACTTTTGTGATAAAAATTTTCTTTAGATTTTTTCCAAATATCTACAATATTATTTGTTCTAGTCAACATTTCTGATCAGAAAGCCTCAATGATGATGAGAGGATAAGAAAGACGTACACTGTTAATCGAGCCTCAATGATGATGAGAGGATAAGAAAGACGTACACTGTTAATCGCTACATCTTAGGACAAAAAGCCCTAAAAATATATATAAAAGAAATAAGACAACATTAATTTAAATTAATTCTAATAGAACATCAATAAAAAGACTCAATCAAATAATAGTAATAAAGGAAATAATAGTAATAAAGGTAGGGTAAACAATATCAATATTACTAAGTTACTCTAAAATATTATTATATTATTATTATTAATAACCTAAAATAATGTTATCAATATAATAATTATAAAGTTAAGGTTTTATTAATTATTATTATTATTAATAATTTAAAATAATGTTATTAATATAATAATTATAAAGTTAAGGTTTTATTAATTATAATTAATATTAATTACTTAGTGATATTAGTAATAAGTATTAAATTTAATTATAATAATAACATATGATATTAATTAGTATTGACATTACAAAATTAATATTAATCAAAAGATATTACTTAAAACCAATATACCTGTTACTTTTAAAAAAATCTTAAAATGATATTATTAAATCATTATTAATAAACATTTAAACCCTTAAAGTAATGTTAGGATTATAAAAGTCAAAAAGTTAAACCACATAAGATACTAGATATTTATTAAATATCTAGGATTATTAGTAGTAATATGAACATAAGAAATAGAAGATTAAAAAAAAAAAAACAATTATATTGGAAAATAGAAAAAAAAAGCAAATTAATAAGCAAATAAAAATAAAAAAAGATAAAGGAAAACAAACAAACAAAAGATTAAGGAAAAAGAACAGAAAACAAAAAAACACCAATAAACCAAAAAAGTAGGGGACAAAAAAATCTAACTGAGGTTTAGGGTAGACTTGGTATGTTTTTACCTATTTCTTATGTGGTAGATCGAAAGGAGTCAATTCTCATTAATCTCACCCTGGTCTCTATTCAAGTTGTTGGGATACTTGAAAATTTCCATATCTTCTCTAATTCAATGTTTGAAAAAGTGATCTTCTTTTGCCATGATTTTGGTGTTTTCTTGCTTGTAAGGGAGTGTTTTCTTAATGCCCAGGTGCGAGTGAGTTTATTCTTGATTTTTATCCATGCTCTTTAATATCAATTTGAAAAGAATCTTCAATGTAACATATGTCATATGAGCACTCGACCATATAGAATCCTTTTTATTGATGTTGGTGAATGTTGTCATTTACAGATCTCATTTTATGTTTGATTATTTCTAATGGCTTGAAATTGGTTGTGATATCTTTATGATATATTTCTTTCTCAGTACCTTGGAAATATTGTCAGTGACCCCTTGAATGTAAGGTAGGTAATGTTTCTTCTCGAGAATTGGTTAGACTTATGTCCTTGTCTTTGTAACCTATGCTTGAATACTTTCAATAAGTAATATTTTTCATGCTCCAAGTTCTCCTTGTCAGAGATTCCAATGTCCGTTGTGGCTTAGGTGTTAAGTAATCCTATCTTCTGGGTAGGTTGGTGATGGGACCTTGCATAAGATTCTTTTATGTGTGGGTTTTCATCCTATAGACTACATGTCCTTGGTTCCCATTGTCATTCCTGCTGATTAGAACATCTAAGAATGAAATGCTACAATTATCCTCTAATTCCATCATGAACTTAATATCCCTTGAAAGACCATTTAGATATTTGAATCATTTTTCAAGTTCATCTTTCCCATGGTGCCATAACACATTAGTATCATCAACGAATATTTTCAATCTTAACGGTTTTAGAGGAAAAGTGTATGATGGCAATTACCACCAACTTCAACCCACAATCACAGAGTTTCCAACACTCTGTCGCAGTGCATATTCAGTGGCTTGTCTGGCTTCAGATCAACATGAACATACATTCAAATATTTTATTTTTTCCTACAACGTTGAATTGGGCTATGTCATACATAAATTTGTGCAAAATTACCACTATGCGGTTATACCTATGCACAAAAGCATCAATGAACAATGTTGACAAAATCAGTCGCAGACAATTATACCTGAAATTCAACAAATAATCTAGGTATGTTGCACGTTACTCTACACACGGAATATTGCAACAATAATAAATCGCGATTGTCTGTTCCCGTGAAGACAAATACTCAGGAAATATTCTTTTACACCGAATTTTAGAACTTGCTTAAATTAACTGCACATAGTCTTCCCACAATCACATAAACTCATCACTTTGCCAAGATAGCTTATACATATAATTTAACAATTCAAACACAAAGTGCGAGAAAATGCAAACACACAGTGCAAAAACACCACCTGCTTTGTTCTTTATTTTTATCAATGAAGGAGTAAATTTACACGGGAAATCTCTTTCCTTCTTGGTCTTTTAGACCTGTGCAATCCACACTTTTACATATTCAATCTCACACACTTGCTCCCCTCCGCCTCTTCCAAAGAATTCAATATATCTCAAGCCCTCAGATAGCTCAAAAACAAATGAATCCTGAGTTATCTTAACAAATGCATAAACTAGAGATATGTTCCTAATATGTAGCAATAAACTTAACACCTATGATAGACAACTCAATATATAATCAAACAAACGTAATGAAAATGTCTTCTAGAGAAATTTTGTAATTATTATAGATATAATAAAATAAATTAGGGAACTAACTCCATTGGTAAATGTATTTGATCCTTGAGATCAATTCTAGAAATTGTTGTCAGATGCTCCTGCATTAGACTCCCGGGAAAGAAAATAACTATGCATGAGGTATTCAAGGTGTACACCGTATTTGGAAATTTCAGTTATTTTCATCCAGGTAGCATCCTTTGTTGGTCGAATTTTCCATTTGACCAAGTACTGGAAACATTCTTTGTCTCTGGTTTTGTAACGACCCTAACTGAATAAATGATTAAAGATTATTAAGTAAGATTTAATTAAAGAAATAATTAAGGATTAACTAAGTAATAATAATCTGACTGAAGATCACATTTAATGACCTATGACATAAATTTAAGAGATAAAAAAAAAAGAAATGATATAACAGGGATTGCGTACGCAACAGAGGGTGGCGTATGCAGGGCGAGGAGCCCAGAAATCCCGAGATGATAAAATATTAATGAAGGAACAAAGGACAGAGGACGGGGGGTGGTTGTGAAGTAACTGCTTGAGTCGGCCGGGAGGAATAAGGGAGGGGAAGAGGGGGATGTGCACACCATTCGACGGGAGGGGACGGAATGGATGTTGTGGACTATTGTATTGGCTGTGAGCCTGTGTTATTTTGTGGACTGTTGGCTTGCTGTGAGCAAGGAACAAAGTGTTTTGGACTGTGACTTTTGACCAATTGAGCTGCTGAGTTGCTGGAGGTTTTGGGCACGGAGGGCCAGGATATCTGTAGATATCCTGGAGCTAGGTAGTTTTCCTAGTTGGCAGGGAGGACAGTAGTTTTGGGCAGTTATTTTCCTGTTTGTGGAAGGGTTGATCTGTGTAGAAGGGAGAATAATGGAAACAACAAGGCAAAGAGGCAACATAAATTAGCATCAGATCCAGGTACTTGTTAAGTTATGTATTTATTTCATTCTGCCATGAATCTAGTATTTAATGACAAATCTGAGTTGCTGAAGTTGATGTTATAAAAGTCAATATCATGCTATGAAGTTTTGTTTCAGTTTACATTCATAAAATGTTTAGGAAACTTAATAATGTTTAAAATTTTATGGGCGTTCCATATGATATCAAAGCGTCTTAGTTCGAAATCTGGGGCCTAAGGGCCGAAACCTGGAGTGTTAACTCCATCCATGCTTAACCTGGAAGAGATACACGTTCAGTTTGACTAAATGGGACTGATACATGATACATGATACATGATACATGATACAGTATGGTATCCAAGCTATTGAGCACGGAAAAGAGAAGTCATGATTTTATTTTATTTGAGCAATGCTGTTAGTGAAGTTCCAGGTAGAATAAACACCTGAAACCGATGAAAATGTCATGGGAAGCTTCTGTCGAAGGTTTGAAACTGGTAAGATCCAATAACTACACAAATTATACAAAAAAAAAGTGCAAAAGACATTTGCGAGAGCTTGAAAAGGCCTACTTTACCTCGAACTTACCTAAATGGGAACTGCCGATGCGCAGGCTGAAAAAGGAAATTTTGAAGACTAGTATTACGCAGGAAGTATGGAAACCACTTGCCTGTATTAGCCTAGGCGAAGTTCTAAAATAATGTAAAAAAAAAAAAATCTCAAAGAACAAGAGACCCATGTAAATTTTAACCTTACCAAGAGAGAAATTTTAAACACTACGCAATGTTGTGCAATTAATCGATTTTCCCAAAAAAGAGCTGTTTGTTACACGGGAGAACGGATCTGCGTCGTCAGATCTCGGGAAAAATCCCGTCAGCCGTTAGATCTAGAAAAGTTGCATGGGGTTTAAGCCCTAGCGTGCGTAGGAGGAGTCTCGGAAGAGTCATCAGGAAATCTGAGTCATCGGGGTTTTGTTAAGTCTAAGAATCGGGACCTTATGGTTCTCGAAATCCCAAGAATGGATCCTAGTCATTGATCTTGGCGAGACACGCGTCAGCATTCTGGGAAGGCGTCGAGATTTTACTCATCGGGAATTTCAGGTGTGTAGAGTCGTTTTATTAGGAAATCGCGATACGCGATTTCCCGACACGATCGAAGCCGTTCGATTTGAGGGACGCGTGTTGCAGATCCGGAGAAAGTCAGGAATCGGGAATCCCGTGGACTTAGGCACATTGGTATCGGAAACCTCGAAACAACGAGAAGCGATCTGGACCGTCCATCTGGAAGGACACGTGGTAGAGATCGCGTGAGAGTCGGGATATTGGTCATCGGGAAATCAGAGTTCTCAAGGTCGTGAGGACTGGGACCTCGAAGGTCCCGAAAGCCCGAGAGTCAATCAGGACCGTCCATCTGCAAGGACAGGTGGCAAAGGATCAGGCGCCGTCGGAGTCTTGCTCATCGGAGATTCCAGAGACGTGAGACTTGTGTAGGTTGAAATCGCGATACGCGATTTCCCGATCGGATCTGGACCGTCCATTGTGTGTGACACGTGGCGGAGGATCCCGAAGAGTTGTGGATCGGGAAATCGGGGTTTTCAAAGACAAAGAAACCTCGTAGATGGGAATCACGATCCACGATATCCCGACGATGACGTAAGCGTTGTGGGACCACTAGATTTGAAAGGATGACAGGTGTCTGTCATCCGGGAAGAGTCAGGAAATCCATGGGAAAATCCCGATACAATCAGAGCCGTCCATCTGTGGGACAGGTGGAGACCATCGAGAGCCATCGACATTTGACCCCATTGGGAAATCGAGAATTCCGGGGACATGATGTTAGGCACTTTGAATTCGCGAATTGCGAAACCCCGATGAGTGGGGGCCAGCTGTCGTCACAGCAGAGAAGGAGGACAAAGGCATAGTGGAGGCCAGCTGTCAGCCAACCAGAGTTCGGGAAATCGGGGTTTTTGAAGACATGGAACGCTCGCAACAGGAAATCACGATCCACGATTTCCCGACAGGATCAACACCGTCCATCAGCAAGGACGCGTGGCGAGAGATCCCAGAAAGTCGGAGTTCGACATATCGGAGTTTCTAGAGTCGTGAAACTCTTGCACAATGGAATCACGATTCGCGATTTCCCGATACAATCAAGGCCGTCCATTTGAGGGACAGGTGGCAACCATCAAGAACCATCGACATACTGGGAATCGACGTATCGGGGATTTCAAGGACACGAAACCCTTGCATTACGAAACCGCGATATGCGAATTCTCGACACCATCATAGCCGTTGATCCAAGGGACGCGTGTTCAAGGATCTGAAGGAGTCGGGATTTCGGCATTTCGGGTTTCTCGCATATGAAGGAATCACGATCAGAGAAGTCACGAAATCCCGAAACGCGACGGGTCCCACAACCATAGCGTTTAAGTGAGGACATGTGTCAGAAGGTCCAACCTTGCCAGGGGTTAACGACAGGTGGCATCGGAGATCGGGGATCGGGAATCCTAAGGACGTGCGCTCGTTGACATCGCAAACGTCGAAACCCCGAATCCCGATAGGGTGATACAAGGCCACGGTCACGGAGGTAGGTCATATGGGCCAAGCGCATAAGCGAAGGGGCTAACGAAGAAAAGAACCCATCGGAAAAGTTAAGCACAAAATCCCGATAGGAAAGTAAGTGGCCACGGTCTTGTGAACACGGTCATATAGACCAAGGTATAGTCAGTAAGGGGCTAGCTCTTAGAAACTGAACCCATCGCGAATCGGGAATTGGAGAGGTAAGGGGATCGTGACAGCGAAAAGTCTGAAACCCCGAACTCCGATACAGAGTCGGGGATAAGCCACGATAGGTGCAGAGACCGGGACGAGGGAAGATAAGGCCTGTGGATTGGGGCATTCGACAGTGAATTCCGGAGGAAGTTCCAAAGAGCCGCTTAGGCTCAGTCGATAAAATTGAACGATCCTGTATACCTATAAAACTATATATATTTACACGTATAACTACATGCATATGCACAGACGAACAAATTTATAAAGATAAACGAAATAAATTGAAGGCAGAACACCAAAATCTGTACAGAGATGGAATTACAAGAAAATAATTTTGTTCGAAAAGGGAAATTACCTTTCATTACCACAACATAAGGAAGGTTTATGTAAATTCTTGATTCAAATAACCCCGCGTTCTTCATGAAGGAACTGAAACTGTGCACAATTGGTGGACTGAATCATACCTCTTACCATAACTGAGGGCGAGCTCCGCAATATGTACAGACAGGGGGTGGGTTCCCACTAATTCAAGGAGACTGGACCCCAGGTCCTGGGTCTTGTCAGTGGCCACCTTAGTCTACTCTGTTTCTGCAAAATGAATGGGAGCACATACAACATTAACCAGTGCTAGTGAAGTGCTCAGAACGATGGTGAGAATGTGAGCCATGGCAAGGGAGATTTTGGAAACCTCTGAGCAGAGCAGAGGCAGAACTATGATGGACAAAGACTGATGCGAGGCAAGTCCTAGCGGATGAGAAAGTGGGACAGAGGAAGGACGCGTAGAGAGTTGAAAGGCTAACAGGTGGAGGATGATGAGGTTAGATACGAGGGAGCGTGAGAAAGCCAGACGAGCACGTGGAACCCATGCGTGCCCGAACCCTTGGGTATACGTTCAATTATTATATATATAGTATAGAGTGTAAAAAAATAATAATTTAAAATAAATTAAATAGTTTAGTATAAATGATTATATATAAATAAGGTCGAATTAGTTTAAATTTAAAGTAAAAATAATTTGAGTTAAATTAGTGTAATAATAAATTTAAAATTAATTATTTTATTTA
>ML802781.1:480971-492315 GCA_009831015.1 Picea engelmannii
AATATGGCTAGCCTGGGTGCCCAAAAAACGTCGTTTAGGGCCTCAAAATGACTTCGGAAGTTTAGGACTTGAAAAACTGCAAAAAATAGTAAATTACCAAAATTGCCATAAAATTGTTTTGAGCCAGTTGGAAAAGGTGGGTGGCCACCGATATCCACCTGGATCTATTGGTTTGAGTTTGGCACTTAGATCCGATCACCTTATTTAAGTTGGAGACATGAAAAACAAGATGGAGCTTAGAATGACTAGGCAAAGCTAATTGATAGGCCACCTATCCCACATGTTTGAGAACTATATAAGGTCCATGAAATTTGGGCACCATTTTCTCACAATGTTCGGCCTTGAGTGAAGTATGCTTATAAGGTTGTAGTTGAAGAAACACCTGATCTCTTTTAACAATTTGATGTTCAAAGTTACCTTGATATGCTTGTTGATTCATGTGATTCTGAGCCATGACGAAATTCTCTTTGAGGGTAAGGAGAATAGCCTCACAAACTGTAATTTTTTGGTCACCCTCCTGAACCTTCGAGACACTAGGCATGTATGAGAGAACTAGAGGTGGAATTTGTCCATATACTGCTTCATAAGGTGTCATGCGAGTAGTTGTACGCAAAGAAGTATTGTACTACCATTCAACTAGCGGTAATCATTGAGCCTAGTGATTTTAACTTTCAGAGGAAAAACACCGCAAATATGTTTCCAAACACTTGTTGACAACTTCAATTTGACCATCAATCTGGGGATGATAGGCTGTGTTGAGATGCAATTGGGTGCCTAGTAGCATGAACAATTCTTGCCAAAAATTGCTGGTGAAAGCAGGATCTCGATCATAAACTATAGAATGAGGCATGCCATGAAGCTTGAAGACATTATCCATGAAAAGTTGACCCACAATGGAGGTGGTAAATGGGTGTTGAAGAGAAAATAAATGAATATACTTGGAAACACGATCAACTACCACCATGATGACAGACTTATTTCCCGATTTAGGTAAGCCAACAATGAAATCCATAGAGATATCCCTCCAAATAGTGGGTGGAATCAAAAGCGGTTGTAGTGTACCAGGGGATTTGACTGTTTCTCCCGTGTTGCATTGAAAAACATCAAATTCAACCACAAAAATATGAACGTCCTGTTTCATACCATCCCAGAAAAAAGAACGTTTGACCCAGTCATAGGTTTTGGTAAACCTTGAGTGCCCAACTGTGGGTGTAGCATGAAGGTCAGAAAACATCGTGTATTTAAGTTGTGACTTTTTACTTAAATACGAATGAACTTTGTAGCGAATCTCATCATTGTGCCAAGAGAACCTTGGGGAAACTAGAGAATTGGCTTGCAATTGTTGGATCAATCGTGAAATTTTGGGATCTTGCAGCCATTCCTGGATAACAACTTGGAGCCAATCTAGTAAAATGAAGGAGAGGGAAAAAAGAGACCCTTGATCTTCATATTTTCTTGAAAGAGCGTCAACAACCACATTTTCTTTTCCTTTCTTGTAAATTATCTCATAATCATATCCAAATATCTTATTCACCCATTTTTTTCGCTCCAGGGATGAAGGGAGTTTCTCCAGAAAATACTTGAGGCTTTTATGATCTGTCTTAATTTGGAAGCATTTCCCAAATATATAAGAGCGTAATAGATCCATTGCATGCAAAATATCCAAAATTTCTTTTTCATAGATTGATTGGCCCAAATGTCGCTCTAACAGTTGTTTGCTGGTAAAGGCCAAAGGTCTTTATAAAATTTTGAAGGGTCAAGATAGGAGTGGTGCACATATCCTCCTTCAAGGCTTGAAAGGGCTCATAAGCTGCGGGAGTCCAAGTGAAATGATTATTTTTAAGGAGAGCAGTGAGAGGCACTGCAATCTTTCCATAATTCTTAACAAACTTACGATAATATTCTGTTAAACGTAGAAAACCATGCAATCTTTTGAGAGACTTGGGGTGAGGAAAATTTGGTGCTGAGAGAGTATATGAAGAACTCAATCCACACGAGAAAGATGGGTTGTCCAGGTTTTACTATAAATGAGAATATCATCAAAGAAAACTAAGACAAAATGATATAGAAAAGGATGGAAGACATGATTCATGCGGCTTTGGAAACCGGAGGGAGCATTACACAAGCCAAAGGGCATGAAAAAGAACTCATAGTGGCCCTCATGAGTTTGAAATGTAGTCTTAGGAATGTTTTTCTCTTTCATACGTATTTGGTGGTATACAGAACGAAGATCAAGTTTAGTAAAGAATTGGGCACCACTTAATTCATCCAAGAGATCATCAATGACAGGAATGGGAAATTTGTCTTTGATGGTGAGTTTGTTGAGGTTGCTAAAGTCAGGACACATGCGCTAAAATAATTTTTTATTAAGGACCATGACCATAGGAGAAGAATAGAGGCTAGTACTAGGATGAATAACTCTTTCAGCGAGAAATTATCAAACAATTTTCTCAATTTCATTTTTCTGGGAAAAGTGATGGCGATCAAGATGAACATTGGGAGGAAGGATTCTGGGGGTGAGGGGAATGAAATGATCATGAAAAACATAGGAAGGAGGAAGTACCTGGGGAGTGGAAAAAATAGCTTGATGTTTGGAGAGGATGGATTGGAGGTCAGGCGACATAGAGGGTGTCTTAGTGGCGTGAATGGAATGGAATTGTGAAATAATTCCAGAATGACCTTTTTTGATGAGATTTTCCATGCGATGGGAACTTATGATCTCATGGGAACCTGCTACGATGCCTTGGAACTTATATCGTTGGCCCTTCTGGTTGAATTGGATGTTCAATTCCCTAAAACCCATGAGAATGGGACCTAGAGTCCTTATCCATTTAGCACCCAACACAATGTCACAACCACCCATGTCTATAGAAAACATATGAGATTTCATGTGGTACTCACCAATTTGGAGACACATTTTCACAACGCCCCCCACATTACTTGGACCCACCATTCACAATCATGATTTGAAATTTTTTGACTGCTTGGATACAACAATCGGTTTCTTGGGAAATGCAACGATGAATTAAATTATGGGTGCTTCCACTATCAACGAGGATGATGACCTTCCGATGCTTAATTTAACCAATTATATCGAGGGTTTGGGGAGCAGAGAAGTCAATCAGAGAATTAAGGGAAATGACCGGTTCAACTTCTGTAGGGTCAGAAGGTGGATTCATGTCAGTAGGTTTAGGTGACTCGGACATAGGGGGCCTCGACATCTTCTTCAGAAACATCCTCAAAGAGGGCCATAAAAAGATTTTGTTCCTTACACTTGTGTTTAAGAAAATATTTTTCATCACAATTATAACAAAGGCCCTTGAGTTGGTGTTCAACCATTTCTATATTGGTCAATTTACGGATCTTTAGTGGAGTGGAAGGAGGAGTGGGAGTGACTGGTTTAGGGTGAGGAATAAAGGAGGGTTTTTTGGTTTGAGAAGAGACAACATGTTGTGCCTTTCTATATATTTCAGTAGATTCCACCCAAATCTAAGGGAGATCCACGAGGACATGGGAACATATCTCATCCTTGAGGCCACTGATAAAGCATTCTTAGAAAAAATCATCAGACATACCCTCTATGAAGAAATCCAATCGCTCAAAAGTATCTATAAAGTATTCCACTGTGTCAGATTGTTTCAACTTTGTCAAATGAACTAAATGGTGGGTGTCAGTGTCAAAGCATTCATAAAGTTTTGCAGCAAATTGTGTCCAAGTCACATACCCTTGGCAGGCATTTTTCTCCATTTCTGTCATTGCCAACACTCTGAATCTAGATGGAGAACACCATATGGTAGTTTTTCCAACTCATCAGTAATGTCGTACAAAGAGAAATCGTGTTCCATTTGAGTGACCCAACTTGTGGGATTTGAGAAATCAAATTTGTTCAGCTCCATGTGAGGGGGACACAGGTCCTGCTGAAAGTGGTGGGGAGTAAAATAGATGGACTAGGAGGATTCAGGACCTTTAGGTTTATAAGGTTTGAAAGAAGAGAAATGATCTAGGGTGGGATCAAAAAAGGCAGTAAAATTATTCACTGTGTCCTGACATTGCTAACAGGTGGTGGTCAATTGAGTGATCGATGTGGGAAGTGATTCAAGCAGAGAAAGCCAGGATTTGAGGTCAACAATACTAGAAGTAATGGAAGAAATATCTATCCGAGTTTGGTCATGAGCTTTTTCCAAGGCGGTGAGATGTTGTTCCCAATCTTGGTTGCACGTATGGGCCATGGGAAAAAATCAGACCGCATAGAAATGGGTTGATGGTGATTGGTACCACTATGATCAATGCAAAGAGGAAGTCAATCAGATATATTCCAAATAGGGGTGTTGGGAATGGAAAAAAATTGTTGAAAAACGATAGGTATGATTGCGATCAGGTAGAAGAGAGGAATCCAATGGGATAGGTCTCAAATAATGGTGTCGAAAGGATCCAATTTTTTTTTTTCACTCTTGAAGAGTTATACTCTGATCTAAATAATACTGCAGTGGCGAAATGGCCAAATTCTTAATAGGAAGAAATGTGTAGGAATTTCCCAACAATAATGCAGTAGGCACAATTTCATGGAAACAAATCTTTTCTATTATGTTTATGTTTCGATCCCAAGGGTTAGGGAATTCAGGGTTTCTATAGACAAGGGTTTTCTCTGTTCTATAACTCTATATACATGCGAGGTCCAACAATAGTACTTCACCCAATATCTCAAGGCATCAACTATGGAGGCTAGACCATGCCCTTAGTTGTACTACCCAACTACCTAGGTACTAGAGAGTATCGCTAGACCATGCCCTTAGTTGTACTACCAAACTACCCAGGTAGTAGAGAGTATCTTCCTGAGTGTTTTTCTTGGTGGCACTATAATATTCAGGCGGTCGGTTATTTTATCTACGGAGGACTTCAAGATATCTAGGATGATTTGTATACAGGTCTTGTCTGACGTGTTACTTCTCGAAGGGGTACCAACAAGGGTTACAAGGGTGGCCAACAATGTGCACTTAAGTACCACTTGTTGGTTTTTCAATAATCTAGGCTTAAGAATGAAGTTCATTCCATTTTAGAATTTCACTTAAACCATAGACAATTTGTTGCAACAAGCAAGAGCAAAAGAAGAAACACCATGCACAAGTACACAAGAAGTATCCTCGGAAACCCTTCTCAACAAGGGAATAAAACCTAGCCAATCCTTTGCTATATTGTTCAAGAGAAAGACCTTCAACACCAAGAAAACCTAGCACACAAAAGGGTGCTCACAAACCCTAGAAGACTAGCACCCAATAGAGGTGCGCACTTTTCCCAAGTAGATGTATTTTCTGAAATTTCCAAAATCACACAAAAGATATGATTCCTCAATGGGGAATTTACCTTTACTTATATTAGACTTGACCTGTCAACAGAAGTATCTATTGTCACAACAGGTCTGACCTCTCTATCTCATAATATAATTAATATTAACCAGATTAATTATCTTTTACATTAATTATCAATTACATTAAGGCAGGGCCGACTTGTACCCTTTACATTACAATTAGGGTTACAGGTGTCAGGCAGGTCTGACTGTTGAAAAATATAGCAAGGGATCTCATACAACCACTATTGCTTGGTCACTAGGGGCACATCCATAGGTATGTCCATATGTCTGGCTCACTGCATTACACAAAAGAACCACTCTCACTAGTGCTCAACCACTAGGATCACGTTCACCTGTTCTCGTCCACAAGCATGTCCACTCAATAGATCTTCTTTCCCACTGCATTACACAGGAGAGTCATCTGGAGTTCATCATTAAATATATTCTCAGAGGATTCATCTCTGTCTCATGACGATGCACCCAACACTATGGGATTTCACACGTTCACCTTGTGCTCAGCCACATGCACATCCAACTTTGTAGATCTCCTTTCTCACTGCGTTACAAAGGAGAATCATCCGGAGTTATTCTCAAATCTCTATAAGGAGGAGGCCATATCTACGTTCCAACTTTGTCTCAAATAGGAACCACACACCCATCTCAGGGGCTCTCTCTTAGGTTTGTGTCCTGAGGAATGTCTCACATAACTGCAATCATCAACACTCCCTCTCAGCTAGGGAGGCATTCTTCATCATGCCAAGTATCACAAGGATGTATTTTGAACCTGGTTCTTGGTTTTAATTATCAATACTCCCTCTCAACTAGGGAGGTATCCTTCACCAAGCTAATTTGGTGAATATGTTTGCAATCTACTCATGTGTAGGAAGGTACTGCATGTGTATTATTCTCCTTTACATCATGTCTTTGATATAATGATATTTTATCTCAACGTGTTTCGATCTATCATGAAACGTTGGGTTCTCAAAGATCTTTACACACATCTCTGGTTATCATGATAGGATCCATCTCATGATCAAGTAAATCTTTCAGAAGCTTGTGAATCTATATTTCTTCGCACACACGATGCTACGTACTCTGCTTCTTTGGTACTCAAGGCAACAAATTTTTGTTTCCTACTACATCAAGAAACCATGGAAAACATCACGGTAAGACAACAATCAGATGTTCTCTTCCAGTCCACTGTACTCTCTACTTAATTTGTATAGGTATATCACTTCAAACTCATTTTCACAATTGGAGGAATATCTCAAGCCATATCTAAATGCGCCTCGTGTATATCTCAATACATGATTTATTGTTATCTAGCAAATCTATCTCGGTTGGCTCATGGATTGACTAAGCATATTCACTGCATAGCATGAATTGGGTTTGGTGTTAACCAAATCAATGATCCAATCAACTATGGATCAATCTCATCTGAATCATCATCATTCATTTTCTTCAAATCCATCACGGTGGTTTTTCAATCTGTCATACTGAACTTGTTTAATATTCCCATTATATATTTTCCTTGACTCAAGAAAATCTCATTAGTTCTCTGTCATACTTCTAAGAAGTAGTGCATTTTACTCATATCCTTTATCTTGAAATCAGAAGTCCAGTCTTACTTGTATCCAACAATAAGGCTTTCTAAATAAGTTATCAAAATCAGGCTGTTGTCACCCATACTGTAGTAATATAGGTTTGAATCAGTAACACTCTTGATGAAACCCAAACTCATCCATCTATCTGATATAGTATGGATGGAAGTGTATCCGACTTACTAGATCAAGTGTCTCATCATGGAAAACTCCCTCTATTTGTGAGAATCCTATGGCTATATATATTTCTTTGTATCTCTTGACACTTCCATTAGTTGCATGCTTTATTTTATAGATACACTTGGAAGTTACCACAAACTTCCTTTCTGGTCTCTGAACAATATTTTATGCATCATTCTTTTAACATGTACTGGTATTCTTTTTGTTATGGCATCTTTCCATACCTGTTCTCATGTTGTTCTCCAAGACAAGGAGGCTCATAATCAATGAAGTGGCTCATGACTGAGGGATATCTCGAAAGTCTCTTTTGCTTTCTCGGGATGTGCCTTGAGAGGCTTGTATGTTTCTCTGCCTTCTGCAGAGTGAGCCTAGGTAGGAATTTTATGCCCTACAACAATATCTCTGAACATATCAACTGGAGCAACTGGATCAACTGGAAAAATGTTTGTCTCCCTCTGAACTTCTAAAGGGGGAGAAGGTATTGTCTCACTGTCAATCTCCATCTGAGATTCTCTGGATCTTTGAAAGGCTATCTCTTCTTCAAGGAAAACATCTCTGATTGTCTCAATCTGTCTCTGACCATGGATGCCGATCTAGAATGTCTTCGAATATTCACTATTATCCCATAAACATATCCTTTCTCCCTGAAGGGTCTATCTCAGACTTCTTCTCTTTGGGTACATGAAAATAAACTAGGCACCCAAATATCCTGAAGTGTTCAATCTCAGGCTTCACTTTGTGAAGAATTCTTTGAGAGTTATTTTTTTCAAAGCCTGGTGAAGACTCTTTTTCTGAACATATACTATGTCATGCATTCATTTTCCCATAGAATCATAGAAGGATTCTGATCATGCATTATTGCGTTGGTTTCCTCAATGATGGTTCTATTCTTCCTCTTTCTCAAATTTTTTTGACTCCCTCTGAAGGATACAGATCTTCCTTTGTTGCTAACCTGTCTAGAATAAGAAAACAAGAGGAACCAAAAAAACAATATCTCCTAAAGGAGAATAATGAATACATCTCTAGAATCAAAACAATTTAAGGATTGTTGTCACAGCTACAACACCTACTTGTAATGTAGCAACCTTGAGAAATATAGATTAGAGTAATGAAAATTACAACAATCAAACCTAGAGTCTTCACTTCTAGTGTGTTGTTCCTATGAATGCACTGAGATCCCTCTGGATCCATGACTTCAACAAAAGGTTCCTTCCTCCTACAATTTCCCTTATTACAATGATACAAATAATATATATAAAACTACATACCTGAGGGTG
The DNA here is from genome assembly GCA_009831015.1 of Picea engelmannii. Classification (NCBI taxonomy): domain Eukaryota; kingdom Viridiplantae; phylum Streptophyta; class Pinopsida; order Pinales; family Pinaceae; genus Picea; species Picea engelmannii. The sequence goes on from ML802781.1 coordinate 489,377, forward strand.
TTGATATGATTTCTCCAATGGCACCTGGATGATCTTTGTCCTATTGACATATTCATGAAGAGGGTAGTCATAGTGTCACCTTTTTGTATCACCCACAATAAGCCTTCTTCTGAATTCTTGTCTTCCAGGAACTTGAAGTTGCTTGATCCATCAAGCTTATCTTCCATCATAGTTTTTTTCATCATAATTTTAGATTCTTCACAAACCCTTGTCAACTGGGCTAGAAAACCTAACGGATAGGTTAGGCTAGCACTTTTAGGTTTTGTTGGACTTATGACTGCCAACAATAAGCCTTTGAAATATAGGAGAACATTGGTCAGCTGAAGATCTCCTTCAATGAGTTGCAGAAACTATAATTTTGAAATTTCTGTAGAAATTAGCGAAACCCTAGGGCCAAAATTTCAAAATGATCGGAATTTCACTCTGAGAGTCTTTGGAGGTTCCCTGGAGGAGGTTGTACTCTCCTATGCCAAAATTGGCCCCAAATTTCAAGTATTAAGGGCCAAAACACCCCAGAAAGGAGGGACATACAAATTTTCTAGAAACCTTAGGAGGGTTGTATGGTTTTGCAGAAAAGAGGGGAGACTGGTAGATTCTTGTGAAATGGGTTCTTCAGGACCTATGCTCTGAAACCATGCTGTTTTTTCAATAATTCAGGCTTAAGCATGAAGTTCATTCCATTTTATAATTTTACTTAAACCATAGACAATTTGTTGCAGCAACCAAGATCACAAGAAGAAACACCATGCACAAGTACACAAGAAGTATCCTAGGAAACCCTTCTCAACAAGGGAAGAAAACCCAACCAATCCTTTGCTATATTTTTCAAGAGAAATACCTTCACCACCAAGAAAACCTATCACACACAAGGGTGCTCACAAACCCTAGAATACTAGCACCCAAGAGAGGTGCACACTTTTCCTAAGTAAATGTACTTGTTGAAATTTCCAAAATCACACAAAAGATATGATTCCTCAGTGGGGAATATACATTTACTTATATTAGACTTTACCTATCAACAAAAGTGTCTATTGGCACAAGAGGGCCGACCTCTCTATCTCATAATATAATTAATATTAACCAGATTAATTATCTTTTACATTACATTAAGGTGGGGCCGACCTGTATCCTTTACATTACAATTAGGGTTACATGAAGGTCTGACTCTTGAACAATATAGCAAGGGATCTCATACACCCACTAGTGCTCAACCAATAGGGGCACATCCATAGGGATGTCCATATCTCTGGCTCACTGCATTACACATAAGAACCAGTCTCAGTAGTGCTCAGCCACTAGGATCACGTTCACATGTGATTGTCCACAGGCACATCCACTCAACAAATCTTCTTTCCCACTGCATTACACATGAGAGTCATCTGAATTTTATTATCAACTCTCTACTCAGAGAAGGCTAATACATCATCTTCATATCTGTCTCATGACGATGCAACCATCACTTTGGTATTTCACACATTCACCTTATGCTCAACCACAGGCACATCCAACTTTGCAGATCTCCTTTCTCATTGCGTTACATAGGAGAATCATTTGGAGTTCTTCTCAACTCTCTATAAGGAGGAGGCCATCTCTACGTTCCATCTCTGTCTCATATAGGAACCACACACCCCTCTCAGGGGATCTCTCTTAGGTTTGTGTCCTGGAGAATGTATCACATAGATGCAATCATCAACACCACTTGTAGTTCCCGCGTGTATGCTTCCCCAATCATGGATTTATGCATTGAATGACATATCTCTATAGATTTAAGATGTCAGAGTACATATCTACCTTGAAAAAATTAACCCATAATTTTCTGCCAAGGAAAGTTCTTTGATACCACTTGTAAGGTACCATATCTATTATAATAGCTGAAAACAAAAATATTACAGAGAATAACAACGGAACAACGCAATAAACGAAACCAAAACACCAGATTAATACCTTTATTGATAGGAAACAATGTTCACTTGGCTCTTCGAGGGGCAAACCTCCAACATAACAACACTCTATTACAAAAATTCTCAAGACAAAAAATTTCATACCCTTGACTCCTATTTATACTAAATCTATATACCAAAAGAACATTCTAGAGTAAGATCTTCTAGAAGCATAAGCTTCTATTAAGTCTTCTTACATTTGAATTATTCTTCCTTATTACTAGGCCTTATTAATATTGGCCTCTATTACATGAAAAATATATTAATGTACCTATGTGAGGGGTTAGGGAGGCTAGGTCCCTAACATTCTACCTTAACCAAAACTCTCTTCAACAATAATGATTCCCCTACCTATTGAGATTCTTATTTTTCTATTGCATTCACATCTTCTTCCTTTGTTTCTACAACATGAGCATTCCTATGATTTGTTGGTTTGTTTTCTGGATAGTCCCATGACATGTGTTCTATTTTACCACATGTATAACATCTCATTTGTCTGCCTCTTCCTCAGCCTCTTGAGAAAAATATTTTTCCTCTTGATTCTCATCCTCTGAGTGAATATCTACTTGAACTGTTAAGTACCTGAATAGATCTGAAGATAAATCTCAAAATAAACCCACAATATCAACAAGAATAAACCAAACCATTGTTGAGTCCATTTTTGTGCTTTCACAAACCATACTTTTTGCCTCTTTATTTGCCATTTTCCTTCATTTTACTCCACATTTCTCATAAAATAGCCTATCCAAGGTAAATTTGTCATCCTCTAACTTCAGAATTGAATTTTCTAAATTATTGCATTAAAATTGGAAATTTAGCAGAAATTACAGGATTTCACCAAATCCCGTAATAGCCTCGTCGTTTGTATACTTGCAGGACACCTGGGCGAAATCCGACACTTGGGTTGCGTTCCCAGATGTACAAGGATGGTGAATAAGCTATCAGATTCGAAATATGAGACTGCTAGATGCTCGGTCAACGCCGGTCAAAGGGGGCCAG
>ML802781.1:492415-510284 GCA_009831015.1 Picea engelmannii
TAGAATCAGTCTTTGGGTTATCTCCATAAAAGATAAAACTATCTCTAAAATCCATATACTTTGGACATGCCTCTAAGTCTTACAAACACCGGATTGATAATAAATGCACTCTAATTTACTTAGGTAGATCAAGAGCTCAACAACCATTCACCAAAACACTGTGTTAGCAACATTACTTGTCTTCGGTATAGGGATATTCGGGTCTGTAGGTTGCACGAGAAGTGCCCGAGCGCAGCACACAGAAGAAATCCATTTCGGGCCCAGGTCAAGCGAGCGAGCGCTTCGATTTCAACGTTCAGGATGTATCCAAAGAATCAGATCAACAGTGGGAGGGAAATAACGATTAGCAAAGATGCGCTAAAGTTAGCGCAATGGATAGCGTCCATAGCATGTTCAGAAATGGATGACAACCGTTCATCCAAAAGGGCACGTGGCACGATATCTGGTCGCGTCGGATTTTTGGCAGTCGCGAGTGAAAAGGGTGAAGGTTTTATGTCTTTAAACATCGCGAAACCCCAAACCCCGACAACGACGAAAGCGCCGAAACTAGGGCCCGTGACATCACGAAGCATTTTCAGCCGTCCATCTAAAGGGAACACTTGGCAGCAAATTGAGCCATATTGACGTTTCGCCCATCGCGACTCCAAGATGTGAAGATCAACTCCATTATATTCCGATGCGCGAGGTGCCAGGAGAGTCCCGGACCCGGGCCCACGGTATCGTCGGGAGAGTTAAGAGCCGTCAGATCTAGAGGGACGCGTGGTGCTAGATTAAGCCATCTCGGCATATCGCTCATCGCGATTTCGATCAGCAAGGATCAACCCCTTCATATTCGCGAACGCCGAAAGAGCCTTGGGAATAGGCACGTGGTCACAGTCCTTGGTCACTTGGAGGAAGAAATGAGCTGCGTAAAGAAGGCCAAGGCACCGAGTTTAGTTACAAAGGGGATCGTCGTGATCTCCAGGTGCCATCGGATCCAATCTTCATACTGTTTCTCGCCTAGAGTAAATGATGGGAAGAGCGGGTGGTTGAAACCTCCTTTCATTCATTAAGTGAGGGGATGGAGGGTCTGGCAAGACGTCTTCCCGAAGAGGTCCTGTGTATCAATTTTCTCAAATAAACCATGCCGAAGTCCTCGACTCAACATAGGAGTCTATGCACGCTAGCCCAAGCACTTAATGGCTCAGCTACCCTCCTTGCAGGAGCCATGCGTAGTTAAGATGGCGCTTAAAGAAAGATATCAGTACGAGTTTGACTGAAGGGACACCAAGATTTGGGTGATTAGACACGCCTCTGTGAGGTGAATTTTCCTGGGTATATAGAATCAGTTTTTGTATTTTTTGAAGGGATCGATGGTTGAGAAAAGCTCTCGATTGTAAGGTTTTGATGAAGCGCTGGTCGCTCTGGTTAATGTATAAGGCATTTTAGATTTCTTACTTTATGGATGTCGGCTTCCCTTCCATCTCTTTGTTTACTATGTTAGAACACCTCGGAATTGGAGGATCCAATCGAGTTGTGACTGTTATAGGATGATGTAGTTTGGATCACTATAATAGTCACATTGTTTTTAATCAGTTCTTGTGATGTTCTCAGCGTTGAAATGACTTGGAACTGAAGGATTCAATCGAGTCATCCCTCAGCTCCTTGAAGCTCTGGACCAAGAGGATCTTGGATTCCGATTTTTTCGTCCTCAAGCTTCTGAAGGCTTGTTGCCCGAGGTAGTCTTGCTCACCCTTCTCACAAGTCTTCCTCCTTCCACCCTTTAAGCATTTACTGACAGAAGTTGGATCAAGAACTCCCTTGCTTTCTACATATCAGGCCCAGTTTACCGAGTTAAAGCTATATTTGCTTGAGTCTTCACCCATCTGATCACCCCATTAAACAAATCGTGACATAAAACTGATGGGCATTGGGATCTTCTCCTGCAAGAAATCAAGGAGTGACTTCTGATGCTAACACACTGAACACAAGAATGTATACAAAACCCTTGAGGTAGGGCAACACCATATATTATTTCTTATGGAAGGAATGCACTCCTCAAGCAATACTTGGTTGTACAATGACAATAATCTTCACTATGTTTCATTACAATGCTTATACTTCTTTATATATCTCTCTCAATCTCCTAGGAACCTTCTAGAGAGCCTTCTCACATTTATTACATCTAACTACCATAGTGGGCCTTTATTAATATAGTGGACCTAGTCCACCTTACATTGAATGACCACATTGTCATATATTAAATGAATTCCACTAATAATACATAACCACATTCTCATTGGGTACCTCCCTAGGTACCCCATATTACCTCCCTAGGTATACTACATTTCATCCCCCTTCACATGTTTCGTCCTCAAAACACGATAAGAAACCATACAATATGACTGGTACCAAGTATGACCATCCATCCATTCCAATGGAAGTTGAACATGATGTCCATTTGTTTTCTTTCCATCCTGATCTTGATCTACATTATGTCGGTGTTGCCATGTCATTAGTTCTCTAGCTTGTTGTCTTCATGTAGTGTTAGTAGGCCTCCATGCACCTCTTGATCAGTTTCCTTTCGGGTTTCCTGTTGGTGAATAAATGTGTTGATGCACATGCCCTTTCCTTGATGACTGTTGTGTCTCTATATGATGTGGATGGAGATATACAACAACTATAGGAATGTGTTTTTTTTTTTTCAAATCTACAACACATTGTGATTTTGAGTCAAGGACCTCCTTAGCTTCCCTATTGCGTCATTCATGTGGTTTTGCATCATCTCTTTCTGTATACTCTACCACCGATTCATCTTCGGACTCGACAATAACTTCTTTGCTGGCCTCCATGGGCCCATCTTTATTATTCTTTGTAGGAATTTGCAATCTATTAACCAACTGAACATTGATAACATTTTGTTGGCAACTAGGGTTAATAGAAACAATGCCATTTTCTTTGCGAATACAACCATAGAATTTTAATATAGATTTGTCACCTAAAAATAAACTCTTGTTTCTCCCTTTAGGAGCATGAGACCATTTATTAATTTTTTTTTTTCAAGTGCTTCATCGGAAAGTGCCATCAATTGGCTATAGCTATGTGATTTCCACCAAATGAATGCATCACCTTTCAAATAACACGATACCCAATGTTTCCAATTCTCTTTTGAAAATGACTTCAAGTATTTTATGAATTCTTCAATATTAGGGCCATCATCTTTTCTAGTAAAAAACATCTTTCTAGGGATAAATCTTGAATAAAAACTAGGATTAAAAATAACTTACTGCAGAAAATCGCGGCTTTTTCCGGAAAAACCCTGAAGACTGTTGAATTTAAAATGCTCATAACTTCATTTCCTGGACTCCGTTTTGGTCGATATGTTTTTTGAAATTGGGAATTTGTCTTAGAGGAATTCAAACATCCAATTTTTTTTTGCCAAATTATACATGGAAAGTTTTAGATCTGAACCTAAAGTGCGTCGCCCTCTTTTTTTCCCTAGAAAAAATATGCAAAAAGAGCAAAAAATATTCCCTTCTTTGGCCAAGGAAAGTGCTTTGATACCACTTGTTAAGTACCTGAATAGATCTGAAGATAAATCTCAAAATAAACCCACAATATCAACAAGAATAAACCAAACCATTCACCAAAATAATGAACACAAGAATGTAGACAAAACCCTTGAGGTAGGGTAACACCATATATTATTCCTTATAGAAGGAATGCACTCTTAAAGCAATAATTGCTTGTACAATGACAATAACCTTCACTATGTTTCATTACATTGCTTACACTTCTTTATATAACTCTCTCTATCTCCTAGGAACCTTCTAGAGAGCCTTCTCACATTTATTACATCTAACTACCATAGTGGGCCTTTATTAATATAGTGGACCTAGTCCACCTTACATTGAATGACCACATTCTCATATATTAAATAAATTTCACTAATAATACATAACCACATTCCCATTGGGTACCTCCCTAGGTAGTCCATAGTACCTCAATAAACCAATAATAAACACCAAACCATTCACCATAACAATGAACATAATAATGTAGAGAAAACCCTTGAGGTAGGGTAACACCATATATTATTTTTTATGGAAGGAATGCACTCCTCAAGCAATACTTGTTTGTAAAATGACAATAATCTTCATTATGTTTCATTACATTACTTACACTTCTTTATATAGCTCTCTCTATCTCCTAGGAACCTTCTAGAGAGCCTTCTCACATTTATTACATCTAACTACCATAGTGGGCCTTTATTAATGTAGTGGACCTAGTCCACCTTACATTGAATGACCACATTCTTATGTATTAAATAAATTCCACTAATAATACATAACCACATTCCCATTGGGTACCTCCCTAGGTACCCCATATCACCTCCCTAGGTTAACTACATGAACTTCCCACCTCTTGTTTTGAAGGTTGAAATCTTCCTCTGTTATATTGTCCTTTTCCTCTTGTTGGACTCCTTCCTCTATTTATCTAGATCTTCTTTATAGCCAAGTTCTCTTCTTCCTTCAAATCTACCTTGTATGCATCTTCAACAATTCTGAGGGACAAAAGGTTGATTTCATCTTGAATTTCATATCTCAAACCATTTATGTATCTAGCAACCTTCTCATGATCTTCCTCAATGTGACCATCTCTGATGTTCAACCTACACAATTCCTTTGTGTATTCTTTTAATGTCATAGTTTTCTTTCTAAGGTTTTGCAATTTTCTAAACAAATTCAATTGATAATCCTTATACATGAACTTACATTTAAATTTGTCCACCATTCTGTCCCAACTCTTGATCTTGGTTTTTCCTTTTCTTTTTTTATCTGTCTACAACTTATCCCACTATAGAGTCACATGCTCCTTTATCCTAGTCACTCCATGCTTCACCTTCTTCTCCTCTTCTACCTCTTCATAGTAAAAATATTTATCAATGACATTCATTGATTCAAGTAATTCATCAAAATTTAAATTACCTTCATAAATGGGCACTTCCATATTAGGCCTGGCTCAAAATTTTGTGACAATTATTACTAGTTGTTCCTCTATTGTTTCTCCTCCTAGAGCTCCTTCTATTTCCTCGTCGGTGCCTGTATATTCAGTCTCACTGACATCTCCTATGTGAGGTTCTCTCCTTTGAGTTGTCTCCATGGCCTCCATCCTCGCTTGGATGTGCCTCAACTCGTAGTGTAACTCATCAGTTACAACATTCGTATCTCTACCTCCTCGCCTCAGTGGCATGATTCCTTAGATACAATGTTGCTCTAATACAAAAAATTATCGTAACTACCACCAACTTTAACCAAAATCATAGAATTTTCAACACTCTATCACAGTCAATATTCAACTGTGTCTGGCCTCGAATCAACATGAATAGGCGTTCAAATTTTACTTACCTTTTTCCTGCAACATAGAATTGTGCTTTGTCATAGATAACTTTGCGTGGAATTGTTAGTCTCCAATTTTGACCATATTTTTGCCTATATTATGCCAGATATACCCCCATTCCATATCCAATATCATTCCTTTATGGCCTTACCTTGATACATGTCACATCATTTTGCCCTAAATGGAGCTATTCAAGGTATTCATATGATTTAAGTTATTTTTAATCTATTTTGATACTTTAAACTGATATTGATACTAACATTGCATGAGTTAGGTACTTGTTTCCTTGAAACAGATTTATCAGTACCAAGTACCGGCTTGCACTTAGTGGAGATGTCAAAGATTTTCACGATATTGCCAGATTGGAATGACAGTTCATATTCATATGATTGATCGAGTTATAGTTCAGATTTCAAATCTCGAATTAATCTCGAAAGAACATAATGTGATGAATCAAAGTGGAATTATAGAACCGTTTGTTATTATGCTTATCTCTATTTCATAGTTCACGCTTCTTGACACTTCGTGTCATGAAGCTGTGAACTTAGTTTTAACAAACTTTGAGTCATTTTCCGATCTAAGATTCACTCAATTACTGTACCTATGTCCAAGTCTATTTTTGGGATTCACGATTGTAGATGTAGAGAGGATCTATATAAACTCGGATCTCTCTCTCAAGAAACATGTTATGTATGTTATGCGATATTGCTGATAATACAATTTCTGAACTGAGCATTATATCATCTTTTCTGTTAATGACTTGAGTTAATTTTCGAATTATGGAGCATGAGGAATGATACAGTTACGCATGAAGTGATTTGATTTAGTTTTGGTTTCGTTTTGGTGCGATTGAACCTTTTGGTTGGGCCTGCCAATAGGTTCAATTCGCTTTCCCTTTTCTATAGTATAGTTAGTTCGTTTCCAGTTTAAAATCCGTGTGTGAATTATTTTTAAACTTGAAACTGTTTTGTTAATTTTTGACTTGAATCGTTTTCGTTTAGTTCATTCTTAGTTTGGTATTATCTCATAGATCATTGAATATTAGAATGAGTTGTTTGCCAGTTGTGGAATTTGATGAATAATCCAATTGCTGATTAAACTCTCTTAAATTAGTTTAGATTTACTCTGATTTCAAGTTTCTAGTTTAATCATGATTTGAAGTTAGTTTGAACTCAGATTTACTCTGTTTTTAGGGTAGTTCACTTGTGGTTTGGTTACAGGAAGCTTCCGATATTTGTAGGGTAAAGAAGGACATTAATTAGTTTCACTTTTATTAGATTTAGAATTGCTTGGTATTTAGATTGAATAGAAGGTTTTTAAATGTTCTTTCTTGTATGGTCAAGGTAGATGTTTTGATGATTAGGTGTTTAGTTAATGGTAGATAACATTGGATGATTTCTTTGGATTAGGAATAGAAATACATTTGATTAACTTAGAATTATTTCCATTGATTAATTAGACAAGATATGATCAGTTTTAAGATAATCATTAGGATTCAATTTATAAGAGTAAGTTTATGTTTTCTTCTTAGAATAACATTTAGGTAGAAATTAGAATCTTACCAGCACATATAGTGTAGCAGCTCTAAGTTTACTTACCCTGGTTTGACAATTTAGTGTTTTCAGGTAATTAAAATCATTAATACAAAATCCTGACATTTTTGGCGCCGTTGCCGGGGAGCTGTTTAGAAGGTAAGTTAGATAATTGATTTGGTTATTTTTAAATACATTTGGTTTGGTGTGGTATGTTTAGCAGGTTGACGAAAGAGGAGCCATAAGACGAGGGGTAAGAACCTACACATATGTTATCACAAGTTCCTTTGAAACTCAATCTTAGTTTTTATTCTATTTAATATGTTTTCATGAGAAATAGAGATCATAGAGGTAGATTTAGGGGAAACTCAAAACAACAAAAAGAAGAAACCTCCACCCAAAAAGCAATAGAAACTAAGACTGGAACTCTGGCTGAGGAAACCATAGAGAAAAACATAGAATCACGAAGAAAACAAACTGAAATTGGATTAGAAGGGGATAATACCATATGAGAATAACTTAAACCATTTATCATTTCCTCTCCAAAACTAGGAAACACTACATACCGACAAATTCAAATTCCTGATGATCCAAACTCGATTGACATAGTTGATCCAGAAAAAATGCAAGCTATTTTCGGGAACCTTGACACTATAGTTACACAAGTAACAACTACAACTGTTGAATTAGAGGTAATAGGATCCTCAAAAGAGCTAATAGGAGATAGTTTTTCTGTCAAAAGGAATCCAGAGAGGTGAGATTTCATATCCTCACCAAAGAAAGATCGGATTGCATATACAAATTTTGGTAATCCTTTTAAGATGACAGAAAGGGAAAGAGAGAGAGAATAGGAGAGAAGAGAAAGGGAAATGGATAGAAGAGAGAGGGAAGAAATTCATGTTGAACATGAAGAAGAAGAAAAAGTAGAGAATGAGCCAAGACTAGAAACCACTTTTGGGTTTCCAATTTTGGATTTGGTCCAAAATGTCAATATTAAAAATATCCCACCCTTGACACTACCAACCTCTTATGGGAGAAGTAGTGAAGACCCAGCTGTCTTTCTTTTCGAATTTGATATCCTGTGTAGGAGTTATAATTATCTCCAGGATGCACATAAGATGAAGTTGTTTCTTGCTACTCTAAAGGATTCTGCATTACGCTGTTTCATGAGTTTATGAGAGTATAACATTAGATCTTGGGAAGATATGCAGACAAAATTTTTAAAGAAGTACCAAGACTATTGTAGACCCAAGGATTCTCAAAATGATATTTTTAAGATGCAACAACAAGATGATGAGAGCCTTGAAGATTTCCTAGAAAGGTTTACATATACTCTTCAAAAATCCAAATATAATGGTCTCCAAGATGAAGCAATCAAAACTCTTTTCTTAAAAGGGGTTTTATATGAATACATTAACACTCTCAACTTAATGGCTTCAGGAGACATTTATCAGAAAGACTTTGAAGCACTCAGTGAACTATGTAGAACTTATTCGAGAAGTAGGGGGGAAACAGTAAAAAGCATGAGAGAACATGTCAACAAAAACACCAAAGTACCCACATCTGGTGGAGTTACTAGAATTGAACTGGGAAACCTTTTGGAAAATTTTAAAACAGATATTTTAGGAACAATTGGCTCTCAGTTAGACACTCTGAAGATTAAGAAAAAGAAGGAAGAGGAAAACCCTGTATTAAGCATATTCTACCCGAAATGTAGAAAAAGGCATCCTTTACGGGAATGTCCTTTGGACAGTATTTCTGTATGTGCAATTTGTACTGAAAATCATAAAACAAAAGATTGTCCATCCTTACCAGGACTGCAAGCTATAAACAATGGAGGGGAATCTATAGGAACTTAATTTGTACCTAAGAGGCCTTGGCAACCTAGGAACTCGAATATGTATCAAGAACCATCCCCACAACCTTCCGTCAATTATCCACATTTTCCTCAACAACAAAAACACCCATGGAACTGACCAAATTGGCCACCGCAAAATGTTCCTGCTCAACCTTGGTATCAGGGATGGAGAGAACATAATTATGGAAATAACCAACAACAACATGCGGTACCAATTCCCCAGAATCCATGTACTCAATACCCTCCAAACATGCATCAATTATTGCCTGGATTTACTCCACCTCCTCTACCACCTATTCAACAAACTCCTCAACAGCCTCATAATCCACCTCGACCCACCATATTACCCACTCAACCCATTCCAAATCCTAATAACAGACCACCTCTGCCACTCCATAATGCTTATTTTCATAAATTCCCAGCTTACACCATAAACCCCATTTCCATACAAGAAATACTGTTGAGATATGGGAAAACTTTAAATAAAACTCAACCTGTAAAAAGAACAACACCGAAGGTAATTATCCAAGAACATGAAGAAGAACCTGTAGATGATTTATCAAACAGAGTATCTTTAAAAGATGTCATCATTCCAAAGAATAAAGTATCTGAATCACAACAAAACATACAAACTTAGGTTCCGCGAACACCTCCTTTTCCTGAGAGGTTGTTTATTGAAAAACCAATTGCTCAATCTGAGTTTGACATCATGAATGAACTAAAAAATATCTGTGTTAAGATTCCATTGTTACAAGCAATCAGAGATGTTTTGATCTATGCCAAGACCATTAGAGAATTTTTCATTAAGAAATCGGGTCGGAAACAGAAAAATCCACCCACAATACACCTGGTAGGCCAATTATTGAATTATATCTATGAAGCTCCTAAGATTGTGAAGTATGCCAACTGCAGGAACCCAATAGTATCAGTTACTATCAATAATGTTTCTATTGGTAATACTTTAGTCAACTTGGGTGCAACCATTAATATAATGACCATCAATACTGTTGAGCTGTTACAACTAAGTCGATTCCTTCGCCCTACCCCTACAGTTCTTGAACTTGTTGATAGAACAACTATAAAACCTGCTGGGGTCCTTGATGACATTCTTGTTACATTAGCTTCGTGGGAATATCCTGTCGACTTCATGATTATTCACTCAAAATATCCCACGAAATGTCATCCAATCATTTTAGGAAGACCTTGGTTGGCTACAACCAATGCTTTCATAGGATGTCGTGGTGGGGATATGTTCATCTCAAATGGCATTTCTTCGCAGAAGCTTACTCTTTTTCCGCCTGCTCAACCGGTTACAGAAGAATTGGGGTGGATAAAATGTCCATATCATGAGAATGACAAGGAAGAACCTTTATTCTATGTTGATGAATTTCACGCGTTACAAGAACCAACAGAGGATGATATTTTAAGCCAATTTCTTTCTGTGACAAAAAATGTCGAATTTCCACAAACATATTTTCAATACGATCAAATTTTCAGGGAGGAATTTCAAGAACGAAGTGATTCATTCATATCGTCTCTACCATCTATGGTTTTCACCATTGATGAGCATCTGGGATCATATACCATTCCAGTAGAAATTAGTCCAGGCAAATGTCTATACATCAATTCTGAATTAAGTCTCAACCAACAGGAGAAGTTAACAAATCTTTTGAAAGAACAATCAGGAGCATTTGCATGGGAGTACATTGATATGAGAGGAGTGCATCATGATACTTGTATTCACCACATATATATACAACCAGATATAACATCAATAAGACAACCACAAAGGCGTATGAATCCAATCCTGAAAGATTTTGTGAAAGAAGAGTTACAAAAATTATTAAACATGGGATTCATTTATCCAATTTTTGACAGCAAGTGGGTTTCACCCCTTTTTGTGGTACCTAAGAAAGTGACGGGGAAATGGAGAATGTGTGTAGACTTTAGGGAGTTGAATAAGGAAATCCTGAAGGACTACTTTCCCTTTCCTTTTATAGATCAGGTCTTGGATACCTTGGCCGGGAAAAAGTACTTTTCCTTTCTCGATGGGTATAGTGGATACAATCAGATTCAAATTTCTCCTGAAGACCAGGACAAAACCACATTAACATGTCCTTGGGGCACTTATGCTTATAAAGTGATACCTTTTGGATTATGCAATTCTCCTGCTACATTTCAGAGAGAAGTCCTTGGGATTTTTGCTGACTTAATTCATGATTGTGTGGAAGTGTACATGGACGATTTTACTATTTATGGAAATAATTTCGAAGAAGCCATAAATAATCTTGAGAGAGTCTTGATTCGTTTTCAGGAATCAAATTTATCCCTTAGTCACGAAAAATGTAAAATGCTATTAACTGAGGGAATAATGTTGGGTCATCATTTGTCTGCAGAAGGAATTAAAGTTGATCCAACTAAAATTGAAGTAATAGTTAAGCTTTCCTCTCGGAAAACCCAAAAAGAGGTGTGAAGTTTTTTGGGACATACTGGATATTATCATCAGTTTATTGAAAACTTTACAAAGACAACCAGCCCCATGTTTAAACTGTTAGCAAAGGATGTAGAATTTTTTTGGGATAACAATTGTCAAAATGTTTTTGAAACTTTGAAAGCAAAATTGTCCATGGCACCAATTTTATGAGGGCCAAATTGGTCTCTTCCCTTCCATATTTCAATTGATGCCTCAGACACTGCTCTAGGAGGAGTGCTTGGACAAAAAGAAAAACAACACAATTATGCTATTTACTTTACTAGAAAAAACCTTACTCCTCCTGAAATGAACTACACTGTGACAGAGAAGGAATTTTTGGTTGTAGTTCATGCCATTAATAAATTCTGGCATTACATCACTGGGTATGAAGTTTTTGTACATACCGATCATTCTGCTATTAGATTTTTGATGAACAAACCAGTTACTACTGGAAGGATCACACGATGACTTTTGTTACTTCAAGAATTTAACATCACTATAAATGATCAGCCAGGAAAAGAAAATGTAGTTGTAGATTTTCTTTCTCGGATTCCTCAAGACAGTACTGACATTCCAGTGAATGATAATTTCCCTGATGAACATCTATTTGTAGTAGCTGTTAATACCCCTTGGTTTGCAGATACAACAAACTATTTAGCTATAGGGAGATTGCCAGCTCATTTTTCATCACCACAAAAGAGAAGAATTGTCCAGCAGAGTGCTTATTACTCTTGGGTAGGAAGTGATCTTTTCTATACAAGTCCTGATATGATCATTAGGAGATGTGTTTGGGAAGATGAGATTCCCGATATCCTTCAGGCCCGCCATGACGGGCCATGTGGAGGACACTTCTCTGATAAGAGAACGACATATAAAGTCTTACAATCAACATATTACTGGCCAACACTATTTAAAGATGCAACAAAATATGTAAGAAGTTGCAATAGTTGTCAGAGGATGGGGAGGCCTGCCGTAGCAGACGAGATGCCCTTACGACCGCAGGTTGTGATTGCACCATTTGATAAATGGGCACTTGATTTTGTAGGACCGATTTCCCCAATGTCTAGGAAGAAGAAGTACATCTTGGTTTGTACAGATTTTGTGACCAAGTGGGTAGAGGCAAAATCCTTATATCAAGCAACTGAGAAATCAGTGGTTGAATTTATTTATGAAGATATCTTTACCCGCTTTGGTGTTCCACGAGAGATTGTTACTGATCAAGGTGCTCAATTCACCTCTAAACTGACGAAGGAGATCACATATAAATATGGGATAAAACACTATAAGTCTTCCCCATACCATCCACAAGCCAATGGGCAAGTGGAATCCACGAATAAAGTTTTAGAAGCTATTATGACCAAGAAAATACATTTACAACATAAAGATTGGGCGGATAGACTTCCAGAGGCTTTATGGGCATACAAGATTGTGTGGAGAAATACCACTGGTCATACCCCTTATGAATTCGTATATGGAAAGAAAATTCTCCTTCCCATAGAATTTCAGATTCATACCTTCCGCATAGCAGCAGAACTGGGTTTAAATTTGGATGAGGCACAAAAACAAAGAGTTATGCAATTAAATGAATTAGGAGAAATTAGACAAGATGCTCTTCAAAGAACTATCCTCATACAAAATCAACATAGCAAATGGAATGATAAATACATTAAGAAGAAACATTTTCAACCAGGGGATTGGGCATTGCTATTTGATTCCAAATATAAAACTTTTAAAGGAAAAATTACGACATGATGGCTGGGACCTTATGAAGTGGAAACTGTTTTTGATAATGGATCTATTAGAATTAAGACCATAGATGATTCTCAAAATTCCTTTGCAGTAAATGGACATCGATTAAAAGTATATCACAAACCCTTGTCTAGAGATGATTTTCTACAGGAAATGTCTAAACAACCAGAAATAAAGCTAGTAGGAGAAGAGTCTTCTCCTCTTGCTAATCCTTGATCATTTCTTTTGTTTCAGAATTTTGTAAATAATAATAATAATAATAATAATAATAAAAAAAGAATATATATATATATATATATATATATATATATATATATATATATATTTAGTTATTGAATATGTTGACATATTGTTTTCAGTTTTACAAGATTTTTGAATCAAGTACAGAATTGAATTTCATCACTTTTTGCAACAGGTAAGAAGGTAAGATCATTTTATTTTGTGAAATTTTTTCATCAGTATATATTGTCTTGTTTTAAAATTAATAAATTTGAGCTTGTTTGCTCCCTTTGAATTGCTCATTAAAGTATGAAAGGGGCATTTATCAGGGATAGGATTATTCTTTACCAGGCCTGATAGATTATGATGGGAAAGAAACCCCCCTAGAGTTTTCTTTTAGCATTTTCTCAGACTCTCAAAAAATGAGAAAGCAACGAGCATATACTAACTTGGGCTCGTAAAATCCACAAATAAGTAATTACTGTTCCACCAAAAGCATTTTCTGCAAAATTTATATTTGCACTCACATTGGATGATGTGGGATACATTAAGGTCCACCTTCCAACAAGTCTCACTCCATCGACATCAACACCTTATCTGGAGATGAGATTAGAGACTATTTAGTACCCTGGAATCTGCATGCCTTAATGGCAGATTTCCTTGCTAACAACCATGGGAATACATCAATGTCTCTTGGTTGATAGATCCTACAGGTGACTCGACACCGAGACCTTTATTCGTACTTGTTAGGATGTACTATAGGTACCTTGAGGCCCATTGATATCAATGTTGGGTCATCTCGCATTTGTTAACGACATTCATTAATGGCCAGTAATCCAATGATTTATTTTTGTGTTTGACTTCAGAACATTTATTCACACAAATAAGAATTGTACCATGGGTTAAAGATTTGAAGTTATTGTAGAAGACATAATTTTGGTTGATTCCTTTTAGGAATAAACATGAGACAGGTTCAGGGATAGCCATTAGTTAATTTGCTTCAAAAACAGGAAATCTTTTATATCTCAGCATGGTTCTGTTGCACTTGCCCAACTAAAGTAGTTTCCAAGTGAAGAGCTTGAAGCTCGACAGATGGCTTGTTTTCTATCTTGTTCAGGATGTCTTCACTGCAGTTATTTTTGGTTCATATTTATTTGCAGATCTCAGTTTATTTTCTCAGTACCAGTTAGTACTAGACATAATTAATCAGTCACAAGAAACACAAATCAATCACAATGGAAACACATATTCCAGTTACATCTTTGGCGTTCTCCAGATTCAGAATTGGTTTCAAAATTTCTGCAGTAAGAAAACACAACATAACAAGGGGTAAGTAATCAAGCTCAGGTAAGTATAGTTTCATGTTAGTTTAATTTATTAAAATACTTATTAATAACTTGAACTATGACTTCCTCAATACTCCATGTCATTTTTTCCTCGTGTGTTAATTCATCATTTCTATACTCTGTACTTAAATGCTGAGTTCAATTCTTCTTGACACTTCGTGTCATGAAGAATGAACTACATTATAAAGGCTGAATTTGACACGACTCACGTGAAATGATATTTTAACAAAGAAGTATGACCGTCATCATTCCTTTACATGCGACTGATCCTCACGACACTTAAAACGTCTTTCCATAATACCTTACACGACCTATTTCATACATAATAATATACTCCTATGTTGCCCTCATCTAATTCCTTTGCTTACCTTTGAAACTTTCCTGTTATACTGAGTATCATCATGGTGGAGAATCACCACGAACCTGAGACTTATGTAGATTTGGAGGCTCTTCTTGAGTATGAAGCCACCAAGCACATCTTTCAGAAAGCTGGATGGAAGCCGTTCTTCAAGAAATTTGACGGTTATGATGATAAGATTACACTTCAATTCACTCTGCACTTTCATGGTGGACTGGCTAAAGTCGGTGAGTTGGAATTTGAAGTCACAGAGCAGTTCATTTCTGAAGCAATACAATTACCAAGTACTGGTCAGAAATGGACGAAGGGACAACCAATAGACAAAAATCTTTGCACACAGCTCCTGCAACCCCAGTATCGAAAATTACAATGTCAGAAGGAACCTTGAGGTCGTGGTTGGAACCGAAATGGGCTCAGTTGCTATCCATACATCAATTCTACCTCACCTGTGAAGGTCAATACACGATTTTGTTCCCCTGTCATGCTTGACTCTTACTGTATTTTAAAGGTAACCATATGGTGATCATCCCTTATTTTCTATTGAAAATTTTGAAGAGAACGTCAGAACAAGTTCACAAAGCAAAAGATTTTAGGGGCAGTCTGTTTCATTTTGGTCTTGTAAAAATTCTGGTTAAGATCGCATTATCCCACAAACATGAATCTTGAGATATGTTTGTTATAAAAACCCTAGATTCTAAAAATTCTAAGGATAAAACCCTTGAGTCAATTGCTACACAGAAGAAGTCGAGTTCTAAGAAGAAAGTTGTTAAAACCCTAGTCAAAGTCTATAATGATCCTGAGTATACACCATATTGTAATATTGAGGCCAATGATGATAATCATGTCACTGAACACTCGTTTGATGTCCATAGTATTGATGGTGTGGAAACTAGCCGTGAAAAAGTAGAAAATATTGTCCATACAGATGTAAATATTGAAGCTCAGATTTCTTCTTCGACTGCTAAAAAAGTTATTGACGTGGAAGATCTCAAGGAGTTAATCATCAAACCTAGAAGGAACCCTAAATGTAAATGCACATTTTCAGATATGGATAACTTTGTGCCTAGTTATCCATTATAGGAAAGAATGAAAAGTATGACTGATCATGAGGATGCTCCAGAATCTTCTGAGATGACATGGAATCTCTCTCAATTGATTAGAAAGGTTCGTGAAGTTAATCAGCAAGAGAATGTGCCAGAAGAAATTGCACAGGACAAACCAGTTGAGATACCAGTCGATACCCCTGTTCAAGTACCTGATGAGTTCACTCATGAATCCAGTGCAGTCGATACCCCTGTTCAATTACATGATGAGTTCACTCATGAATCCACCCCAATCGATACCCCTGTTCAAGTACCTAATGAGTTCACTAATGAATCCAGCCCTCAAAGACAACAAGGTCGTTGTAAGACATTCAAATCTTATTGTGAAATCTCTTCCAGTAGATCTTTGCGACCAATGGTTGTTAGATTGGAAAACATGAATCACAGGTTAAAAGAAAAGTTACATGAATATGACATACTGGATCGGCATATAAAAACATAAAATGAACTTATGAATCTCAGGCAAGCTCACTTCTTGGCAAAGTTCGAGCGATTAAAATGAAAAAATAAATCTCTTTTGCAGAAGAATAAGAGATTGTAGAGGATTTCCAGGAAGCACATTACCATTAATCGGGTTCTTAAAAAGGAAATCAGAAACATAAAGAAGCATGAGAGATTGAAAATGTTGGTTGCAGCTGCTGCAATACTTTGATGAATCTTAGTTTTTGACTTTTTGTTGCCTGAGAACAGGCAAAGTCTTCAGCTTGGTGGAAAATGTTAGTCTCCAATTTTGACCATATTTTTGCCTATATTATGCCAGATATACCCCCATTCCATATCCAGTATCATTCCTTTCTGGCCTTACCTTGATACATTTCACATCATTTTTCCCTAAATGGAGCTATTCAAGGTATTCTTATGATTAAAGTTATTTTTAATGTATTTTGATACTTTAAACTGATATTTATACTAACATTGCATGATTTAGGTACTTGTTTCCTTGAAACAAATTTATCAATACCAAGTACCGGCCTTCACTTAGTGGAGATGTCAAATATTTGCACGATATTGCCAGATTGGAATGATAGTTCCGATTCATATGATTGATCGAGTTATAGTTCATATTTCAAATCTCGAATTAATATTGAAAGAACAGAATGACTCAAAGCGAAATTATAGAACCATTTGTTATTATGCTTATCTCTATTTCATAGTTCATGCTTCTTGACACTTCGTGTCATGAAGCTGTGAACTTAGTTTTAACAAACTTTGAGTCATTTTCAGATCTAATATTCGCTCAATTAATGTACCTATGTCCAAGTCTATTTTTGGGATTCACGATTGTAGATGTAGAGAGGATCGATATAAACTCGTGTCTCTCTCTCAAGAAACATGTTATGTTATGTTATGCGATATTCCTGATAATACAATTTATGAACTGTGCGTTATATCATCTTTTCTGTTAATGACTTGAGTTAATTTTCAAATTATGGAGCATGAGGAATGATACAGTTACGCATGAAGTGATTTGATTTAATTCTGGTTTTGTTTTAGAGCAATTGCACCTTTTGGTTGGGCCCGCCAACAGGTTCAATTTGTAGGAACCAAATTTAATTAAATCTAGTAAGATTCATAAAATTTAAACAAATAATATTACTTCTACGCAGAAACAATAAGTAATTTATTTCAGCATAAGCATATAAGTAACATAAATTAATTAATGAACAACAATCGAATACAGATACCTCTTGCTGATGCTAATTCCCACTGATTTGGTTGTCTGTCCTCTCTGCTGCTTTGACCAAACCCTTCCCAAACCGACTAACCACCCAGCCAGCTAGGAGCAGCCTTTCCGGCTCCCTAGCTCTAGGATACCGTAAGGAATCGTGGCCCCCGTGCCCAAAACCCCCAG
>ML802781.1:511738-527989 GCA_009831015.1 Picea engelmannii
TCCACTTTCATCATCATTATCCCTTGGCTATTTCATAGCCCATAACCTGCAGATTAGTCTGTAACACAAACTCATACATTTCTATGCATTATCATCATGTAATTGCATACAACCATCATTTCAATTCGGTATCCATGTACCAAAAACATAACATAAAAAATTTTCAAGTTAGAAATAGATCTCATAATATCCCATAATTCAATTTCGACACCCATTCATAAAATTATCATTTACCAAATAAATTGCATCATATCTCATCATCATTCTAATAGCATTTAAACCTTCATAAAATTTACATTCACATAGTATATCACATCATATCCATCATCATCAATAACATTTAAACATTCATAAAATTTACATTCACATAGTAGATTGCATCATATCCATCATTATCCAAATATATTTAAACATTCATAAAGGTTCATATGTCTTAAAAGTTTAAGTGTATCATTTAATAGTTTCACTGTAAATAGAAAATATAAGTGTAGGCCTCAGGTAATCCTGGCTGTCTAAGTCAAAAGGTGTTGTTACATACACCCAAACTTCGAGAAACATATTCTCGAGGTGGTCAAAAAAGTGAGGGATAGTCTCGTCGTAGTGTCTCGGCGTCTTCCCAAGTAGTAGATCTTGGACTATACTTGTCCCATTGGACCTTAACTTGGTCTACCAAACAGTTCCTGAGCTGTCGAACTCTACGATCCAATATGCGTAACGGTTCTACCGTGAGGGTTCCCATGTCTGATACCTGCAATTCCTTCCAATTTAGTTTATGTGATTCATCAGCAACATAATGACGTAAAACAGATACATGAAAAACATTATGAGTTTTATGCAAGTGGGGTGGTAATACGAGACGATAGGCAACGGGTCCAATTTTCTCTTGGATTCTGAACGGTCCTATAAATCGAGGTGACAACTTTATCCCCTTCTCGAACCGTATGGTACTCTTATTAGGCCTGGTACGAATGAAAACCTGGTCTCCCACTTCATAACTTCGGTCGGTCCTGTGTGCATCCGCATAACTTTTCTGCCTATCATGTTCTTCCTTTAGTCTCTGCCTAATTTGAATCACCTGTTCCTCCATCTCTTGAATCAATTCTGGCCCAACTGTTAATCAATCTTCTAATCTATCCCAAATCAATGGCGTTCTGCATGGCCTTCCATACAGAGCTTCGTAGGGTGGAATTTTGATGGAGCTATGAAAACTGTTATTGTAGGCAAACTCTACCAAAGGTAGGTACTTCTCCCATTGGGTTTGATTATCCATGACATACATTTTGAGCATGTCTTCCATGACTTGATTTACTCTCTTAGTTTTCCCATCTGTTTCAGGATGATAAGCTGTCCTTAAGTTCAACTGAGTCCCCAACGCTGACTGCAAACTTGTCCAAAACCTAGAAGTGAATCTGGAGTCCCTATCTGAAATGATATTCTTAGGTATCCCGTGAAAACGGATAACGTCATTTACAAACACACGTGCCACATCAGTGACACCGTAAGTGTCTCTTACCATAATAAAATGAGCACTCTTGGTTAACTTATCCACTATCACAAGAATGGCATTGTGTCTATGAGATGTGAGCGACAAACCCACAACAAAATCCATAGAGATGACTTCCCACTTGGACATAGGAACATCATGTGGTTGTAGGAGGCCTTCCAGGTGATGGTGGTCGGCTTTCACTTGTTGACACTCTAGGCACTTGGCGACGAAATGGACTACATCACGCTTCAAGCCTATCTAGAAGAAGAGCTTCCTCATGTCCACGTACATCTTCTTCACACCCGGATGTGCACAATAAAGTGCTCTATGGTCTTCCTTCAGTATGATGCTTTGAATATCCCCATTTTTAGGGATGTACATCCTTCCTCGATATCTTAACAGTCAGTCTGCTTCCAGACTATATCCTTCATACTTTGGGTCTAATTGCCTTCCACTCTGGAGGTTTGAAGTAACCTTTAAATACCAACTGTCTCCTTGGATTTCTGTCAACACATGTTCCCTCATATTGACCTTTAAAGGTACCAAGGAGAAGACACGTGGTCTCCTACTCAAGGCATCTACGACCACATTTTCCTTCCCCTTGATGTATGAAATACCAAAATTGTACTCACTCATAAACTCACTCCATCGCCTTTTCTTGGCATTCAGATCCCTTTGAGTGAAGAGATGTTTTAAACTTTGATGGTTCGTTTTGAGCTCAAAGTTTCACCCCACAAGATAGTGCCTCCAAAGTTTCATAGCTAGCATTACAGTTGCCAACTCTAAATCATGAGTCGCATATAGCTCTTCGTGCTTCTTCAATTTCCTTGACGCATAAGCTATCACTCCTCCATCCTGCATTAGCACGCCTCCCAACCCTTGCTTCGAGGCATCCGTGCAGACTGTGAAGTCCTTTTCCATATCTGACACTCGTAGAATTGGCGCACTAGTTAGTAACCTCTTAAGCTCAATGAATGCACTATCACATTCTTCTGTCCATTCATACCTGACCCCCTTGCGTTGCAAAGTGGTGATGGGATTCGCTATTTTAGAGAATCCTTCCAAAAATCTTCGATAATAACCTGCTAGCCCCATGAAGCTTCTCACCTCATGGTCATTTTTCGGCACTGGCCACCCCATAATGGCCTTTACCTTTTCTAGGTCCACAGAGATTCCTTCACCGGAAATGATATGACCTAAATAGTGGATCTCTTTCTGAAAGAAGGAACACTTCGACAACTTCCCATACAATTTGTTCTCTCTAAGGCAGGACAACACCACTCGCAAGTGTTCCTCATGTTCTCTTTCATTCTTGGAATAGATGAGGATGTCATCTAGAAAGACTTGTACAAAACGGTCTAAGTACTTCCGGAATACGCCATTCATGAGGCTCATGAATACTTCTGGCACATTAGTCAATCTGAAAGGTACTATGACAAACTCGTAATGCCCAAACCGAGTTTGAAAGGTAGTTTTTGGGATATCGCCTTCCTTAATCCTTAACTGATAATACCTTGATCGCAAATCAATCTTTGAGAATACCGCTGCTCCTTTCATCTGATCGAAGAGGTCATCTATTCGCGACATCGGGTACCTATTTTTCACTGTAGAACGGTTCAAGTCCCTGTAATATATACACAGTTGTAAGGATCCATCCTTCTTATTTACAAAAATTACTGGTGCACCCCAAGGTGAGACACTTGGTCTTATTAGCCCTAAGTCCAGTAACTCTTTCAACTGCATTTGCAACTCACAAAGTTTCGGTGCTGTCATTCGATACAGATTCTTAGAAATTGGTTCTGCACCAGGTTTTAGCTCAATAGTAAAATCAAGCTCCCTCTCAGGAGGTAACCTTGGTAACTCGTTCGGAAAAACATCCTTAAATTATGACAATACCGGGTATTGACCTAATGAGGGTCCCTTCCTTTCATTCATTGTTTCCACTACATATAGTCGACACCCTTATCTCAAGCATTGCTTAACCTTCATAGTTGAGATAAAGCGCAATGACACCTTTCTCCGTACACCCTGGATCTCCATTGGCCTTCCTTCGTCATCTATACAGGGCACCCTTTTTGCGAAACAATATACCAAATCTCGATGAGATTCTAACCAATCCATTCCAATGATTAGGTCATATGCCCCGAGAGCAGTGACATATACCTTCAACATGGTAGTACACACTCCCAGGTCTACTATACAATTATCGACGCTAGGTCCTACCGCTTGTTTCCCCCCCTGAAGCCATCTCGACTTGTTTAAAGTCATCGTGATCGTAGGCTGCCAACCCACTCTTTTCTAATGCAGATGGTGAAATGAAACTATCTGTCGCACCAAAATAAAATAAAATCTTAACATTGAAATGATTTAGCATACCTGATAACTCCACCACTGTGGATTGATGTTCGGCCTGGTGATTATTAACTGCTGCATAAATCTGGTGGCTTCTACTTTCTCTTCCCATCGGGGCCTTTCCTTCTCTATGCACAAATCCTGATTGCAACTCTGGGCAGTCATGCTGGTAATGGGGTCCTCCACATCCCCAACAGGTAACACGAGATTGAACCTGCGCACTGTTATGTGACTGCCTCTGAAATGAGTTCCTTCCCTTGGAACCCCTGCCCCTACTAGTTGTTCCCTAAGATGGCCGTGGACCTATCTACATCGTTGGTGATGAACGAGATGCTACACTCGCTGCCATTGAAATCCCTGTGGCTACTGTCCTTGGTGCGACTCTGTTACCATATGGAGGTGTCCTTGAGCCCCCTCCCCTAGGAAATGTCCTAGGGGCCTTCCCTACGAATCCAGGATGATGCGGAAAGGAAGGTCTTGTACCTCCAGTTAAGTTCATGTGTTCCTCTGCATAACAGACATTTTCCATAGCTTCCGCTACTGAAGATGGTTTCTACATCCGCACCATAGCTCTGATCTTAGGGTTCAACCCATAGACAAAGCGTTCTACCTGTCGTTGGTCATTATCCATATATGAAACACACTTGACCAATTCCATAAACCTAATCTCATATTCCTCTACGGTCATGTTCCCCTTTACTAGAGCATGAAATGCTCCTACCTGTTGTTCCTCATAGTAAACTGGAAGATATTTCCTTTGGAACCTCTCTTCGAAAAGTTCCCAAGATACGGTGTCCGGGGTAAGATGCAATTGTCTTTCCAAGTTGCCCCACCATTTCAAGGCGTTGTCTCTTAATTGAAAAATCGCTATTTTCGCCTTTGAGGTGGACGCATAGTCCCTTAAGGAAAAACACCTTGTCATGCCTTCCAACCATGCTTCCACGCATTCACTGGCGCGAACCCCGACAAACTCCTAAAGTTTGATCTTCTGCAATTCTCGAGTGATGTCTTCGGGTGGAGGTCCTCCCCCTGAATCCCTTGACGCTTTTGGATTACCCGTTCCAGATGGTGGGGGTTCCACTTCAGTCCCTGCTGGTTGTCGCCCCTTTAAAGTCTCATTTATGGCCTCCAAAGAGTGCGTTATGAGAGCTAGTTCGGGCGATGGTGGCGGCGGTGCTGGCGGTGTTGGCGGTGCCTGCGACGATGCTCCCCTACCTCGATTACCTCAAGTCCTAACCATCCTGTATGATTTAACCTGCATCAACCAAAGTTGTCAAGGTGAGTTCAAGGACGTTTCAAATTTGCACTACTTAAACTAGAAAACAGGGTTAAGCGTAAGTTTTTCTTTACTTGTCTGTAAACATACGTTACTCTCTTTAGGGGATTGGCTAGGTTAGGGCTAAAGCATCTAAGCTTGATTTCTTCGCCTAAGAAAACTATTGACTCCTCTCGCCTCATAGCTACGCTATCTTTGCACCATACTCACCAATTCCTCTATCTTGCTTTCCTAGCGTGCATGAAATCCCCCTCTCGCTTGTCCTAGTCTAAGTCCTTAAACCTTCAGTTTAAAACTAATTAATCACCTTAACTATTTTTTTTTTTTAATTTAAACAAAATATAATATAATTTTAAAACATTTAAATTTAAATTATTAATTAAATCATAGATTTAAAACATAAATTTAAACCTAAAAACATAATTTAACATTTAACATTAATCACTCATTTAATTAATTAATCATAATTACTTTTAATTAATTACCATACTTAGTTTTAATTTGAACCATATATATATATATATTATTTTTTTTTGTTTTATTAATAAATAGTTAAAAAAATTAACAATTTAAATGATTAAAATTTAAACTTAGTAATAATTTAAAAGGATAATTAAATAAATAAATAAACTATAAAATAAAATAATCTAAATACAATTAAATAAATTAAAATCAAATCGGGCACGCATGAAGCCCACGTGCCCGCCCTGCTTCCTCCAACGCCCTCCTATCTAAACCCTAACCTCTATCGTCGTAACCCTAATTCCTCTTTTCCTCATTATTTCTTCTTGCGAGGTTTCTGGTTACGCGGTTGGCTGCCATGGCCTTCTCTCATGGCTTCTCCTCCTCGTTTGTCGGGTGTTTGGTTTCTGGCATTGGTCGCTAGCTTGTATTGTCTCTGGCATTGGCAGAGGAAGAGAAGCGTGAAGAGTGTGGGTAGAAGAGGCACCATCCATGCAGGACGAGTAGGCATATTTATTCCTTCGGTTTATCTCTTGTCTTGGTTCATTCAGACCACATTTTTCATGCCCATACTTTTGTTTTGTTTTGTTTGTTGGTTTATTTAATGGTGGCCCAAGAATTTGCAAGCACTATTGTTTCAGGTACTCTTGCCGCGTTTCATCTTCTATCTGAAGTGGGTTCAAGCCAAGGGATCTCAGCTACAAACCTGTTACTTCAAGTAGTGGAAGCTTCTCTACCAAAGCAGAAAAATCATTAGTTGTTACTGAGTTCAAACATGCTGCAGTTGCATTGCGGCGACACTCTAAAATTTGACAGGGAGAAACAGAGTCAGAGTCAGTACAACTGTCTGATGATATTCTAATCCATATATTTGGTTTTTTTGGATGTGCGGTCCTTAGTTGTTGTAGGTCTTGTGTATAGCGGTGACGCTTGGGCGTTTGGCTTTGACTTGGCGGTGACGCTTGGGCGTTTGGCTTGTATGTTGTATGATGTTGTACGCGTCTCGTGGGCTTGGCACTGGTCTCTGTGTTGTGTGATATTGCGCGCGTCTCGTTGCTTGTCTAGCGAGCTTTGACATATATATATATATATTTTTGTTTAATAAAAATAATTTTTTTTTTGTGGGTGTGTGGAGCGCGCGACTCCCTAGCTAGCTGGTTGGGCTGTAGGGTTTGCAATATTTTTTTTTTGTTTTTCCTTTGCGTTTAATTTACTCCTGGAGCTATCGAAAAGCCAAATTTGGATCCCTCGATTTTGTTTTTCAAGGGACTATTTGGATCTCTGTAACCCTATTTTTAATACAAGAGTTTGGGATCTGGATGGATTTATCCAATAGAAAAGAATAACCAACTACCAATCAAATGGAATTGATAGGTTGTACTAAGATCAGGAATATCCATACGTATCTAAAGTAGGCTGCTTCTTTTCTATAGAGATTTGGGTTGAAGGAATGAAGCGAGAGAAGTGGGGAAAATATTTGGCATTTGTGTGCTGGATTTGACTTGATTTGATGTTGTGTTGTGAAGTGTTGCATCTCTTGTGGTAATTTCTAACCTGTTTGTTGTATGACTGTAGGTGCGCTTATGTAAAGCGTTCTTCACGAAACTTTGTACTCAACGCCGTATTTCAAGGCTACTATTTATGGGGTTCACCTTGTATTTGACGTCCACCGTTGGGGTTATGAAAAGGCAAACCCATTGAATTCTATTTAATTTTCTTATTTAAACTGCAGAGTATTGGTTGAATTTGGTTTGCCTGGTTTCAATGGAGATGGGGACAATTCATCCATTGAGTTTTAGATATCTATCCTCGTTGTTGGAAATAAGCAAGCATGAAGCATTTCCATTAGAATATAAACAAATTCAGACAAGTTTTACCTGAGTTTCTATTGTCTTTTGAGGCTGGAAACCGACGACGTCCTCGTCATATGGTTCGGCGGGAGAGGGAAGACCGCTTTCATGAGCATTGGCGTTATCAACAACCTCCCGTCCTGTGGATCTTGCACTTGAAGAACGCACTGATGACTTGATGTATTGAATTCGTGGCTCACCTGCGTTGTGTTGTGGCATGTTCTTGACAACTGTGGACTTTGGATCTTGGTGCGAGATAATGGCCAAAAAAAAAATCCCAAAATTTATTTATTTATTTTTATTATATATATCTATTTTTTAGAATTAATTATTTTATTTTATTATTATTATAAATATTTAAACAGTGAGCGTAGCAGTGCTCCTCCTACAGGTTACTTGGCACTTGGGCATGGCTTGGGCAAGACTCGTAGCGGTTTTGATGGCAAATTTTAGGCCATTACTTTTCGAAATCAGTCGTGGCAGACTGCTGAAATAATTGATTCTGGAAATTCTTGGTTTTGGCGGTTTTTCTCAAGAGAATATGTAACTGTGATATAGGTTAGTAAATAAATGGAAAATATTTATATGTTCTGCGTCTTAAATTCAATTGACTTGATTTTGGTAAAGTTTCTTGTAGCATGCAAGGCATATGCTTTGGCCGCGGCCACAGAGCATGCAGTTGCTTGTCTTCGAGAATTTGTAAAACATGAAACAAGTTTTTGCTCTCTGAATTTTTCAGGGTTTCTGTGAAACAGTGTGCTATAAGATATATTATATTTTTCCTTAACTTGGAGATATGCTATTTTGGAGTTTGAAAACGAAGGGCAGCTAGTCAAATATTTTTTTTTTTTGCTTATAGGGTGGCTATCTTTCTCACAAATCATTTTAGCCCGAAGATGAACTACAACAAGAATTCTATGGTGGATAAGTTTCGGGAAAAGCTACATTCAATAATTTATTTACTATTATTCTTTTTTTTTTTTAATCTGTTATTACTTTTGTTATATACCCCCCCCACTTTTTATTATTATCTAAAATTAGGTTCCTTTCCCTTCACTTTGCTCGTAGACCCACCACATGATAGGCGCAAGCTTAGTTCAAGTCCACTGTCATCTTCTAAACCATCTGGAGAGGAAGGATTCTGGTTGAAGTTTCTAACATTTCCCATTATAGAGTCCCTGGTATATGGTTTCACAACCTACTTGGTTCGAGGAGCTTTTTTTTTTTTAATATTTGTTTGTTTAATTGAAGCAAGTGTTAAAAATTCACTTAATACTTCCTTGTGTAGAATATTATACTACTTTACCTTCAAATGGGCATATTGTTTATATATAGATCTGTGTAAATAAAAAAAAATGTGTTTTTGGCTTGCAGGCTAGGTGAAGGGCTATGGTGGAGGTGGAGCTCAGATTTCCATCTAATTAAAGGGTTTCAGGGTTTCAATATAACCATTAGAAGTTGTTTAAATTTATGGGTGGGTAGGTAGGCTCTTGGCTCCATATTTTGAACCAGGGCTCTGATACCATGTGTAGGAACCAAATTTAATGAAATCTAGTAAGATTCATAAAATTTAAACAAATAAGATTACTTCTACGCATAAACAATAAGTAATTTATTTCAGCATAAGCATATAAGCAACATAAATTAATTAATGAACAACAATAAAATACAAATACCTCTTGTTGATGCTAATTCCCGCTGATCTGGTTGTGTGTCCTCTCTGCTGCTTTGTCCAACCTGCTGCTTTGACCAAACCCTGCCCAAACTGACTAACCACCCAACTAGCTAGGAGCAGCCTGTCCGTCTCCCTAGCTCCAGGATACCGTAAGGAATCCTGGCCCCCGTTCCCAAAACCCTAGCAACCCAGTTCCCCCTGCAATGGTTCACCAACCCCCCCCCCCCAAAACCAAACTCCCAATACCAGAAAAATATGCAAACCAGAAATACAGTCTTCTCCTCCCCAATAATTCTTCCTCCCCCAATTTTCATAATCCCCTCTCGTAGGACTCTTCCCCGTCATATCTTCCCCCATTCACCGACTCCCTATCCTCCATTAAATACCTTATCCCATGCCTTTATTACCTTATCCTTCATTTAATGCTTCTTCCCCCCCTTCATACGTAAAGTCTTATTATTAATAATTTAAAGTTATTAAGCCCCTCTAATTTATTACCCAAATCTTTAATGAGTCAATTAATTAATTAATTAATCATCAACATATATGAACAAGTAATTAATAATTAATTAATTAATTAATATTATTAAGAAATAATCATTGTTTAACTAAAACATATTAGGACAACCAGATTATCTAATTAATTATAATTAATAAACCCTATGCAACTATTTAACTAGGGTTGTTACACAATTCGCTTTCCCTTTTCTATAGTATAGTTAATTCGTTTCCAGTTTTAGAATCTGTGTGTGAATTATTTTTAAACTTGAAACTTTTTTTTTAATTTATGACTTGAATCGTTTTCGTTTAGTTCATTCTTAGTTTGGTATTATCTCATAGATCATTGAATATTAGAATGCGTTGTTTTCCAGTTGTGGAATTTGATGAATAATCCAATTGCTGATTAAACTCTCTTAAATTAGTTTAGATTTACTTTGTTTTCAAGTTTCTAGTTTAATCATGATTTAAAGTTAGTTTGAACTCAGATTTACTCTATTTTTAGGGTAGTTCACTTGTGGTTTGGTTAAAGGAAGCTTCCGATATTTGTAGGGTAAAGAAGGACATTGATTAGTTTCACTTTTATTAGATTTAGAATTGCTTGGTATTTAGATTGAATAGAAGGTTTTTAAATGTTCTTTCTTGTATGGTCAAGGTAGATGTTTTGATGATTAGTTGTTTAGTTAATGGTAGATAGCATTGGATGATTTTTTTGGATTAGGAATAGAAATACATTTGATTAACTTAGAATTATTTCCATTAATTAATTAGACAAGAAATGATCAGTTTTAAGATAATGATTAGGATTCAATTTATAAGAGTAAGTTTATGTTTTCTTCTTAGAATAACATTTAGGTAGAAATTAGAATCTTACCAACACATATAGTGTAGCAACTCTAAGTTTACTTACCCCGGTTTGACAATTTAGTGTTTTTAGGTAATTAAAATCAGTAATACAAAAGCCTGACATGAATTACCACTACATGGATATACCTTCGTGTGGAAGCATCAACGAAGAATGTTGACGAAGAGGAAATCTGTAGCAGACAATTCTGCACGAAATTCAAAAAATAATGTAAGTATGTCATAGGTTACTCTGCATGCGGAATCCTACAACAATACTAACTTGTGGAAGATCATTACAAGTTGCTCCATTGCACCAAATTGTGACTATATGTTCCCGTGAAGACAAATACTCATAAAATATTCTTTTACACAAAATTTTAGAACTTGCTAAAATTAAGTGTGCACGGTCTTCCTGCAATCACTTGAACTCGTCACTCTGGAAAGATAGGTTATACATAGAGTTTAACAATTCAAAGAAACAACGCGAAAAGTGCAAACACACAACGTGAAACACCACACACTCTGTTCTTTCTTTCTATCAATGAAGGAGTAAATTTACACAAGAAAGCTATTTCCTTTTTGGTCTTTTAGACCTATGCGATCCACACTTTTACATATTCAATCGCACACACTCGGTCTTAATTACAAAGAATTCAATATATATCGAGCCCTCAGATAGCTCACAAACAAATGAATCTCGATTTATCTTAACAAATGCCTAAACTAGAGATTTGTTCCTAATATTTAGCAACATACCTAACATCTATGACAAACAACTCGATATCTAATCAAACAAAATGAATGAAAATGTCTTCTAGAGACATTTTGTAATTATTACACATATAATAAAAGAAATTAGGGAACCAACTCCCTTGGTAAATGTCTTTGATCCTTGAGATCAATTCTAGAATTTGTTGTTAGAAATTTGATACAATGAAAAAAATTGGAAATTCGATCGCTAAGGTGCTCATTTAAAGATATTAAAGCTTAATCAAACTTTAGCTATTTTTTCTTTAGTGATAATTTGGACGGCTTTGTTAAGTGGGATTTTGGTGACATCTACTTATGAGGATGTCAATAGGTTTCACCTTCTCATCCTTGATAATTGTAACAAAGGCAGTTAAGTCTTTGATGCCGACTAAGGAACCAAGAGTCTTAACTACATATTGGCTAGCTCATAGGTAGGGGAGCCAATTACATTCACAATAGGTGTAAGAGGGATTGGTCCTTATTGAATTTAGGTAGTCCATAAACGCTTGGGGTATCTCATTGTTCCAAAGAAATTGCTTCTTTGTTCTTTCATAAGGTTGGATCCCTTGATTTCCTTCCTATCTTCTCTTGTAATCCTTGTAATTGGGTTACTCTAGAGCATCTTATAACGACCACTCAGGGTGCTTAGTCATTTTCTTATTATAATCTTCTAGCTATTTTCTTATTGTAATCTTCACGATCCATTACTATAGGTACGCCTGGTCCACCCTTGTGAGCTCTCAGTATTTCCAAGCCACTGTTGTTTTTTACGTTCTTGACTAGGGAAAGACATTCATCTTTTGTAATACCCTCTCTTTGGAGGTTTATCTCTTCGTATTTCTCTTTGGAGGTTTAGGTATTTTGAGAATAACTGCACAATGTTTTCAAACACCTTATTTGTCTTAATCCTCTAAGGTTTTGATGCTATATTCAACTTAACAGATAATGTTATCAACCAGAATGTCAGACATGGGGGAAACTCCAAAATTTAAACCTTTTCTGATAACATTCGTTTTCGTTTACTTCAATTAATAAGATTTGTTTTATATTACATTCTTCACGTCTCTATTGTCCTTGCTTTACTTTTTTATTACTTTCTTCACGTCTCCTTCTTGGCCTTCAACGCAACAATCGCGTCCACTATTAACATTACCGATACTTATTGATTATAATAAAATATCAAAAAAGACACTCAAACAAAGAATAATACTAAGGTCGGGTAAATAATATCAATATTGCTAAGTAACCCCAAACTATTATTTTATTATTATTATTAAACCTAAAATAATGTTATCAATATAATAGTTATAATGTTAAGTATTTATTAATAATAATTAATAATAAAAATACTATATATTAGTTACTTAGATATTAATTTTAATTAATAATATTAGCTAGGACATATTATTATTAATAATATTAGCCAGGACATATTATTAATATGTATGGAATTTAATAATAATAATAATAATAATAATTGTTATTAATATTAAAACAAAGAATGTTACTAAAGCTAGAACACATTATACAAATAATATTAAAAAAACTCTAAAATATTATTAAGCTAGAACACATTATACAAATAATATTAAAAAAACTCTAAAATATTATTATTAAATTGTTATTAATATTTTTTTAAACTTTTAAAGAAATGTTATCAATTATAGAAGTTATAAAGTTAAGGAGCATAATATGTATTAATCACAATGGTACTAGATATTGATTATATAGGATTATTAGTAAATATTATGAATAATAATAAAAAATAAAAATAAACTAATTTATAAAAAAACATTTATTATAGAAAAATGGAAAGAAAGAAGAGCAATTTAATTTAGAAACATAATTAAAGAAAATAAAAAACAAATAAAAAGAAGGAAGGAGAAAGGAAAAAAACAAACAAGAGGGTTAAGGAAAAAGAATGGAAAACGAAGGGAAACAAAGGACACCGAGAAGCGAGAGGAAAAAAGGGGGCAAAAAATCTAAAGGAGGTTTAGGGAAAAATTGCTATGTTTTTACATATTTCTTTTGTGGTAGATCAAAGGAAGCTAATTCTCACTACCCGTTCTTTATTGAAGTTGTTAGGATGCTTGATAATTTCCATAACTTCTCTAATTCTACACTTGAAAAAGTGATCTTGGCGGTCCATTATCCCATAGAATTCTATAGCAAGTGAAGTTATTGGAAACTCGCGTGAGATAAAGGGTAGAGTGTGACAGATAGGGAATTCACATGCTCGTTGATCCAGGTGGATATTGGTGGCCACCCACCTATTCCAGCTCACTCCTCTTTTCAATTTTTAGTGCAACACATCCTTCTTTACTTCTTTGTAATTGTGGGTTCTACACTTCCTGGGCTATCTGAAGCCCTACACATCTTTTAGGTGGATACTGGTAGCCTCTCACCTAATCCAACTGGATTATTTTGTATGTTTTCATGTCATCACATCTTGATGCACTACTAGGGCCGTTTTGGGGCCCTAAACAATGTTTTTTTGGCTCGCCACAGTCAAACTATAGACAGAGTCAGAGTTTGATGGCGTAATGCGTATTTCTCAAAAAAACCTTTCCAGCTGGCTATCACGCGCATAAAACATAGATCGTATGAAAAAGTTATGACCCGAGGAAGTTAATGTACTAACTTACCCAAACGAGGCCCACATGACTTTTGGCGTTTCATCTCCTAGGGTTAGGTTTTTGGATGTCCATGGCTTTGGAATTCATATTTATCATAAAAATGCTTTCAGAGCCTCATTGCAATCATCTTCTGGCGAATGAGCGTAGCCATCACATCTCTTCTCAGAGATAAAGCTGCCACCAATCTAGCAAGTCTTGCACTCTATATTTTTACAGTCTCTTTATAATTCTTTCATTAATAGAAATCAAGTATTCTTGTATTTCCCTGTTTCTGGCAATTTTCATGATATTTCATTGTAATATATCTTGTTTCATTTCGTTCCAAAAATAATCTGGATCAATGGTATTAGAGAAGGATGCTCTTGATCATTTTTTCAATGCATATCCCCGATGAGGTCCGAGTATAACCAGTTGGGTCTCAAGTTTGTCCCGCTTGAGGAAAATCGCTCTCACATGCCCAAGAAACCCTCGATGGCAGCATAAAAGAAAAACGACAGAGAATAAGATTCTATTAACTTATTTCTTGAGCAAGCTCTCGCGCGACAGAGGGACGAAATGATGGAGAATTTTTCACACATCCTTCAATGCCTGCCGATAGAAACATGCACATCTTCATCAAGTGACCATTTTGGAGGAACCTCTCCCTTCAAGGTACAAGTTAATTTTGATATTCCCATATTTGAAGGTTAGATAGATGTAGATGCCCTAGAAAAATGGTTAAATCGATTAGAAGGTTATTTCTCTGTTCAAAATTTTTCCGACAGGGAAAATATCTCCTTCACACTCCTCAAGGCTCTCCCCCATGTCAAACATTGGTGGGAAACTTACAAAGAGAAAAGTTCCACAGATGAATCTGGAATATATGGGGCGGAGCCAACTTGCTATTTTTTTGTGAATACGGTCAAAGAACAATACTATCCCGTTGATAACTATGAAGACCAGTACATGAGATGGACCACACTGTGGAAAGAGAAGAGCCAAACAGTGTTGGAGTTCACAAATACTTTCTATACCTTGCGCACCAAGCTGGGTATCAAAGACTCCGAGTGACATCTAGTTCTGAAATACTGCAGGGCTTTGTATAGGTACATCCAAACTGAAATGGATTTCCTAAACATCTCATCATTGGGAGCTTCCTATCGATATGATGTCAAAATCGAGTAGAAATTTAGGTACCATAAAAAATGAGAATTTGGGTCTGCAAATCTACAACAACCAAAGAATGGTAAAGATGACCCTAACCAACAACCTCTAAACAATCAGTCCAAGACACAGGACAAAAAGGCTAAAGTAAAGACGAGTCTAGCAAGTCTTGCACTCTGTATTTTTATAGTCTCTTTACAATTCTTTCATTAATAGAAATAAAGTATTGTTGTATTTCCTTGTTTCTGGCAATTTTCATGAGTATTTCATTGTAATATCTCTTCTTTCATTTCATTCCAAAAATAATCTAGATCACTCGTGATGGTCTCTATGCCGCCAAATTTTACTTAATACTTATTGGGAATTAAAATCTAATCCATCGGTTCCTCACCCATCTCTAAGGAGAGGAGAGCCCAATTGTGTAAACATATGACTGTATGAACCAAAAAAAATTATGCTTCAATCCATTATACTGATGTAATTTGTAAAGGGAAAGGAAACCCATTTTTACATAAAGAACTTTGTTGTATATTCCTAGCTTTTTTTGCGCAAAGGTCATCTTCTATGTTGAGGTCCCTCTTGACATGGAAGAGTTGAATTTGATCAAAGGATTGAACGAGAGGATTGATGATTCTCATAATGGTGTTTATCTTGTTACTAGATGGGAAACCTTGCTCATTATCTGCTTGTATTACCAACAACGAGTCTCCAAGCATCATCAATTTTCATATTCCATCCTCATTAGCCATGCTAATCCCACACCATATCGCATAGACTTCACTCAAATTATTAAACACAATCCCTAAGCCCCTAACATAGTTCACTACTTCATTTCCCCACGATCTTAAATTATCCCCCCTACTACGTCCACCCCTACTCCTACAACATCACTAATTAAGACAATTAGCATTAATAATTACAAAGTTACTCATGGTGTAAGCTATCACGCCTCTTCATGTGATGTAGCTAGAATTTAAAATCAAATTTTATTGCAAATGTCTTTAACACAATATGCAGATGTGTAATTGAATTATCAATCAATTTTTAAAGCAAATAACCACCTTATGTACATACAATTAGAAATCAAGATAATGCCCCCTCTCTATTTAATACAAATAACAAAAACAAAATGTACTTAGAAATTTTATTTTATTTTTTATTTTTAATTAATTTTATTATCATTATTTTTAAACTAATATCACCTTTAAGCAAGGCTATTTAATTACATCGAACTCTAAATCCAATTACAAAATTACTAACCAAATTTTAAAACATTT
>ML802781.1:541816-553604 GCA_009831015.1 Picea engelmannii
CTATTACAAAAATTCTCAAGACAAAAAATTTCATACCCTCGACTCCTATTTATACTAAATCTATATACCAAAAGAACATTCTAGAGGAAGATCTTCTAGAAGCATAAGCTTCTATTAGGTCTTCTTACATTTGAATTATTCTTTCTTATTACTAGGCCTTATTAATATTGGTCTTTATTACATGAAAAATATATTAATCTACGTATGTGAGGGGTTAGGGAGGCTAGGTCCCTAACATTATACCTTAACCAAAACTCTCTTCAGCAATAATGATTCCCCTACCTATTGAGCTTCTTATTTTTCTATTGCATTCACATCTTCTTCCTTTGTTTCTACAACATGAGCATTCCTCTGATTTGTTGGCTTGTTTTTTGGATAGTCCCATGACATGTGTTCTATTTTACCACATGTATAACATCTCATTTGTCTACCTCTTCCTCAACCTTTTGATAAAAATATTTTTCCTCTTGATTCTCCTCCTTTGAGTGAATATCTACTTGAACTATTAAGTACCTGAATAGATCTGAAGATAAATCTCAAAATAAACCCACAATATCAACACAAATAAACCAAACCATTCACCAAAACACTGAACACAAGAATGTAGACAAAACCCTTGACGTAGGGTAACACCATATATTATTTCTTATGGAAGGAATGCACTCCTCAAGCAATACTTGGTTGTACAATGACAATAATATTCACTATGTTTCATTACATTTCTTATACTTCTTTATATAGCTCTCTCTATCTCCTAGGAACCTTCTAGAGAGCCTTCTCACATTTATTACATCTAACTACCATAGTGGGCCTTTATTAATATAGTGGACCTAGTCCACCTTACATTGAATGACCACATTCTCATGTATTAAATGAATTCCACTAATAATACATAACCACATTCTCATTGGGTACCTCCCTAGGTACCCCATATTACCTCCCTAGGTATACTACATTTCATCCCCCTTCACATGTTTCGTCCTCAAAACACGAGAATAAACCATACAATATGACTGGCTAAGTAATGTAGCCAACTGGTACCAAGTATGACCATCCATCCATCCCAATGGAAGTCGAACATGATTTCCATCTGTTGTCTTTCCACCCTGATCTTTATCTACATTATGTCAGTGTTGCCATGTGATTAGTTCTCTAGATTGATGTCTTCATGTAGTGCTAGTAGGCCTCCATGCACCTCTTGATCGATTTCCTTTTGGGTTTCCTGTTGGTTCATAAATGTGTTGATGCACATGCCCTTGCCTTGATGACTGTTGTGTCTCTATATGATGTGGATGGAGATATACAACAACTGTAGGAATGTGTTTTTTTTTTTCAAATCTACAACACATTGTGATTTTGAGTCAAGGACCTCCTTAGCTTCCCTATTGCGTCATTCATGTGGTTTTGCGTCATCTCTTTCTGTATACTCTGCCACTGATTCATCTTTGGACTCGACAATAACTTCTTTGCTGGACTCCATGGGCCCATCTTTCTTATTAAGAGACACATCCTCTAATGTGATTTTCTTTTTTTGTACCACAACTTCAAAAACTTCTTTTGCACATTAATATTAATGGTGCTCATTGATTCTATCCAAGGATATCCCCAAAAAATATCCACTTCATCCATATTCATAACACAAAAATCTAAATGCAACACATATTTATCCATACTAACCTTCAAATCTTTAAAAAATTGAACATTTTTACCCTCAACCTGTGTGCTTTGGATATTCTTTGTAGGAATTTGCAATCTATTAACCAACTGAACATTGATAAAGTTTTGTTGGCAACTAAGGTTAATAGAAACAATGACATTTTCTTTGTGAATACAACCATAGAATTGTAATATAGATTTTTCACCTAAAAATAAACTCTTGTTTCTCCCTTTAGGAGCATGAGACCATTTATTTAAAAGAATTTTTTCGAGTGCTTCATCAGAAAGTGCCATCAATTGGCTATAGCTATGTGATTTCCACCAAATGACTACATCACCTTTCAAATAACATGATACCCAATGTTTCCAATTCTCTTTTGAAAATGACTTCAAGTATTTTATGAATTCTTCAATATTAGGGCCATCATATTTTCTAGTAAAAAACATCTTTCTTGGGATAAATCTTGAATAAAAACTAGGATTAAAAATAACTTACTGCAGAAAATCACAGCTTTTTCCAGAAAAACCCTGAAAACTGTTGAATTTAAAATGCTCATAACTTCATTTCCCGGACTCCGTTTCGGTCGATATGTTTTTTGAAATTGGGAATTTGTCTTAGAGGAATTCAACCATCCAATTTTTTTTGGCCAAATTATACACAAAAAGTTTTAGATTTGAACCTGAAGTGCACCGCCCTTTTTTTTCCCTAGAAAAAATATGCAAAAAGAGCAAAAAATCTTCCCTTCTTTGCCAAGGAAAGTTCTCTGATACCACTTGTTAAGTACCTGAATAGATATGAAGATAAATCTCAAAATAAACCCACAATATCAACAAGAATAAACCAAACCATTCACCAAAACAATGAACACAAGAATGTAGACAAAACCCTTGAGGTAGGGTAACACCATATATTATTCCTTATAGAAGGAATGCACTCCTAAAGAAATAATTTCTTGTACAATGACAATAATCTTCACTATGTTTCATTACATTGCTTACACTTCTTTATATAACTCTCTCTATCTCCTAGGAACCTTCTAGAGAGCCTTCTCACATTTATTACATCTAACTACCATAGTGGGCCTTTATTAATATAGTGGACCTAGTCCACCTTACATTGAATGACCACATTCTCATATATTAAATGAATTTCACTAATAATACATAACCACATTCCCATTGGGTACCTCCCTAGGTAGTCCATAGTACCTCAATAAACCAATAATAAACACCGAACCATTCACCATAACAATAAACATAAGAATGTAGAGAAAACCCTTTAGGTAGGGTAACACCATATATTGTTCCTTATGGAAGGAATGCACTCCTCAAGCAATACTTGTTTGTAAAATGACAATAATATTCATTATGTTTCATTACATTGCTTACACTTCTTTATATAGCTCTCTCTATCTCCTAGGAACCCTCTAGAGAGCCTTTTAACTATATTAACTACCATAG
The DNA here is from genome assembly GCA_009831015.1 of Picea engelmannii. Classification (NCBI taxonomy): domain Eukaryota; kingdom Viridiplantae; phylum Streptophyta; class Pinopsida; order Pinales; family Pinaceae; genus Picea; species Picea engelmannii. The sequence goes on from ML802781.1 coordinate 544,934, forward strand.
TGGGCCTTTATTAATATAGTGGACCTAGTCCACCTTACATTGAATGACCACATTATTATATATTAAATAAATTCCACTAATAATACATAACCACATTCCCATTGGGTACCTCCCTAGGTACCCCATATTACCTCCCTAGGTTAACTACATGAACTTCCCACCTCTTGTTTTGAAGGTTGAAATCTTCCTCTGTTATATTGTCCTTTTCCTCTTGTTGGACTCCTTCCTCTATTTATCTAGATCTTATTTATAGCCAACTTCTCTTCTTCCTTCAAATCTACCTTGTATGCATCTTCAACAATTCTGAGGGACAAAAGGTTGATTTCATATTGAATTTCATATCTCAAACCATTTATGTATCTAGCAACCTTCTCATGATATTCCTCAATGTGACCATCTCTAATGCCCAACCTACAAAATTCCTTTGTGTATTCTTTTACTGTCATAGTTTTATTTCTAAGGTTTTGCAATTTTCTAAACAAATTCAATTGATAATCCTTAGACATGAACTTACCTTTAAATTTGTCCACCATTCTGTCCCAACTCTTGATCTTGGTTTTTCCTTTTCTTTTTTTATCTGTCTACAACTCATCCCACTATAGAGTCACATGCTCCTTTGTCCTAGTCACTGCATGCTTCACCTTCTTCTCCTCTTCTACCTCTTCATAATAAAAATATTTATCCATGACATTCATTGATTCAAGTAATTCATCAAAATTTAAATTACCTTCGTAAATAGGCACTTCCATATTAGGCCTGGCTCAAAATTTTGTGAACATTCTTACTAGTTGTTCCTCTATTGTTTCTCCTCCTAGAGCTCCTTCTATTTCCTCATTAGTGTCTGTATCTTCAGTCTCCCTGACATCTCCTATGTGAGGTTCTCTCCTTTGAGTTGTCTCCATGGCCTCCATCCTCCCTTGGATGCGCCTCAACTCGTAGTGTAACTCATCAGTTACAACATTCGTATCTCTACCTCCTCGCCTCAGTGGCATGATTCCTTAGATACAACGCTGCTCTAATACAAAAAAATATCGTAATTACCACCAACTTCAACCACAATCATAGAATTTTCAACACTCTATCGCAGTTAATATTCAACTGTGTCTGGCCTTGAATCAACATGAATAGGTGTTCAAATTTTACTTACCTTTTTCCTGCAACATAGAATTGTGCTCTATCATAGATAACTTTGCTCGGAATTACCACTACATGGATATACCTTCGCGTGGAAGCATCAACGAAGAATGTTGACGAAGAGGAAATCTGTAGCAGACAATTCTGCGTGAAATTCAAAAAATAATGTAAGTATGTCATAGATTACTCTGCATGCGGAATCCTACAACAATACTAACTTGTGGAAGATCATTAAAAGTTGCTCCATTGCACCAAATTGTGACTATATGTTCCCGTGAAGACAAATACTCAGAAAATATTCTTTTACACAGAATTTTAGAACTTGCTGAAATTAAGTTTGCACGGTCTTCCTGCAATCACTTAAACTCGTCACTCTAGAAAGATAGGTTATACATAGAGTTTAAAAATTCAAAGACACAGCGCGAAAAATGCAAACACACAGTGTGAAACACCACACACTCTGTTCTTTCTTTCTATCAATGAAGGAGTAAATTTACACAAGAAAGCTATTTCCTTTTTGGTCTTTTAGACCTATACGATCCACACTTTTACATATTCAATCTCACACACTTGCTCTCAATTACAAAGCATTCAATATATATCGAGCCCCCAGATAGCTCACAAACAAATGAATCTTGATTTATCTTAACAAATGCCTAAACTAGAGATTTGTTCCTAATATTTAGCAACAGACCTAACATCTATGACAAACAACTCGATATCTAATCAAACAAAATGAATGAAAATGTCTTCTAGAGACATTTTGTAATTATTACACATATAATAAAAGAAATTAGGGAACCAACTCCCTTGGTAAATGTCTTTGATCCTTGAGATCAATTCTAGAATTTGTTGTTAGAAATTTGATACAATGAAAAAAATTGGAAATTCCATTGCTAAGGTGCTCATTTAAAGATATTAAAGCTTAAACAAACTTTAGCTATTTTTTCTTGAGTGATAATTTGGACGGCTTTGTCAAGTGGGATTTTGGTGACATCTACTTATGAGGATGTCATTAGGTTTCACCTTCTCATCCTTGATAATCGTAACAAAGGCACTTAAGTCTTTGATGCCGACTAAGGAACCAAGAGTCTTAACTACATATTTGGCTAGCTCATAGGTAGGGGAGCCAATTAAATTCACAATAGGTGTAAGAGGGATCAATCCTTATTGAATTTAGGTAGTCCATAAATGCTTGGGGTATATCATTGTTCCAAAGAAATTGCTTCTGTGTTCTTTCATAAGGTTGGATCCTTTCATTTCCTTCCTATCTTCTCTTGTAATCCTTGTAATTGGGTTACTCTAGAGCATCTTATAATGACCACTCGGGGTGCTTAGTCATTTTCTTATTATAATCTTCTAGCTATTTTCTTATTGTAATCTTCACGATCCATTACTATAGGTACGCCTGGTCCACCCTTGTGAGTTCTCAGTATTTCCAAGCCACTGTTGTTTTTGACGTTCTTGAGGGAAAGGCGTTCATCTTTTGTAATACCTTCTCTTTGGAGGTTTAGCTCTTCGTATTTCTCTTTGGAGGTTTAGGTCTTCTGAGAATAACTGTACAATGTTTTCAAACACCTTATTTGTCTTAATCCTCTAAGGTTTTGATGCTATCTTCAACTTAGCAGATAATGTTATCGACCAGAATGTCGGACGTGGGGGAAACTCCAAAATTTAAACCTTTTCTGATAACATTCGTTTCAGTTTCCTTCAATTAATAAGATTTGTTTTTTATTACTTTCTTCATGTCTCTATTGTCCTTGCTTTACTTTTTTATTACTTTCTTCACGTCTCCTTCTTGGCTTTCAACGGAACAATCGTGTCCACTATTAACATTACCGATGCTTATTGATTAGAATAGAATATCAAAAAAGACACTCAAACAAATAATAGTACTAAAGGTTGGGTAAATAATATCAATATTGCTAAGTAACCCCAAACTATTATTTTATTATTATTATTAAACCTAAAATAATGTTATCAATATAATAGTTATAATGTTAAGTATTTATTAATAATAATTAATAATAAGAATACTATATATTAGTTACTTAGATATTAATTTTAATTAATAATATTAGCTAGGACATATTATTAATTAATAATATTAGCTAGGATATATTATTAATATGTATGGAATTTAATTATAATAATAATAATAATATTTGTTATTAATATTAAAACAAAGAATGTTACTAAATCTAGAACACATTATACAAACAATATTAAAAAAACTATAAAATATTATTATTAAATTGTTATTAATAAATTTTTAAACTTTTAAAGAAATGTTATCAATTATAGAAGTTATAAAGTTAAGGATCATAATATGTATTAATCACAATGGTACTAGATATTGATTATATAGGATTATTAGTAAATATTATGAATAATAATAATAAATAAAAATAAACTAATTTAAAAAAAAACATTTATTATAAAAAAAATGGAAAGAAAGAAGAGCAATTTAATCTAGAAACATAATTAAAGAAAATAAAAACAAATAAAAAGAAGGAAGAAGAAAGGAAAAAAACAAACAAGAGGGTTAAGGAAAAAGAATAGAAAACCAAGGGAAACAAAGGACACCAAGAAGCGAGAGGAAAAAAAGGGGCAAAAAATCTAAAGGAGGTTTAGGGAAAAACTGCTATGTTTTTACATATTTCTTTTGTGGTAGATTAAAGGAAGCCAATTCTCACTACCCCTTCTTTATTGAAGTTGTTAGGATGCTTGATAATTTCCATAACTTCTCTAATTCTACATTAGAAAAAGTGATCTTGGCGGTCCATTATCCCATAGACTTCTATACCAAGTGAAGTTATTAGAAACTTGCGTGAGATGAAGGGTAGAGTGTGACAGATAGGGAATTCACGTGCTCATTGATCCAGGTGGATATTGGTGGCCACCCACCTGTTCCAACTCGCTCCTCTTTTCAGTTTTTAGTGCAACACATCCTTCTTTACTTCTTTGTAATTGTGGGTTCTACACTTCCGGGGCTGTCTGAAGCCCTACACATCTTCCAGGTGGATACTGGTAGCCTCCCACCTAATCCAACTGGCTTATTTTCTATGTTTTCATGTCAGCACATCTTGATGTACTTCTAGGGCCGTTTTGGGGCCCTAAACAATGTTTTTTTGGCTCGCCACAGTCAAACTGTAGACAGAGTCAGAGTTTGATGGTGTAATGCATATTTCTCGAAAAAACCTTTCCAGCTGGCTATCACGTGCATAAAACATAGATCGTATGCAAAATTTATGACCCGAGGAAGTTAATGTACTAACTTACCCAAATGAGGCCCACATGAATTTTGGCGTTTCATCTCCTAGGGTTAGGTTTTTGGATGTCCAGGGTTTTGGAATTCATATTTATCATAAAAAGGCCTTTAGAGCCTCATTGTAATCATCTTCTGGCGAATGAGCATAGCCGTCACATCTCTTCTCAGAGATAAAGCTGCCACCATTCTAGCAAGTCTTGTACTCTGTATTTTTACAGTCTCTTTATAATTCTTTCATTAATAGAAATCAAGTATTATTGTATTTCCCTGTTTCTGGCAATTTTCACGAGTATTTCATTGTAATATATCTTTTTTCATTTCGTTCCAAAAATAATCCGGATCAATGGTATTAGAGAAGGATGCTCTTTATTGTTTTTTTAGTGCATATCCCCGATGAGGTCCGAGTATATCCAGTTGGGTCTCAAGTTTGTCCCGCTTGAGGAAAATCGCTCTCACATGCCCAAGAAACCCTCGATGGCAACATAAAAGAAAAATGACAGAGAAGAAGATTCTATTAACTTGTTTCTTGAGCAAGCTCTCACGCGACAGAGGGACGAAATGATGGAGAATTTTGCACACATCCTTCAATGCCTGCCGATAGAAACATGCACATCTTCATCAAGAGACCATCTTGAAGGAACCTCTCCCTTCAAGGTACAAGTTAATTTTGATATTCCCATATTTGAAGGTTAGATAGATGCAGATGCCCTAGAAAAATGGTTAAATCGATTAGAAGGTTATTTCTCTGTTCAAAATTTTTTCGACAGGGAAAATATCTCCTTCACACTCCTCAAGGATCTCCCCCATGTCAAACATTGGTGGGAAACTTACTAAGAGCAAATTTCCACAGATGAATCTGGAATATATGGGGCAGAGCCAACTTGGTATTTTTTTGTGAATAGGGTCAAAGAACAATACTATCCTGTTGATAACTATGAAGAACAATACATGAGATGGACCACACTGTGGAAAGAGAAGAGCCAAACAATGTTGGAGTTCAAAAATACTTTCCATACCTTGCGGACCAAGCTGCGTATCAAAGACTCCGAGTGGCATCTAGTTCTGAAATACCGTGGGGCTCTGTATAGGTACATCCAAACTGAAATGGATTTCCTAAACATCTCATCATTGGGAGCTGCCTATCGATATGATGTCAAAATTGAGCAGAAATTTAGGCACCATAACAAATGAGAATTTGGGTCTGCAAATCTACAACAACCAAAGAATGGTAAAGACGACCCTAACCAACAACCTCTAAACAACTAGTCCAATACACGGGACAAAAAGGATAAAGTAAAGATGAGTCTAGCAAGTCTTGCACTCTGTATTTTTATAGTCTCTTTACAATTCTTTCATTAATAGAAATAAAGTATTGTTGTATTTCCTTATTTCTAGCAATTTTCATGAGTATTTCATCGTAATATCTCTTCTTTCATTTCGTTCAAAAAATAATCCAGATCACTCGCGATTGTCTCTATGCCGCCAAATTTTACTTAGTACTTATTGTGAATTAAAATCTAATCCATCGGTTCCTTACCCATCTCTAAGGAGAGGAGAGCCCAATTGTGTAAACATGTGACTGTATGAACCAAAAAAAATTATGCTTCAATCCATTATACTGATGTAATTTGTAAAGGGAAAGGAAACCCATTTTTACATAAAGAACTTTGTTGTATATTCCTAGCTTTTTTTGCGCAAAGGTCATCTTCTATGTTGAGGTCCCTCTTGACATGGAAGAGTTGAATTTGATCAAAGGATTGAACGAGAGGATTGATGATTCTCATAATGGTGTTTATCTTGTTACTAGATGGGAAACCTTGCTCATTATCTGCTTGTATTACCAACAACGAGTCTCCAAGCATCATCAATTTTCATATTCCATCCTCATTAGCCATGCTAATCCCACACCATATCGCATAGACTTCACTCAAATTATTAAACACAATCCCTAAGCCCCTAACATAGTTCACTACTTCATTTCCCCACGATCTTAAATTATCCCCCCTACTACGTCCACCCCTACTCCTACAACATCACTAATTAAGACAATTAGCATTAATAATTACAAAGTTACTCATGGTGTAAGCTATCACGCCTCTTCATGTGATGTAGCTAGAATTTAAAATCAAATTTTATTGCAAATGTCTTTAACACAATATGCAGATGTGTAATTGAATTATCAATCAATTTTTAAAGCAAATAACCACCTTATGTACATACAATTAGAAATCAAGATAATGCCCCCTCTCTATTTAATACAAATAACAAAAACAAAATGTACTTAGAAATTTTATTTTATTTTTTATTTTTAATTAATTTTATTATCATTATTTTTAAACTAATATCACCTTTAAGCAAGGCTATTTAATTACATCGAACTCTAAATCCAATTACAAAATTACTAACCAAATTTTAAAACATTTAAAAAAAATAAAAATTAAAAAAAATATTAATATCAAAAATTGGAAAAACTTTAATTAACATACGAAAAACAAATGGTAACCGAAGTAAGTCAAACGTTAAGGCGAGCACTATAATCCCTGCCAAGGAGGGACTAATAAACTCCATAGTTAACTAATTTATTCAGCTATACACATTTCATTATAGTCCGTTATACACATTTCATTCTTTGATCTTCTCACATCCCCGTCAGCGAATTTGCCAACTCTTACGTAAGTAAAGTCTTCCTATGTGTGTAAAGGAGAAACATTATTCCACCCCTACGAATTATGTTAAGCCATCCTTTTCATCCTTCCTTATCAACTAGAAAATTCTGTTGCGTTCAGATAAAAAATGATTTTATGGGCTAAATTTCGCTCATAGACTAATTTTTCATGATTTTTCTCTCCATGAACTAATTTGCTCCCTAGTTACCGTAATCCTAGTCCATGTCTTCCTATATGTGTAAAGGAGAAACATTATTCCACCACTACGAATTATGTTACGCAATCCTTTTCATCCTTCCCTATCAACTACAAAATTCTGCTGCGTTCAGACAATAATTTGCGCACGCCGAATTAGTACGCTCTCACTTTTATTGTGTGCAATACATTTTCTGTAGCAAAATTTGGCCTTTTTTCCTGCTCTCTCGACAAGTTCATGCACGCCAGGTAAGCCACGTTTATAGTATTAGCGAGGCAACCAATTGTATACCCGACACATGTTCCTAATTGCGTGATTGATATACAAAGCATTCATGAGGAGTCAATTAGGTGAGTGTGACAGATATCACTTGTTCCGCGAGCAGCAGAGAGAGCAAGCCACGTAAATGAGAAAGCGAATGAACATTCTATATTTCACTTTGTTCTTCTCCCCAATATTAATATATAAATGTTCAGCAACTGATGCGTTAACACATCCTCGTGCAGGCTTAGACTACAATAAAAACCAATGGAAGTCTACATAGTGGGAACAGCCAGAGTGACAGCTGTTTATGGAAGTCTACATAGTGGGAACAACCAGAGGGAAAAACCAATAAAAATTAATATACACACATATAGAAAGATGTTCATGTAACATTATGCATTCAAAATTTATGTTCTCTTCATATTATATATATATATATCCTATTTTTCTCATAAAAACAAACCTTTTAACAATTAAGAGCATAGTGGGAACAACCAGAATTCAAAATTTATGTTCTCTTCATATTATATATATATATATATATATATATATATATATATCCTATTTTTCTCATAAATACAAATCTTTTAACAATTAAGAGCATAGTGGGAACAACGAGAGGGAAAAACCAATACAAATTAATATACACACATATAGAAAGATGTTCATGTAACATTATGCATTCAAAATTTATGTTCTCTTCATATTATATATATATCCTATTTTTCTCATAAAAACAAACCTTTTAACAATTAAGAGCATTGATATGATTAGATACCTAATATACAAGAACAAGATAAACAAGAGGCTCCCCAAAATTACTTCAAACTCTAACCAAAACCACCAGGGTTTAAGATGGCATAAACATGTCAAATCTTGACTAAATCATTGAGGAATACAAGAAGAAATCATTCTATAATAGTACAAATATTATCATTATCACTTATATATTTAAGGAGAATATGTGGTGTGATAAATAATTAGTGGATGAAACTAAATTAATAGATCAAAATACCTTCTTAATCTCCTAAGTCATCAAAACTATTGTGATCTTGTTCTCTCAATGTCTTTTTAGCATATAAAAACAATTTTAAAGAAATTGAAGTAATCTCTTACCTTTTTAATGTATGATGAACCCAT
>ML802782.1:4607-18667 GCA_009831015.1 Picea engelmannii
TTGTAGTAACTATGTATTACTATTGGATTTCCATGGTGATTACCAATAGTGTTGAAGGTGTTTCCTAGGTTGGTGTGCCAACCAATAGTGTTGGAGGTGATTTCCTGCTAGATGGATAGTGATGATGATGCTCGTGACTTGATTTGTGTGATCATGAGATAGCCTGTGTAGCTATGATGATGCTACCTGTAGGATGGCCTGCAAGACTATGTGAGCCTTGCCCATTCCACGTGAAATGGATGGATTTGTTTGAGATCATTACAATTAAAATCTCCCTAGATAGGAGGGAGTGTTGATATTATGGTAGTTGCGGGAGGTATTAACCTCCATGTATAACCTTTAGCTAGAATAGAATATTCTGGAAGAAAGAGAAACCCTAAACAAATGTGTAGAAATCCTAGAAGACAAGTCAACTCAGTAAAGAGTTAATATTAAAGCATTAGATTCTAAAAAGACAAATCATCCCAGACAAGTGACAAGAACCACTATAAATAAGAGATGATCTAGCTCATTTGTACACACTCACCTCACTCACTCTCTCAGTCAAGGATAGCGCAAGTTTGGAGCTTCAACTGCAATATAGGAAGGTGGATACTATGGAGTATTTATTTGTCTCTCTGTCTAGCACCATCTAGTCTAAGATGTGCGCCCTACCTTCTAGTATCTCTTGGTGGTGTTCTTGTTGATATTTCTTAGTGGTATTCTTGGTAAGTGCAACTGCAACTATTGTAGTTGATTATTTTTTCTTATTCTGTGGCATTGGGATTTTCTGTTTGGTGAGCTATCTTTGGAGAAATATGCGCTCTCTTGGTTATCTGTTGGTTCTAGTGATGCTTCTGGAATCATTATATCTAGAAAATGTTATGGTGCTCGAGGGTGGCTGCATGCCTATGGTTGGGTGACAATAATGATATTTTCTATGGTAAAATAGGCACATCGAATATTTTAACACTTGTGATAGCACGTTCTACAACCCTTGGTATAAAAATCTATCAAATACACTTTTGGTGACCATTTTTTGTGTTGAATTGTGTAAGAAATCCTATAAATTGTAGACTCTTACTTTGTTTTATGGCATGGTTAATAGAAGACTAAGTAGTAGGAATCAAATAATTTTGTTTGCCCTACTTTCTTTTTTCTCATTCACTTTTGACTCTGTTACACCTCATATTGTATGAGGTTTCACCTTGTAATTTTCATCACTTTGATGGAGATTTGCTTCTTGTTCCTTGAATCTAGAAGATCGACTTGGGAGGATTTATCTTTATGGAGCCCCCTCTCTTCATGGTATTGTAGCATTTGAAGGAGATCTTTGGTTGGGGGAGTCTGAATTCTCCTTGGTTTGATGATGGTGTCGATTGCTTGGTGGTCTCCTCACATGTGCTTGCCTTGTTGATCACCCCTTGATTTCATAGTTGATGGATGTAGAACGCACTATATTATCACTGTGGTTTGGTATATATGCTTAATCTTGGATATTGGATGATGGTTCTAGTCCCATAAAGGTTTAGATGATAATGGTTAGGAGATATATATTTCATGATTGTTGAAGTTTCCTAGTGACTTTTTCATGATGATGTGGTATTATTTGGTGGAACTAGAAGGGGTGTTCTACATGGTCCTCATATGTTGGATGTGTGATGGGGGACACTCTTGATCATTGGATGGGTTATCCTTTTTTTTATGACCCTTTCTCTTATGATTTTTCTATGGTGGGATGATTAATCATGTTTCATTTGTGGGATTTTCCAATGTCACTAATTTTATAATGTCACATTTAGGGTTGCAGGGAGTGCCGCCCCCCCACCTCGATCTCAAGATCCAGAGCGTGCTCTAAGTGGGAGTGTCTAGGGAGTTCCCCTGGAAGTGTGCTCCAAGGTGATATTGGACACTCCTTGCCAATTCTGGAGTGCCACACTCTGAAGCACGCTCCCGGAGCTTGGGATCATGCTCCCAAGGAACTCCCCCCATGCCATGCTCCTTGTGCGCTCCACATAGAACCCACACGCTCCCACGAAAACACAAAAAATATCATAGGTTTTTATAATTTATGAGTGAATGTGGGACCTACCCTAAGCTTATGGTTTAGGGGAAAGTAAGGAGGAGAATAAAGGAGCTCTTCCCCCTCCATTTTCTTCATTCTTTCATCTATGTTTGCTTGAGCTTAGAGGAGAGAGAAAAGGAGAGATTCAAGGAGAGTGTAGATTTGTGAGAGCTTCAAGGAGAGAGAAAAGGAGAGCTTGTAAGAGTGATCAAAGAGGAGCTCGGAGGAGAGGACAAAGGCAACCATCTATTTCAAGTTTCAAGAGATAAATATGTAATCCCAAACCCCAACTCATTCATTTCCTTGGGTTAACTTTGTTTATGGTTTTTTCCTCCTCCTACTATTTCCCAGTCCTTGTTCTCCCTGATTTTATTCCAGGTTGTTCATCTAAAACTTGAGGATAATGGTATTTTGGATAATCATTCCTTTTTGGTTCTCATGGTCTTGGTGGGGACTAGGCATCAAAGGGAGAAGAGGATAATGGTCATTCTCATGATGACCCACAATATGAAGATGGTGAAGGGTTTGAAGAAGATGAAGAGGGAAATGCAGATGGCAATGAAGGCGAAAAAAATTCATTAACACCCTTGTGGATATTTGTGATAAAACTTGAGGAGGGGAGAGGTGGTGGAACCACTAAATTTTTATGTCCTCATGATTGTTATCAAGGAAAACCTTATACCAGTTCATATGCCTATGTGAGGAGGCATATTTGTGGTGTAATGGAGAGTGATGACAATAAGGGGCCCATAGTGATCTCAGTTTTGTTATATTTGGTAGCTTGGAGGTACTTCTACATTGGCGACACCCAACATGTGGAAGTGACTGAGCACACTTTCTCCCTAGTGACTTTATAATATGTTTTTATAAAATAACTTTATAAATTGTTTTTATAAAGTTGGGTCTTTTAATTTTTAAGTGTAAAAGTGACTTTATGATGTTATGGGTCACTTTAGTGACTTAAGTGACCTCAATGAATGATTAAGTCACGGCTGTTGATCTCATGAGGGAAAGATATAATCTTGACTATCAATCTCATTGGAAGACGGAGGGTTAGGGAAGTTACATTTCAAAATTAGATAAAGGAAACTCATGAGGGAGAGAGGGGCACACTTTTTGAGGAGAGTTGAAGGGAAGGTGAAGGGGCACACATCCCAAGAAGGTTTCTTTGCTTAGAGGGATAGAGCTTCAGTAGTGGAAGTTGGCACACATCCCTAGGAGAGAGATTGGGATGCACTTCAAGACAACTTCAACATCAAAGTGTATGAGTACCGTATAAAAAGGAGGTCATACAATACGGTTTTGTGGAGGCCATACAATAAGTTTTGTTGGATTTGCAGCTACAAACATGCACACAAATCAATGTTGAGTTTAGGAATGGATTTCTAGGTGTTAACTCAGCTGCTAACACGTTCGTACAATGAGGTATTGTTTTGTACCTCTTCTGGGAACGAAAAAAAGGTTTTTTTGTTGTTGTTTGTGACTGTATAGTCCGTATAGTTTGTACAGGAAGTCTAGTTTTGATGTCAGAATGTGTTACTCAGGAAATACGTGAAGTTTTTTCTCATATAGAATAAAAGTACAGTTCATTAATGCTGAATATTTACTTATTTTGTACTCATAATTTTCCCTAAAGTTAAATAAAGAAACATTCTCCTTAAATTTGTTATTTTTCCTATGTTTTCTTCAAGAGGCATTGCCCAGATTTTTATATGCCAAATGGAAGATTTTGTCTACAGTTCAATTATATTCCGCTGCTAGTTTTTAGTTTAAGATCTATGACATTTGTGTTTCTGCTCATTAAGTACAGTTCTATATTGGGTATTAATTCTTTACTGTTGAAGCTTAATAGGAGATTGAAATTAGTGTATGCCATATTGAGTTTCTGAGCTATTTTCTACAAGTTTTCCCTAAGATATCCAAGGAAGGGAGACAAAAATACATAAATTTAGAGGAAGCTGCACAAAGAAAGAATGGTAAAAAACAAAAGCTTCAATTTGATGCCTCATCTAAATTTGGTGGAAACACATCTCCATCTAGAGAGAAGGTGCTAAAGCTTCAATTGAGCATTGATAGAGAAGGTGCTAATGCAATGAATGAGATAGTTCTTGATAGTTAATTTTGGTCATAGGTTTGGTATGTTTTGCAATTCACCCAACCAATTTATCACATGATCAAGTTTGCATATTTAGATCAACCAATAATTAGGGAGGTGTATGAGAAAATGGATAGCATGCTAGGGAAGATTAAAGACGTTGAGCCTAGAGATGTCAACATGTATAATCATATTTGTGTAGATGTGGAAAAACGGTGGGAAACACTAAATATTCCACTACATGACTTAGCATATGTGCTAACACTTAAATACTATCATGTATCATGGATTTCATCACCAACACCTGGTGGTGGGTCCAAGAAAAGACCACACCAAGATTTATAGGTTCAAGCTAGTTATATGAAAGCATTAGACAAATTGGTCTCGAACAAGGAGGAATGTGACATCATACAGAAACAATTGAGCTAGCACATCCTTAGAAATGGTTCCTTTGGGACCAACCATGCAGTTAGAGATCGAGGGAATTTGAGTTCTTTTGAATGGTGGAACATGCATGGCGGTGCTACCCCACAACTACAACGTTTGGAAACATGGGTGCTTTCACATGTGGTGAACACTTCTTATGCAGAGAGGTGTTGGAGCACCTATAGTTTCATCCATAGCGACAGAAGAAATAGGTTGAATGTAGGCCGAGCATAGATCTTGGTTTGTGTTCATTACAAATTGTGATTGTTTTCCCATTACTGTGAGGAGGAAAAGATGGATAAAAACTTGAAGCGTTGGGACAACAATTCAGAGGAGGATAATTTGGAGGATGGATTATTTCTTTTAGAGAAATTGGAGAATGTTCTTTTGGATGATGATGTAATGTTCCCAAGCCAGGATGCCAGGAACATCACGTTTTGCATGAATTTTTAATTGTTTCTGGTTGTGGCATTTCGTCAAACACTTTTATGATTTACTTATGTTTGGCTGTTTACTTTTCGGTGGACTTCTTAAGTTCGGCTTTAGGGTTTATATTCAGTTATCACACATAGATATGAATATATAATCAATGGAAATACAAGATACACCAGATATGGAACCAATAGCATAGATATGACCTTTATTAATATAATGAGCAAGAACTTGATACAAGAATGAGGCAGATCTGGAATGATCAACAGATGGATCGAATAAACATAATAAGAGCTGCTACAAAATGCTCCTGGAAATAAGAATGAAAGCCTCCAAAGGCTGAATACATAATGAAGACTAATACAAGAAGAGATCTGGGTCATATGAAGTACCAAACCCCCAAGCTGGATGATGCTACACCCTGCTGGAACACCGAAGACCCTCAATAATTTGGACCTACTGTCAAAGACCTCCAAATACTCCAAAGAATATGCCAAACTGTAGATCGTCCCAATACAAGACCCCGGGTAAAGTCTCAGGTGGATCGGTGAAGAGATGATCCACTAAATGAATAACCCTCTATTGGACTTGCACCCCACTAGATGACTGAAACCCTAGATAATTCAACCTCTCTCCTAGAGGCCTCCCAATGTTGAAAAAAGCTATTGGAATGATAGATCAGGGCCCGGTTACCTCACTGGTGAAGTCCCAAGTGAAATAGTGAAGATCTGAGGTATCAAATGACTAAAACCACTTTCTGAAGTGCGCCCCTCTCCTCCAATTTGTCCAATGCATCTAATAAATCAAATGGCACATGAAACTCCGCCAGAATGGTCTAGAAATGATGGCCAAGACCCTGCAATGAAAACTCAGGTGCTAGAGTTCCCAGAAGCCCTTCCAATCTCTTGGGACAAACTTCCCTCAATGAATGGTGCGCCCCCCTTGCTGGAAACCCTCAATGGTGCACCCTCTCTCTTCCTGTACCTGTGGCTGGTGTAGAACTCTCCTGCAACTAAGTAGATCTTAAGTAGAATGGTGTGGGTGGAGTATTTCATCCCCAGGACCAAGCTTGGAACAAGATAGGTGGAATCTTTCACCACCGAATTGTTCTCTAGGGTTTGTTAAGTCAAAACCCTCAAAACCCCCAAGGCATGGGCTCACTAGCTAGAAGCCATATATCAAAACTGATCATCAACATGAATGAGATAATAGAGGCCCTTGCCTCTCCTTTATACTTCCTTCTCACCTTGTCCCTCCAAAGTGACTTTTTCTTTATTAATTATTAATTAATTAATTAAATCACTTTAATTAATTAATTAACCTTTTTACCTTTGTAAAACACCTTATCTCTCCTTATGGCTTCCCTGGCCACTGAAAGTCACTTATCATCATCTTATCCTGTAGTGTTGTTCCTCCCGATTCCAATGAGCTATCACACTAAGAGGTTCCTCCAAGTATTATGCCCAATATGACCTCCTTAGTGAATTTAATTAACCTATAGCCCAATTTAACTCAAAATCTTGGAAATCGTCGGAATGCAATGGAACCAAATCCTAGTTGTGCGGAATGGATCATAATGATGAAATGAGACAAGTGATGCAAGATGAACCCCAAAATATCCCTCAACAGTCACCGTACTCACTATAACCTCCATCTGGCTACTCTGGGCATCATAACACTCTGTAATGTAATGATGTCCCAAAGTGGGGACATTAAAGATGATGATCATGTTGAGATGCCACCCCCATCCATTACAATGGTCCCCATGTCCAGGATTCCACCTATAGCACTAGGGGTAAGGAGGATGGGATAGATAATAGATTCATAGCATTTAACAACTAGCTCAGTTTAAACTTTATTGTTTTGGACCTTTCAGTCTTCATACTTCAGTGTAGATGACCTATTTTGTAAACATAACTATTTTTTCATGACTCATGTTATTGTTGATAGTTGTTGGATAAATAATTTCATTCCATAAGTTTATGGTCTACTTTATATATGTGTGTGTGTGTTTTAGGGAGTGTTTTCTCCTTTATACACACTTGGGGTATCATGGAAGAAATATTCAATCCACTTAGTGTGTCCTTGGGGGAAAGTCTCGAGTCAAGGTGTTGTCACCTGATCCTCGACTCCTCCATCTAGGCCAACTCTTAGCGAAGCCAAGGGGGGTAGTCCCTAACAAAAATACTAAGGCTTAAACTAATCTAAGMAAAACAATAAKTCTAGGAGTTTATTGCAAATAAAGACAAATATACTAAAACAACACTTGCATTAACAATTCATGATACTCATTAACTCATTCATAAAATAAAAKCTTGTGAAAGAAGATATTCAATACATAAGACCACTTGCATAAATATTGTAAAKGATACACTTATCTACAAGAAATAGATCACAMGATTAATTAGATAATCACAAACATAATGAATGAMAGATTAACTCATKCCCATTGTGAACTTGTAGCAATAAAATGTATKAAGATGTGAGACCRGTGCCTTAAAAGTGTCGTGKGAAGTTGTTGACCGCGTGTTTTATTAGATTKTCCTTTGAAATTAGATTAATGAGCTAAATTTTATTTTCCTTGAAAATAAGGTGTTTRAGAACTAATATAGATTTGGCCCTTAAGAKAATATTCCTAGAGWRGAGGTTGAGATTTTCGAATATCCAACAGGGAGAGTATCCCTCTGATTTTGCACACAAGCTCAATAGAAYGTGGGAGATCCAACAAGGAGAACCTAGATCTCAAAGTTCCCRCYAKATTTCTTACAAAAACTCTCTTATGTTTCCATTGAAGCATTAATTATTAAATATTTATCTATTAATCTAATCCGCACTGACTATCCCGACTCTGTGTGGAACTTACTTCCAAAAGATCGAGACYAGGCTTGCAATTGGAAGGGTCAGGAATAACCCACTRGGAGCTAAGGGGAAGGTTTATTTTAAAACAAAAAGTAAAATTGTTGAAAGGAAAATGAGGAAATTGAAATRTTTTCTAATTATTAATCCACACTGACCAACCTCTTCTGAGGAGCYGAGGGGATGGTTTATTTTCCAACTTTGAACTTGCAAAACTAAAAATAAAACTAAGCTAACAATTAAAACAATACTTTGCCGAAATAAAACTAAACTAAGTTGTGTGTTTAAGATAGATTGATTTATTCTTTTAGATTGTACAATAAAAGAAAAAGAAGCAAGAAATCAAAGAAAAACATAAGCACACCACCACACCACCGATCCCTCTAAAGGGGATGACGAAACTAGGCACTATGAGGCCYGCTTTTATTAAAKCCTATTACAACTGAGAAACTAAGTTMTTTTTTYCCTCTTTTTAGAACTTTTTAGGATCCTTATAGAAATGGATCAAGGAAAGAAACTAAAGCCTAAAACAAGCACTCTACTTTTTATTAGGTGACTTATGACCTTGATCAAACAARMTCATAAAGTGATACAAGGTCTCTTTGAAAAGAAGAGGTTCAAGGATGGATCTTGAGGCTTGAAAGAGCTTTGACTTGGTCCACATCAGCTAGAACTTCTCCTTTTATATTTAGCGACCTGTTTAAAATCATCAAGAAAARAGGATTATCAACTAACATAAATCAATCTAGACAAATGCAAAAATAAAATACTTCCAATCTTTAAAAGTCTTGCAAATTTTATTAAGTAAAAGAAGGTGATTTTTGAGGAATTTTATGGTTTTTTGAAGACRTTGAAAGGGCTCCCGATTGCTTGAATGCTCCAAAATTTTCCAAATTGGACATAGTTTCTCCTTGSMTTTCCAACAACCTGCAAAAAATAGCAAGAAGAATACCCCAAAAGATGCCCAAAATGAYTTTGGAAYARCTTAGGGGGTARATCAAAACTGCTTGAAAAATTTAAGCAAGAAACCTAAGCTAACTAGCAAACTATAAAACTTTGGAATTTTTTGAGTTTATAATGCTRTTTTAGGATAGYAAAGAAGRMACTTTTAGATTTGTCAAATTTCACAATGAAGAACCTTAYAGAAAGCAACMCCTTACTAGCTTTAGATGAGAGAAATTACTAAGAAAATGATACTTTCACTAGATCTAGTCTTTTGATAAAATTTTAGCTTTTCCTAGATCTAAATGCCTTGCATGCAAATCAAATATTTAACTTTTAAATTTTATATCAGATCTAATCACATGCAAGTATATCAAATAATAAAGAGAAAAAATAGATGCAATTTGTGAATTGAAGACACTTCACTTGAACTTGGAATTCCTCTTGGGCAATGGGGTCTCTTTGGTGGAGTAACTAGAGAATTATCCTTTAGATTTCTTGAAGAAAGGATAGATCCAATGAGCTCCACCAATCCTCCAAGTTGTTGATATCCTCAAAAACTTCACAACACTTATACACAACTATCAAATAATTGGTGCTACCTACAAAGGAAACTTCATGGCAATATTAGTTATAACAAAACACACCATGCACATATAATCTCCAAATATAAGCAAGAAAATAGAATAAGAAATCAATCAAGCTTAATGAATCTATCCAAAGAAGCAACAATTCTTTTCCAATGACCAATATTCAACAATGTAAAGAAGAAACCAAGTGAAACTACATCACCTCAAGCACATAACAATTTGACAATCCACAAAAGAGCCACCATACCAATGAGTAGAACTCCAAAGGCTTTCGATTTTATTCCAATAGAAAATAATGAATTACAATAGATAACAATCAAGCCAAGTCCCAACACCCATTAACCAACAAAGGGAGGGGTCAACTTTGTTTTATAGCTTCTTGGGTGAAGATCCCAAGAGAAGTGCACATGCCAAGTGGGAGGGGCACATGAGTGAAGTGTCAAAAGAGTGGAGTGGAGGAGGGACACCACTCCAAGTGAGTTGAGTCGTTCTTTAGTTCAATATATATGTGCTCCAAAATGAAATTCCAAGTGTAGATGGTAGGTGAGAGGGAGGTTGAGCTAGAATTGGGATTAGTTCCCTCTCTTCCAAGTGCACCACCTATGTGAGGTCGAGTCCCTATCTTGGGATCTTCACCCTCCTTTAAATCCTTCTCTAAGTCACCTTCACAAAGAGAGAACTCACCACCTAATTTTGGAACTCCAGACATGAGGAAACATGTCCCCAACATGTTTGCTAAATTTTAGCATGTTGATTTTATTTGATTTTTTGTCTTTTACACCCTTTTGAGAGCAAAACACATTTTTGAGTGATTAAAATCTGTTTTTTTCCTCAAAAAAAGGGGACAAGAGTTTATGAGGTGCTTTGGGTTAGAAAATGATTACAAACATGGAAAATAACATCTTATTCCCTTTTTATGACTTTTTTGATTTTTACAATTAAAATTACCTGTTTGCGGGAATTTTTTTATTGACTAAAAAAATTTAAAAAACCTAAGGGGCACTTAGCACATTTCCATGAGACTTTAGGAGGATGTTAGGCATGATAATATACATTATACAATAGGTTTATAAAACCATGCCAAGGCCTGATCATGAGTGTATACTCCAACTTTGGAGGGATTGAGTGAAAAAACTTAAAAATTATAAGTCGCTTGGAGCAACAATATATAATTAACAAATAAAAAAAACACTCTAGAGTAATAACTCTTGTCAAGGTCTTAGGTGGATAAACCTTTTACAAAATTCATCATGCAACACCTCTTATTACAATTTATGGAAATGTGAAAAAAGAATAAAGAGAGAAAATAGATGCAATTTGTGAATTGAAGACACTTCACTTGAACTTGGAATTCCTCTTGGGCAATGAGGTCGCTTTGGTGGAGTAACTAGAGAATTGTCCTTTAGATTTATTGAAGAAAGGATAGATCCAACGAGCTCCACCAATCCTCCAAGTTGTTGAGATCTTGAAAAACTTCACAACACTTATACACAACTATCAAATAATTGGTGCTACTTACAAAGGAAACTTCATGGCAAGATTAGTTATAACAAAACACACCATGCACATATAATCTCCAAATATAAGCAAGCAAATATAATAATAAAGCAAACAATCTTATTGAATCTATCCAAAGAAGCAACAACGATTTTCCAATGGCCAATATTCAACAATGTAAAGAAGAAGCCAAGTGAAACTACATCACCTCAAGCATATAACAATTTGACAATCCACAAAAGAGCCACCATACCAATGAGTATACCTCCAAAGCCTTTCAATTTTATTCCAATAGAAAATAATGAATTACAATAGATAACAATCAAGCCAAGTCCCAACTCCCATTAACCAACAAAGGGAGGGGTCGACTTTGTTTTATAGCTTCTTGGGTGAAGATCCCAAGAGAAGTGCGCATGCCAAGTGGGAGGGGCGTATGAGTGAAGTGTCAAATGAGTGGAGTGGAGGAGGGAAACCACTCCAAGTGAGTCGAGTCCTTATTTAGTTCAATATGCATGTGCTCCAAAAGGAAATTCCAAGTGTAGATGGTGGGTGAGAGGGAGGTCGAGCTAGCATTGGGATTAACACCCTCTCTCCAAGTGTGCCACCTATGTGAGGTTGAGTCCCTATCTTGGGATCTTCACCCTCCTTTAACTCATCCTCTAAGTCGTCTTCACCAAGAGAGAAATCACCACCTAAGTTTGGAACTCCAAACATGAGGAAACATGTCCCCAACATGTTTTCTAAATTTTAGCATGTTGATTTTATTTGATTTTTTATGTCTTTTACACTCTTTTGAGAGCAAAACACATTTTTAAGTGATTAAAATTTGTTTTTTGCCTCAAAAAAGGGGGATAAGAGTCTATGAGGTTCTTTGGGTTAGAAAATGAGCACAAACATGGAAAATAACAACATCTTATGCCTTTTTTGACTTTTACAATTAAAATTACCCGTTTGTGAGAAATTTTTTATTAACTGAAAAAATTTAAAAACCCTAAGGGGGACTTAGCACATTTCCATGATACTTTAGGAGGATGTTAGGCATGGTAATATACATTATACAATAGGTTTATAAAACCATGCCAAGGCTTGCCCATGAGTGTATACTCCAACTTTGGAGGGATTGAATAAAAAAACTTGAAAATTATAAGTCGCTTGGAGCAACAATATATACTTAACAAGTAAAAAAAACACTCTAGAGTAATAACTCTTGTCTAGGTCTTAGGTGGCTAAAAATTTTACAAAATTCATCATGCAACACCTCTTATTACAATTTATGGAAATGTGGAAAAATAATAAAGAGAGAAAATAGATGCAATTTGTGAATTGAAGACACTTCACTTGAACTTAGAATTCCTCTTGGGCAATGGGGTCAATTTGGTGGAGTAACTAGAGAATTGTCCTTTAGATTTCTTGAAGAAAGGATAGATCCAATGAGCTCCACCAATACTCCAAGTTGTTGAGATCTTGAAAAAATTCACAACACTTATACACAACTATCAAATAATTGGTGCTACCTACAAAGGAAACTTCATGGCAAGGTTAGTTATAACAAAACACACCATGCACATATAATCTCCAAATATAATCAAGCAAATAGAATAATAAAGAAATAAATATTAATGAATCTATCCAAAGAAGCAACAATGCTTTTCCAATGGCCAATATTCAACAATGTAAAGAAGAAACCAAGTGAAACTACATCACCTCAAGCACATAGCAATTTGACAATCCACAAAAGAGCCACCATACCAATGAGTATACCTCCAAAGCCTTTCGATTTTATTCCAATAGAAAATAATGAATTATGATAGATAAAAATCAAGGAAAGTCCCAACTTCCATTGACCAACAAAGGGAGGGGTCGACTTTGTTTTATAGCTTCTTGGGTGAAGATACCAAGAGAAGTGTGCATGCCAAGTGGGAGGGGCGCATGAGTGAAGTGTCAAATGAGTGGAGTGGAGGAGGGACACCACTCCAAGTGAGTCATCCTTCTTTAGTTCAATATACATGTGCTCCAAAAGGAAATTCCAAGTGTAGATGGTAGTAAGAGGGAGGTCAAGCTAGCATTGGGATTAGCGCCCTCTCTTCCAAGTGCGCCACCTATGTGAGGTCGAGTCCCTATCTTGGGATCTTCACCCTCCTTTAAATCCTCCTCTAAGTCACCTTCACCAAGAGAGAAATCGCCACCTAATTTTGGAACTCCAGACATGAGGAAACATGTCCCCAACATGTTTGCTAAATTTTAGCATGTTGATTTTATTTGATTTTTTATGTCTTTTACACCCTTTTGAGAGAAAAACACAGTTTTGAGTGATTAAAATTTGATTTTTGCCTCAAAAAGGAGGGATAAGAGTTTATGGGGTGCTTTGGGTTAGAAAATGAGCAAAAACATGGAAAATAATAACATCTTATGCCCCTTTTATGATTTTTTTGACTTTTACAATTAAAATTACCCATTTGCGGGAAATTATTTATTGACTGGAAAATTTAAAAAACCTAAGGGGGACTTAGCACATTTCCATGAGACTTTAGGAAAATGTTAGGCATGGTAATATGTTGGCAATTTCAGTTAACAGAAAGCAAATTAGCGTATACTTGTCATTGATGGCAAGTACAGTTGTGGTTGCTGATGGCAAGTACAGTTGTCGTTGTAGTGATGACAATAGCAATGAATAGCCGCGCAACAATAATCGGGAGGAGAAGAGTCAGTGACCATATGATCCCATTCAATTTTCCTGAAAGAATGAGGGCCGTCGGATCTGTAGAAGTTGCGAGAGAGATAAGCCATCGGAGAATCGGGGATCGAGACTTTGAAATGTCCAGTTCACTCTACAACGAAAACCCCGAAATCGCGATACACGATTTGATCGCAGCCGTTAAATCAAGCAGGGATCTGGACCATTCATTCGTATGGACACGTGGCAGCCAGGAGGCTTCATCGGAGATTCGGGGATTAGGATTTCATAATGCAAAGAACACAATGCAACGAAAACCCCGATTTCACGATATGCGAAATCCCGACTGAATCTGAACCGTCAGATCAACATGTGATCTAGACCGTTGATCCAACTCACGTCGGTAGACCACGTCACCCAGGGACACGTGGCATAACCAGAGAATGACAGGTGTCAGGCAGATCTAACACTTCAGGCTCATGCAATTCACGAATCAGAGTGACA
>ML802782.1:20890-56114 GCA_009831015.1 Picea engelmannii
AGTAATAACTCTTGTCCAGGTCTTAGGTGGCTAAACCTTTTATAAAATTCATCATTGAACACCTCTTATTACAATTTATGGAAATGTGGAAAAAGTTGGTCGAATAGCGGCTGAACTTTTGAACTCTGAATACTGAGCATTTGATTGCTCAATCTTTGGCGGCTCAACTGCAAGTTCAGCTAGTGCAACTCAGTGGATAACACGGAGCACGAGCATTATTTTCCAAAAATACTTGGGAGAGGAGAATCCCGAGAGCATTTGTTATATATA
Source organism: Picea engelmannii (assembly GCA_009831015.1). Lineage (NCBI taxonomy): Eukaryota > Viridiplantae > Streptophyta > Pinopsida > Pinales > Pinaceae > Picea > Picea engelmannii. Next base: position 21,161 of record ML802782.1, read on the forward strand.
TATATATATTCCTCTCCTGAGGATTTTTGGAAAATAATGCTCTTTCTCCCTTAAATGCTCCCGCTTCGTGCAACACTGCTAACATTTGCTAGACATCACCTAGGGGGGAATGTGTTTCATGATATTATTACCTTCATTGATATGTTATTTCCTAAGTTTAAGTTAGAGAGAGGGCATTACATTATGATTTGATGGTGATATAACCTTTTCCTAAGGTTAGATGGTGATTTTTGATGTAATAATCCCTTGGTGGTGGTGCACTTTAGGTTGGACCTTATGTTTTGTTGCTATCATGGAGGGGTTTTGCTAGGGAGATTTTTTTTTTATTTACACGGTACAAAATTTTATTAAAGTGCACCTCTCATTGGCACACATGTTCATGGTGATTTAAGTTTTTGGTGACTAATTGGGATGACTATGATTATATTTGAGTATTAGCCTTTGTGCACACATGTTGAGGTTGATTTAATTGTTCAATGATTAAATTAATGTTATTTATCCAAATAAAGGTTAATAGCTTGGAAACCCTATTTTATATGCTTCCTTTTCACACTTGGAGTGGTTATTTGGACTTAGTTAGAGTTTTCTAGTGGTGAACCCCCCTTCTTGGGCACAATTTCCTAGGCATGCAATATATTATTTGTTTCCTAGAGAAGCTGGCACACTTTTCTAGGGTGCACTCTTGGGTTGGTTGGACACTTTTCCACCTTGGCACAATCTCCTAGGGTGCACTTCACATGGAGAATATTTTATGATTTGTTGGGTGGGTGAGGTAGTTACATGGAACAATTTTCTAAGGCGCACCTATCCCAGGTGTTCTCTCATATTTATTGCATGGATATTTCAGCTACACTTGGTGTCTTTTGACCATCATTGGAGATTTGCCTCACCTCTTTGAATTGGAATATATATTATTGTATTCATGGTGGTTATGTAGGGAGGTGTGTGGCACATGAGAAACATCACACATGTGGCTTAGCATGCTTTTGTACTTGGTCTTCTTTCCATTTTTAGAGATCATTCTTGGAGGGAAGACATGTGGAAGGTTTCTTCTTGCTATTTTTGGAATGTCTTGGAGGGTACACTTGTGGAGAGATGATCTACTTGCCATTTTGGGGTTTTTACCATATCTTTTCTTATGTAGTGCTCCATCCACTTGGCATATTACACATTCATCCATAGATTTGGTTACCTTGGAATTCACACACGTGGAGTGGTTGCATGCATGCACATTCTTGGAGGGCACATTCCATGTGGACTCTTGGCATTTGACTTAGTTTGATGTATGTTTTTGGTGGTGCATTCACTTCATGAGCATTATTTGGTGCATACTACTATTTTTGGATGAGGGTGAATTGCCTTGGAGAAGCTAGTTTCCACATGTTGTAACATGGTCAAACATGGATTTAGGAGAGATCTAACTACTCCATAATTATAATATTTGTTTGATTTTTCATGGAGTTAGTTAGAAAATAATAATATTTTATTGTATGAGAGAAGAGACTCACTCTATAAAAGAGGAGTTATCTCTCCATTGTAATGGTTGAGAATTTGGGGATTGAGGAGCTCTCCCATTGGGATACATTGTACATCATTTTGGAAATCTTAATGGAATATTGGACGTGTTACCTCCCAAGTTATCAATAGGTGTAAAATTCCTAAGCACAAGGATGAGACCCCAAGGGAAACTTAGGCAATCCACCACTGTCACCTCAGGGGCTTTGCCTTTCTTACTTTAGACTACAGATGGTCCTAGTCAAAGGGGGCTTCCCTAATGTCAACTAAGCTCAATGTGTTATAGTATGAAGTGGGAGAAAGAGATATCTTAGTGTTATTATTATCTGATTTAATGTTTATGATTATTTCTTTAAACTTCACAATTCAAATCATATTTCCAATTAGTCTTAAAGATTAACCAATGCAACACAAGGCTAAATAATTGCAAGTGGACTTTACAACTATGCTATGAAACTCGATACACTTTCTTAAAATAAGTAAATAACTCAATAAAAATCTGTTTATGAAATATTTAATGCAGAAATTTCAGACTTAAGAGACCTAAAACAACCTTCTTATTCAAGATATAACAATTGTAAAATAGGCCTTGAATTTAGCAAATCAATTTATATATTTTCCAAAAAGAAGTAGATTTTCTAAATGAATATGTAAACTGATCTAATATCTAATTTTAAGATGTTATTTCAAGAAAAATTCCAGATTTAAATCAACTTATGAAATACCCTTCAACAAAAGATGAAAAAAGTCTTGAACTAGGGAAAAATATGCAAGATATCTAGGGTTTTTAGGTGTCGAGTCTTCAATTTCAAGTCTAAATCTATATGCAAGATGTTACCAAATGAAAGTTTTAGATATAGAATACAATTTAATAGTCTCTATTAAAAACATCCAACCGACAAAAGAAATAGACCAAAATTATGCAAAACATCTAGGGTTTTAGGCTAGAAAAGTGGGATGATTTGCATCTAACTCAACAAAATTGATCTTAAACCTGATTTTTATCATTTTTTCCAATGAAACATTCAGATATTTATCAGAAATAAATTCTCTATTAAGATCTTGCAAGCAATCATATGAACAATGAACAAGGGCCCAATCAAGCAAAAAACCCTAGGGGTTGGAGGAAGATTTCAATGATTTTTCTTGGGAATTGAGAGCCCAAACTTAGGGTATATTTTTAAGGGTTTTATGATTTTAAGGTAATGTTTTGCAATAAATTTCAGATTGCAAAACAAAAACATAAAAAAAGTAAAATGAAGATGAATTTTGGGTTTTTTGGTTGGTTGAGAAGAGAAGAAAACCAATGCCTTGCTATGGTTGGGAAATGGAGTCAAGATGCAACCTTAAGGGGGTGATTATTTGAATAATCTAAAGGGAAATTATGGCTTTCAAAGTTACAATATCCTACAAGTCCTATATCTAACAAGTAAATTACTACAAGAATTGGAAGGGAGGGGTCTTTAGGAGTTGTACCACCTCCAAGACAACTAGGGAGTGATTTTAATTAATAGGGTTTGAATGTTGCTTTTGTTCACAAGGAATAATAGTGAAACGATTCATACAATTCAAGCAATGAAACAAAAGGTAAATAACTTACCTCTCCAACATAGCGATACCACTCCTTTATGGTGCCTGTTACCCTTTGTTTTGTACGGAGGTAATCCCAGTGAATTTTTTCACTACCCTAGTGATATTTATCACTAAGAGCCTTGGATATTTAGGGTGCTCATTTATTTTTATGGGTCATGAGGAGCTACAACATTTTATGGCATGTGATGTAGTACTTGATGGTGCATAACCCCTTTATTAAAATCCCTAGGGTTTGGGCATGACATTGGCTTCATACAAGTTTTTGGGCATCTTCACAGTTCCAAAGGTAGTTCATGGTTCCTAAGGCATCTTCACATATATCGAGGCATTCTACGGTTCCCAAGGCATTGGTCAAGACAATTTGGATTATTTATTCATGCATTGGGTCTCTCACACGTGCCATGTTCCAGATTTTTGAGAGCTCACCTTATTCACTCATTTTCAGGCATGCGTCACATCATTTGATGGGATGACCCCATTGTAGATTGCATTAAGGATTTATTGTGGCATGTGTGGGATTATTGGGCTATCCCATGACTTAAGGGAGTCATTGGAATTATTTGAGGAGTGGGATTCCACCTTAGAGACCTTGCACTTGACCTTTTGGAGCTGATTTGGAGGGGCCACCCCCTTCTTCAAGGCTCTCACTCATGATATATGGGAACATTTTACCTTGGAGACCCATGTGTCCACTTGGAGGGGACTTGGGAGTTTTTATTTTCACACTTGGTGGAGATTGGATTGATGATTCACCCTTTTGGAAGCATTTGGAGGATAGACATTACACCTTGGATACTTGTTCTTCCTTCATTAGTGGGGACATCCATTTATTTTAGACTTATTTCACTTGATTATTGTACATGTGGCTTGAAAACCCCATATTTTATGTATTTTAGACTACATAGTTGGAGAAAATTTTATTTTACTTCTCCATAGGCTAGATCTAAGGATATCACATGAGACAATATTATTTTATTGTAAAGGAAGTTGAGCATGTAACACACCCAACCCCTAAATAGCCTTTCTAGAGACCGGGCATACAATTTTCTCTTTCCCTAGTTCATTTTCGGTCCCTTACTTAAGCAAAACCAGCAACTTCCTCAAAACTTACATCTCTCACTGTGCGCTTAAACCAGCTAGCAGGTTTGTGGCCTCGGGCTGAAAATCGGGAGCTAAGAGCCTACGTTAGAAAATGTTTTGGCACTTTAGAAGTTCCTAGACTTCGGGAGTTCCAAAAGTATTTTCAAATTCTCAGATCACTGAATAGCAGAGGGGATCAACGGTTCACATCCTCCACTGAGATCTACTGTTAAAATGGGATTTGGTACTTAGCGATGGACATACCTTTTTCTTGATCCCTAGAGTCCTGAGGTCTCGCCACATGGACTTATCCATTCGATAATTGGCGTTCGATGATCAATGTAACACCCTGTTTCCCCCAGTCTGTAAATATAACTATATGGGTCGAGGAACTATGGCAAAATTAAAATTGTGAATATTTGATTTGATGGACCTTGTGTAGAAGGTCGATGAATGTAAATTCTGATTATTTTAATAGAAAATGTTATGTATTGCATGACTGCTAAAAGAGGGTATGTGCTAAGAGAGAGACCATGATTTCTAATGAAAAGGTGGTGGAGGGAACCCAGAAAGGTTGCGTTAACCTCCAATGAACCAGTACCATGCTGGAATTAATTTGCTCAGATCAGAACAAGCCTCTGACCAGAAATGAATTCTCGTCAGGCTGGTAGGTGGGAAGGCCTCCTCAAGAGTTAATGAGGGATGGGGTAGACTACCCATCGGTAAGGCTTATGGACCTGACCACAGACTGGGGTATTCGAGCCACACACAATCTTGCCAAGGAAGGCAAATAAGGAAGCGTGGTGGACAGGGGGGGGACCTATGAAGAATGCAGATATGGGAGAAGAGATATTAGGTCTGAGGAAGGTTTGAATGAGAAAAGTGAGTTATGATCACAAAGAATAGAGACTGAGTCAAGAGAATGAGAGTAACCTTCATCCTCGTCTATTCCTGTATAGGGAGAAGGAGAGTAACCTTCATCCCTAACCTCCGTTGAGCTGGAAGTAAGAGATTGAATCTCAAAGCATCGTGGCCTAAGCTCGTGGGTGGCCAATGATAAATCCATTGGGAGTGACTGAGCCTATGGTTGGGTGGAAACGAGCACCCCTCTCAGCAGTCGCATCACACCTTGTGGTTCTGATAAGTGTTTTATGCTTTGTATTTTGAATTGAAATTCATGGATGCATGCTCATGTTTATATGCTCATAAATGGTTTCTGTATAGAAGTGATTGCCTTGTGTTTTGGATTGGAAATAAAGGATGCATGTTTGTACTTATATGTCCATAATCGATTTATGTATAGAATGAATAAGTCCAGAATATAAGTTTGTTCCCTTGAGAGTCATCCCATCTGCTTGATTTTCATTATGTTCTGGTTTAATTTATCGAAAGCACCTCTCCCAGGGAATTATCTCACATCGTAGAGTCGGAGTGAGTTCCTTGAAATGGCTACCATTACAGTAAACTCATGAGTTTACCTTACCCTATTTCAGAATTCATAGCTCAGCGAATTAGGAAGGCACTTCATTCAGGCCAGTAGTCTAAGGGACTTTGAACCATACTCGATCCCTTATCCAGAAGCTCGACCGAGATTAGGGATAATTACCCATGAATCATCTGAAGGTTCATGTGACCTGGGTCTAGGAATCCTACGTAAGAAGGAGTTAATTTTGAATGTTTCAGAACCTTGGGAGATCGAAGCTCCGAGGGGTTGAATTTCGTTGCCTAAGTTTAATAAGGATAGTGAGTTTCAAATATAGAAAGGGAATATCCTTTTGTTTGGAAGACAAACGGACGAGATCCTTTCAGAAGGATCTGAGGCCTATCATGATCATTAGATTTTGAAGAGGGAGTGTAGGTGTTAACGCCTCGACTCCTTTAGTCTTCTCAAGTAGCGATGGAATCTGACTGTAGATCCAAGGATCTATCAGGGCCCTCCTTGATCGTCGATCTGACATGAGTGGGTTAGTACAAGGAGTGAGCTGGAGTGGACTTATTCTAAGTCCATAAGCTTAAGAGAGAACATTTTAAGAAATGAAGACGAGACTCAAAGTCTAGGGTTCGTCGAAGGATCAAAGGTCGTAGCCTTTGGCACTTAAATATTTGAGAAAGCCAAAGCATAGGAGGAGATCATATCTGGGTTGTCAGATCGGAGTGTGAGGACCAAAAACCATTGGATCCAGGAAAGGTGCATGTGGTTTAATCCCTTCGAAAGTGTCCAAAAATTAATGGGAACTCGCAAAATCCAAACTCACAAAATTGATCCTAGCCATTGGTGTTGGGAAGGACACATGGCGAAAGACATTCATTTTGCTGATTCACACATCAGGGATTTTGAAGGAAAGAGTCATGGAAACTCGCAAAATTGATCCTAGCCATTGGTTTTGGGAAGGACACGTGGAGAAAGATCATCATTTGGTTGATTCACACATCGGGGATTTCAAAGGTAAGAGTCGTAGAAACTCGTGAAGTCCGAACTCGTGAAATTGAACACAGTCGTTGGATTACGGGAGGATTGTAGACCGTTGATATGACGCAAGAATATTTTGGGAATTCGGGTATCAGAAAGAACGAAGAAATATGTATTGAAAAATCCTGAAACGTGAAGTCCCGATTCGAGCGAAAAGGCATGGGCTGTCAGACCTATGAGGTAGTCAGCCTGATGTTGACCAATTCGGGAGAATAGAGGTTTAGTAACGACAAAACTCTCAAAGGCCGGAGTGCTGAAGTTCATCCTAGCCATTGGCGATAGGGAACACGGGGCACCGGATCCTTCACTTTGAGGGTAGTGTACCGGGGAAAATGGATTGTGTGAGTAAGAACCCCTAAATGCTGAAGTTTCAAAGCGCCAAACTAGCCACCTGTAGTCTTGGTATTCGTTCATTGCATATGGTCCTATGCGAAGGTCACCAAAGGAAAAGGGGCTAGGCCCTGACCTCTCAATTAGAGACCAATAAAAGAAAAGATTCGTCCTTGTAAGGAGAACACAAATTTTATTTATTTCTCATCCCATCGTGGGTGTGTTACAAATTGGTATCGCTCATGGACAAGTCGTTTAAAAACACTATTTGGAGTAATTTCAAAAGAATGACACTCTACCTTATCTCTTTCTTAATAAGTCCGGTTAAAAATGTTATTAAAAGAAAAGAATGAAAATTTCTACTATGTGTATGTATTTAAGAAATTGAACCATGTAAATTTCATGAACTAATAGACTGTTAGCTAACAATAAGTGTTTTTGGAAAAACTCGAACATTCATTGAATTATGGAAAGAATCCAATACTAAAGGATGGTGATGTGTCATGAAGTGGGGGATGGCTCCCACAATAGAGACGAGGAATATAACGAAAGGAGGGCGGTGGAAACCTTTCTAGATCTGGGTAAAACTGTAAGGAGCCTTAGGGCCGAGTTACCAAGTTTCAAGGCTGACAACAAGAAATTGATAAAGGAGCAAGAGAAACAAACCTAAATTAATGTAGTCTTGCTACAGAGATTATCTGACATACAGAGTCAACTGCAACACGAACCCGCAACCAATCATGCAGACCAGCGACACAAGAAGAGAGGTCAGAGTCCACCTGAGATCCAAAAACATGACTCCATAAGTGACCCCACTAGGAGAAGTACCACAAAGAAGGTCCAACCTGGAGGCAAGGGACACTCATTGGGAGAGTCCTCTAGAAAGGAAGCTGACAACCCTGAAGGGTCTTCTAGTAGTAGGGCCAGCTCACATTCTCAGAGGAAAGGAAAGAAACAGAAGCGTTCCAAAATCTGTGGTCCCGAAGAGTTCAAGAAAACCAAACCACCCTCTTTCGACGTAGATATTAAGAAGGGAGAAGAGGCATAATCTTGGCTACTTGGTTTAAAGAAGTATTTTAGATTCCATGACTACTCTGAAAACTTGAAGGCTCGAATAACCATCTTCAACCTGAATGGAAAGGCTTCCATATGGTAGGAAGACCTTAGGAATGTGAAAGGAGTCCATGAGAAGGAATTATCATGGAAACAGTTTGAGAAATACTTCAGGAAGCAGTATCTCTCAGAAAAATACATGGATGGGAAAACTAAATTCCTTAATAAATTCCTTGAACTACTGAGGTATGTACCCTACATAAAATATGAAAAATAAAAAATGCAGTGGTTTATCAGTGGGTTACCTCAAACCAACCGAGATAGGATTGAGTTCGATGAACCAAGGACCTTAGAATAAGCTATCCGAAAGGCGAGGTATTTTTATGAATGGTTTGGGAGCAAGACAAGACCCCACGAGGACTGGAAGAGGAAGAGTAGTTTGGGATTCTAGAAGAAAAGGTTTAACTCTTCAAGATTTAAGAACTATGGAAAAGACTGTAGGGGGAGCCTTCCTTCTAGAAGTGTATATCAGAAAAATTTCCGCTCTCAAAGTGGAAATAGACCTTTTCAGACATTCCCAACAAAGACCGATAACCTAAAGAAGGAACCCTTAAAATGTTGGGGTTGTGGAGAAAATCATAGAATGAGGGACTGCCCACATAGACAACAAAATAGTAAGGGGGTGTACAATATCCAAGAAGATACCACCGCCAATGATGTGACTAGGAGCATGCCACAAATATGTGCAGCCCTGGACAATAATCAAGCCAACCACCAAGCTTCAGTAGTGGAGTTGGAAGGTACGATCACCAACCATCTAATTTCTATTTTAATTGACCCAGTTTCTAATCTGAGTTATGTAGCCCCTCAGAGTGCCAATAAGTGTAAACTACAACCAATTAGACATATTAAACCATGGTTGGTACAACTATCCACTGGGACCAAAAGAAAGGTGGCAGAGGCCATACCAGCCTGCCAATTCATCATGGGTGGATTGCCCACCAGAGCGACCCTTAACATACTTCCCATGGGGTCTTATGACTTGTTGATTGGTATGGACTGGTTGCCTACTTATAAAACTAAAATGGTTTGTTATCATAAAAATTTAGAATTTGTAAATGAAGAAGGGGTAAAGATGACCCTCCAAGGGATTCATAAGCCTGTCTCAGTGAGAGAAATATCGACCCTTCAAATGAAAAAGTATTGCATAAAAGGGTGTTCCTTATATGAAATACAGGTGTTGGAATCCTTCGAGGATGACAAACCAAACCTAGAGGACCACCCCATATTAAGAGAATACAAGGACATGTTCCCTAGAGAAGTACCAGTTCTACCTCCAAGAAGGGATATTGATTTCTTGATAGAGCTCACGCCAAGAGCGGTACCAACATCTAGAGTGCCATATAGGATGAGCACGCCAGAGCTAGTTGAGCTCAAGCTACAACTAAAGGAGATGATGAACAAAGGCTACATTCGACCCAGTGTATCTCCATGGGGAGCACCTGTCCTGTTTGTGAAAAAGAAAGATGGCACACTCTGGTTGTGCATAGATTACATACAACTCAATAAGACAACCATAAAGAACAAATACCCCTTACCCAGAATCAATGACTTGTTCGACCAACTAGGAAGTGATACCATCTTCTCGAAGATTGACTTGAGGTCTGTATATCACCAAGTCTGTATTAAGGATGAAGACATCCACAAAACAACCTTTAGAACGAGGTATGGTCACTATGAATTTGTGGTGGTGCCATTTGGGTTAACCAATGCCCCTGCCACTTTTATGTGCTTGATGAATAATGTACTCAACAAATTTCTGGACAAATTTGTATTGGTTTTCATTGATGATATCCTAATATAATCCAAGAACGAGGAGGATCATGAGGACCATCTTAGACTCGTACTTCAAGTACTAAGAGAGCATCAGCTCCACACTAATTTTAGCAAGTGCGACTTCTTTCAAAATCAAGTCCATTACTTAGGCCATGTCATTTCTAAGGAAGGGGTGGCAGTGGACCTTGATAATATCAGATATATTATGGAATGACCTACCCCAAAGGATGTATCAGATATGAAATCCTTCATGGGATTAGCCAGATACTATAGAAGATTCATAAAAGGATTTTCCAAGATTGGTTGTCCAATCAATGCCCTTTAGAAAAAGGGGATCAAATTCATTTGGACATCAAAATGTGAAGAAAGATTTCAGGAACTAAAATAACTCCTGACCCATGCACCCATGATAAATATTGCAGACCCAGATAATGATTTCCTTGTATGTGCATATGCCTGGAAGGAAGGACTTAGAGGAGTCCTTATGCAAGAGGGATGTGTAATTTCTTATGCGTCCTGAAAATTAAATGAACATGAGATCAATTATGTGACCCATGACCTAGAGTTGGCTGCCATAGTACATTCTTTAAAAATGTGGAGGCACTACCTCCTGGGAAGGAGATTTGTGCTTATGACAGAACATTGTGGGTTGAGGCACCTGTTTGACCAACCAAAAATCAACGCCAGACAAGCTAGGTGGATGGCTCTCCTAAGTGAATTCAATTTCAAAATCAAACACATAAAAGGAAAGGAAAATAGGGTGATCGATGCCCTTAGCAGAAGTATAAAAATGATTCATATGGCAATAGTAAGCACCTATGAAATGGATGTCAGGGAAAGAATCATAAATGCACAAGAGACAGATGTATTCTTTAAGACCATGACCTCATACCGAAGACAAGAACCTACAGGGCTGAAGTATGAAGGCTACCAAATGATTGAGGAAGGGCTGCTGACTTAAAGAAACATATTGTATATTCCAAACTGTGACGACTTGAAGAGGTTCATAATGGATGAACTACATAAGAGACCATATACTGGTCACCCAGGATATCAGAAGATGATCACGACCACTAGGAAACAATTCTATTGGTCTGGGTTGAAGAAATACATAGCTAACTATCTAGCTAAGTTCCTAGAGTGCCAGCAAGTTAAGGCGGAACACTGACATCCAGCATGATTGTTACAACCCCTACCAATCCCATAATGGAAATGGAAAACCATATCCATGGATTTCATCACTGGACTACCAAGGTCGACCAAGAAAAATGATGCCATCATGGTCGTGGTGGACAAGCTGAGAAAGTCTGCTCATTTCATCCCTGTCAAGTCAACTTGTACGGCCATAGATATTGCCAATGTCTTCAAGAAGGAGATATTTAGAATGCATGGCATGCCCAAGGAAGTTTTATTTGACCAAGATACCAAGTTCACTTCAATTTTTTGGAGATCCCTAATGGCCGGTCTGGAGACAAAATTTCTATTCAGTACAACTTATCACCCTCAAACTGATGGACAGACAGAAAGAGTAAACCAAATAGTAGAGTATGTGCTAAGGATGCATGTAATGCATCAACCTAAGAAGTGGGAAGACTACCTACCATTGGTAGAGTTTTCCTACAACAACGATTATCAAGAATCCTTGAATATAAGCCTTTTTGAAGTCTTCTATGGTAGGCAGTGCAAGATTCCAATCAGCTAGAGCAATCCAGTGGTTAGAATTACAATCGGACCCGACATGATAAAATAAATGGAACAACAAGTGGTTCAGATAAGACAAAATACGAATATTGCTCAGGATAGACATAAAATTTATGCCGACAGAAAAAGAACTCCCAGAGAGTTCATGACCGGAGACCATGTCTATCTCATAGTTAGACCTAGGAAGAGTTCCTCGAGAATGGGATCCTGTGCCAAATTAGCACCTCGTTATTGTGGACCCTTTGAAATCTTAGATAGAGTGGGACCAATAGCCTATAGTCTAGCACTTCCTCCCACTATAAAGGCACATAATTGTTTCCATGTTTCATTATTAAAGAAATATGTACATGATACTAATCATATAATTGACTAGTCTGTGATCAAGGTGGAACCGGAGGGAGAATTCCTACCAGAACCCCAATGCATATTAGACAAGAAGGAAACATAACTCAGGAACCAAACCATTGCACAGGTCAAGGTGCAATGGAAACACTTTGGCCCAGATGAGGCTACATAGGAAATGGAAGATGCCATGAGACAAGTATATCCAATTTTGTTTACTTTAGTACATACATATCATGTTGATAGATAGAACAACGAGGATGATGATTCCTTTAAGGGGGAGGGAATTGTAACACCCTGTTTCCCCCGGTCTGTAAATATAACTATATGGGTTGAGTAACTATGACAAACTTAAAAGTGTGAATGTTTGATTTGATGGACCTTGTGTAGAAGGTCGATGAATGTAAATTCTAATTATTTTAATAGAAAATGTTACATATTGCATGACTACTGAAAGAGGGGATGTGCTAAGAGAGAGACCACAATTTCTAATGAAAAGGTGGTGGAGGGAACCCAGAAAGGTTGCGTTAACCTCCACCAAATCAATACCATGCTGGAATTAATTTTCTTAAATCAAAACAACCCTCTGACCAGGAATGAATTCCCGTCAGGCTGGTAGGTGGGAAGGCCTCCTCAAGAGTTAATGAGGGATGGGGTAGACTGCCCATTGGTAAGGCTTCTGGACCTAACCACGGACTGGGGGATTCGAGCCACATGAAATATTTACAAGGAAGGAAAGTAGGGAAGCGTGGTGGATAGGGGGGGGGGACCCGTGAAGAATGTAAAGACGAGAGCATATCTCTTGGGTCCGAGGAAGGATTGAAAGAGAAAAGTGAGTTATGATCATGAATAATAGAGAATGAGTCAGGAGAAGGAGAGTAACCTTCTTCCTCGTTTATTCCTGTAAAGGGAGAAGGAGAGTAACCTTCATCCCTAACTTCCTTTGAGATGGAAGTAAGAGATTGAATCTCAAATAATCATGGTCTAAGCTCAGGGGTGGCTAGTGATAAATCCATTGGGAGTGACTGAGCCTATGGTTGGGTGGAAACGAGCACCCCTCTCAGCAGTCACATCACACCTTGTGGTTCTGCTAAGTGTTTTATGCCTTGTATTTTGAATTGAAAATCATGGATACATGCTCATGTTTATACACTCATAAATGGTTTCTGTATAGAAGTGATTGCCTTGTGTTTTGGATTGGAAATAATGGATGCATGTTTATACTTATATGTCCATAATCGGTTTATGTATATAATGAATAAGTCCAGAATATAAGTCCATTCCCTTGATAATCATCCCATCTGCTTGATTCTCGTTATGTTCTGGTGTAATTTCTCGAAAGCACCTATCCCAGGGAATTATCTCACATCCTAGAGTCAGAGTGAGTTCCTTGAAATGGCTATTGTTACAGTAAACTCACAAGTTTACCTTACCCTGTTTCAGAATTCAAAGCTCGGCGAATTAGGAAGGCACTTCATTCATACCAGTAGTCTAAGGGACTTTGAACTGTACCTGAGCCCTTATCAAGAAGCTCGACTGAGAGTAGGGATAATTACTCAAGAATCATCTGAAAGTTCACGTGACTTGGGTCTAGCAATCCTGTGCAAGAAGGAGTTATATTCGAAGGTTTCAAAACCTTGGGAGATTGAAGCTTCGAGGGGTTGAATTTTTTTGCCTAAGTTTAAAAAGAATAGTGAGTTTCAAATATCAAAAGGGAATATCCTTTCGTTTGGAAGACGAACGAACGAGATCCTTTTGGAAGGATCAAAGGCCTATCATGACCATTAGATTTGAAGAGGGAGCGTAGGTGTTAATGCCTCGACTCCTTTAGTCTTCGCAAGTAGCGATGAAATATGACCGTAGATCCAAGGATCTATCGGGACCCTCCTTGATCATTGATCTGACATGAGTGGGTTAGTACAAGGAGTGAGTCGGAGTGGACTTATTCTAAGTCTAGAAGCTTAGGAGAGATAATATTTTAAGAAACACAGATGAGACCCAAAGTCTAGGGTTCATCGAAGCATCAAAGGTCATAGCCTTTGGCACTTAGAGATTTGAGAAAGGAAAAGCACAGGAGGAGATAAGATCTCGGCCGTCATATCGGAGTGTGAGGACCAATATCCATTGGATCTAGGAAAGGTGCATGGGGTTTAAGCCCTTTGAAAGTTTATAGAAGTGTCATGGGAACTCATGAAGTCCAAACTCACGAAATTGATCCTAGCTGTTGGTGTTGGGAAGGACACATGGCGAAAGATCATCATTTCGCTAATTTGCACATTGGGGATTTTGAAGGCAAGAGTTGTGGAAACTTGCGAAATCCAAAATCATGAAATTGATCCTAGTTGTTGGTGCTGGGAAGGACACGTGGTGAAAGATCAACATTTCGTTGATTCACATGTTGGGGATTTCAAAGGCAAGAGTTGTAGAAACTCGTGAAGTCCGAACTCGAGAAATTGAACACAGTTGTTGGATTGTGGGAGGATTGTAGATCATTGATATGATGTGAGTGGATTTAGTGAATTCAGGTATTAGGAGGAATGGAGAAATATGTCTCGAAAAGTCTCGAAACATGAAGTCCCGATTCGAGTGAAAAGGAGTGGGTTGTCAAACCTATGAGGTAGTCAACCCAACGTTGACCACTTCGGGAGAATAGAGGTTTAGTAACGCAAAAAATACCAAAGGCCGGAGTGCCGAAGTTCATCCTAGCCGTTGGTGATATGGAACACGGGGCGCTAGATCCTTCACTTCGGGGTTTAGTGTACTGGGGAAAATGGATTGTGTGAGTAAGAACCCCCGAATGTCGAAGTTCCGAAGCGCCAAACTAGCCGCCTATAGTCTTGGTATTCAGTCATCACATATGGTCCTATGCTAAAGTCGTCCAAGGAAAAGGGGCTAGGCCCTGAACTCTCAATTAGAGACCATTAAAAGAAAGGATTCATCCTTGTAAGGAGAGCGAAAATTTTATTTATTTCTCTCCCTATCGTGGGTGTGTTACAATCGACAATCTCCGTCGAGCGTTCCTTTTCACCACACTATGCCCAAACTCATGAACTCCCGATATATCTCCACGTGGCCTTAGCCATTCGACGATCGATGATCTTCGTTGTGCATTCCTTTTAAACACACTATGCCCAAGCTCCCAAAATATCAATATCTCTCCACATGGTCTTGGCCCTTCGGTGGTTGACGTTTGATGTATTTTTGTGGACATTCCTGTATTGTACCATTCACTAAATCTTCCAAACTCTGAAGTTTTCTAAATTCCTGGGCTCCTAATTATATCACCAACGATGTTGGCTAGGCAGGCATGAACCAGTAGCTGACACATGGTGAGGATCAAGGGGTGACACGTGTCCTCCATAAGGGGTGAAACGTGGCATGCGTAATGAGGGTCCATGTCACCTCAAATGATGTCATCAAGCCATGTCATCATAGACTGATAACTGCTCAAACCTTCAATCTAATGGTCCACAAGATTCCATGTAGATCCATAGATCTACGGTTCTCATTACTTCACATCTTCATGTTTCGGTGCTTGCTGAATCCTCTCGATGAAAATCCCTCAAGGAGCTAAGTCTCCAGGCTCTCAGATTTTGCGCCACATGTCCTCTTTGACCAACAATATAGATTTACTTTGGCATTCGCAACTTTGATGGTTTTCACACCTTGAAGACCCTCAACCAAATTCCTCCAAAGTACAAAGTCTCTGAAACATGGGATCACTTTCCACGTACCCGTTCATCCAACGGTCCTGGTTACTTAGGTAGTCAACATTCAACAGTTCGGTGTGTATCTCCCATCTTTCCTTCTAGACCACGCCGGATCTATTTCCACATGTACCTAGCATATACAACTAGGGTTTACTCTGGTTTGCAGATCTCTGAGGAAAAATCGCGCGTATCTAAATCGCCAAATACCTAGACTCCCAGATAACCGTGTATCAGTGGACATGTATCCCTCCAGTTCAACGGTCCATATTAACTCCGTGACTCTGACATTTGGGATTTTTGATGCTAGACCATTCCTATTCTCCCATAGTAGAACTTTGTCGAAGCACTTAACGATTCCCTTCCTACATCTGATCTAATGACTGAGAGAGATATACCTTGGACCCCCCAGATCGATGGCCCTCATCAATTCGTGACTTAGGCCTTTAGATACTTTCGAGGATTTTGGATTCACAAGTCCTGAAGCCGAAAGAACTAGCCCCTTTTGGACTAGAGTAGGGTTCCCAGACCCTGGTCACATGGATACTTTGGAAATTCTAGGGATGAAGTGTTATTCCTTTAGCATCAATTGGGTTAAGGACATGGGCATGAGCCCTCGGTCAAATGGGTGAATAGTATAAGGGAAAAAAACCCTTCTCCCACAGAATTTGAACTTAACATTCCCGCTATGGTAAATATCACAGGGTTGGCAAGGCTTAGGTGTTACAGTCAATCCTACCCCCTCTCTCCTGTGGATTCACATCTCATGACTATATAACATCAAAAATGAGATAAATTGAAAGATCATATAGATACAATAGTTTGCAGAAATCACAAAGCTTTTCTAATAACTTTTCAAATACTAAAAGACTGAATCATAAACAAAAACATTTCATCGTCACATTCAATATAATACACAGAGTATGAAAATACTTATCAGAAATGGAAAATTTGAAGCAACTGCTGAAAGGGGTGCATGTTTCCTCTCGACCATAGGCACAACCACTCCTACTGGATTTACCACTAGCCACCCCCGAGCTAGACCATGATTCTATGGGAGAGATTCTTTCTCTTTGCTCCACAACAGTCAGGGACGAAGGTTACTCTCCTTCTCCCACAAGAATTTGGAAACGCGTTTTCTATACTACAAGCAAGGAGGTCTGCATGAGTACTTCCTCAGTCACTCATCAACCTCGTTTATCAGCTTGTAGCCAAAACCTTCCCACGACTTCTTATAGCCATATCGAGCTTACTGCTCAAGTTTTATCTCAAATCCAGAGTCGAAGTATGTTCACTGCTCTTCTCGGGAAAGTGTTTTTCTCTACTCTTGTATCACGCATATATGTCTTTGTCCCTAAATTACCTCATTTCTTTCCTTCCTCAACAAGGTTGCATGGGTACGAATCCTAATTCATGGTCAAGCCTGGAATCCTTACAGATGGGTACCCTGCCCCATCTCCTCATCAACTCTTGAGGATGGACTTCCAACTACCAGCCTGACTGGTAATTCATTTCTTGGTCAAAGGACTATTGAGAAATTACACCTAGTAGGTACTGGTCTGGTGAGGGTCATCTCAACCATACTTGGTTTCCCTTCACTATATCTCTCATAGCATCCATGGTATATCTTGGCAAACTTTCCCCCTTTCAGTAGTTGTGAAACACATATTCAAATTCTATTAATAACATAAATTCATACATTTACCCTTTTATACAAGGGTTCATCAAATCAAACATTCACACATATTTAGACTACCATAGTCTCTTGGCCAGTTGTAGTTATATTTACAAATTGGGGGAAACATGGGTATTACAATCCCCTCCCCCTTAAAGGAACATTGTTCTTGATGTTCTATCTTCCGATGTGCTTTATATGTACAAAAGTAAACAAAAATGGTTATCCCTGTCTCATGGCATCCTCCATTTCCCATGTAGCCTCATTTGGGCCAAAGTGTTTCCATTGCATTACCTGTGCAATGGTTTTGTTCCTGAGTGGGGTTTCCTTCTTGTCTATTATGCATTGAGGTTTTGGAAAAAATTGTCCCTCGGGTTCCACCTAAATCAGAGACCAGTTAATAATATGATTAGAATCATGTACATACTTATTTAATAAATAAACATGGAAAAAATTATGTTCCTTCACTATGGGAGGAAGTGCTAGTCGATAGGCTACTGGTCCCACTCTATCCAAAAATTCAAAGGGTCCACAATACTAAGGCGCCAACTTGGCACAAGATCCCATCCTCAAGGAGCTTCTCCTGGGTCTAAACCGAAGATACACATGATCCCTTGCTTTTAATTCTCTAGGAGTCCTTTTCAGGTTTGCATAACTCTTTTGTCTATCCTGGGTTATCTTCAGATTTTTTCTAATCTGAATCACTTGATGTTCCATTTACTTTAACATATCCGACCCGATTGTAACTTTGTCTACTGGGTTGTTCCAGCTGATTGGAATGTTGCATTTCCTTCCATAGAGGGATTCAAAAGGAGTCATTTTTAATGACTCTTGATAACCATTGTTGTAAGAAAATTCTACCAGTGGTAGGTAGTCCTCCCATTTCTTGGGTTGATGCATTACATGCATCCTCAACATGTATTCTAATACTTGGTTTACCCTCTCTGTTTTCCCATCAGTTTGAGGGTGACAGGATGTGTTAAAGAGTAATTTTGTTTCAAAACCAACAAACAAAGATTTCCAAAAGTTTTAAGTAAACTTTGTATCTCTGTTGGATATAATCTCCCTAGGCATGCCATGGAGTCTAAATATCTCTTTCATGAAGATGTTGGTAATATATATTGTCTTGCAAGTTGACTTGACAGGTATGAAGTGAGCAGACTTTCTCAGTTTGTCCACAACTACCATGATGGCATTGTTCTGTTTGGTTGATCTTGGTATTGCTATGATGAAATCCATGGAGATGGTTTCCCATTTCCATTCGGGAATTGGTAGGGGCTACAATATCCCTGATGTGTGTCAGTGATCTGCCTTGACTTGCTGACATTCTAGACACTTAGCTAAGTAATCGGATATGTCCTTTTTCATTCTAGACCAATAGAATAGTTTCCTAGTGGACATGATCATTTTCTAATATCCAGGATGACCGGTATATGGTATTTTGTGTAGTTCATCCATTATGAACCTCTTCAAGTTGTCACAATTTGGAATATATGATATTCCATTGTAAGTCAACAGATCATCATTAAGCATCTTATAACCTTCATACTTCATCCCCGTGGGATATTTCTTTAGGTATGATGTCACGGTCTTGAAGAATGCATCTGTCTCTTGTGCATTTTTGACCCTCTCTTTGATGTCTTATTCACTGGTGCTTACAATTTCCAAGTGAACTAATTTCATACTTCTACTAAGGGCATCAACCACCCTATTCTCCTTTCCTTTGATAATTTTGATTTCAAAATCAAAATCAATAAGGAGAGCCATCCACCTAGCTTGTCTCACATTGAGTTTTGGTTTTTCAAACAAATACCTCAATCCAATATGTTATGTCATAAGTACAAACCTACTACCTAGGAGGTAATGCCTCCACATATTTAAAGCATGCACTATGGAAGGCAATTCCATATCATGGGTCACATAATTGACTTCATGCTCATTCAATTTTATGGATTCGTAGCAAATCACATGTCCATCTTGCATAAGGACTCCTCTGACCCCTTCCTTGCAGACATCTGTACACACAAGGAAATCTTTGTTTGGATCTACAATATTTAGTACATGCAAATTTTTTAGGAGGTATTTCAACTCTTGAAATATTTATTCACATTCTGATGTCCAAATGAATTTAACCCTCTTTTTCTGAAGGGATGTGATTGGGCAACCAATCTTGGAGAATCATTTTATGAATCTCCTATAGTATCCTTCCAGGACCATAAAGGATATGATATCAGATACATTCTTTGGGGTAGGCCAATCCATGATGGATTTAATATTTTCAGGGTCAACTGCCACTCAGAAATAACATGGCCTAGGTAGTGGACTTTTTTCTAGAAAAAGTCACACTTATTGAGCTTAGCATGGAGCTAATGTTCTCTTAGTACCTGGAGTACTAGCTTGAGATGTTCTTCATGCTCTTCTCTATTTTTGGAATAGATTAGGATATCATTAATGAAAACCAATACAAACCTATCCAAGAACTTTCTAAATACGTTATTCATTAAACACATAAAAGTGGTTGGTGCATTGGTAAGCCCAAATGGCACCACCACAAATTCATAGTGACCATATCTTGTCCTAAAGGTTGTCTTGTGGATCTCTTCATATTAAATTCAGACCCAATGGTATCCAAACCTCAAGTCAATATTGGAGAAGATGGTAGTACCCCTTAATTGGTCAAACAAGTAATCAATCCTTGGCAAGGGATACTTATTCTTGATGGTCATCTTATTGAGTTGTCTATAATCTATGCACAATATGAGTGTGCCATCTTTATTTTTCACAAACAAGGCTGGTGCTCCCCATGGAGACACACTAGGTCGTATGTAGCCTTTGTCCCACATCTCCTTCAACTATATTTTGAGCTCAAATAGCTCTGGTGTACTCATTCTATAGGGTGTTCTAGACATTGGCACTGCTCCTGGTACAATTTCTATTGAAAAGTCAATATCCCTTCTTGGAGGTAGATCTGGTAACTCTTCTGGGAATACATATTTATATTCTCTTAATATGGGATGGTTCTCTAGGATGGATTTGTCATTTTCAATAGAGTTCGGTACTTGTATTTCATACAAGGGACATCCCTTTCTGCAATACTTATTCACTTGGAGGGCTGATATTTGCCTCACTGAGACAATATTTTGAATCCCTTGTAGGGTTACCCTCCTTCCTTCTTGATTTTCACACTCCAAATTTTTACTGTAACATTACAACTTGGTTTTGTGGGAAGCCAACCAGTCCATGACGATCAATAGGTCATAAGATCCTAGAGGGAGTATGTTTAGGTTTTCTTGAGTGGGAAACCCACTCATGACAAATTGGAATGCTGGTATGACCTCTGTTACTTTTCTTTTGGTTCCAGTGGCTAGTTGTACCATGCATGATTTAACATGTTTAATTTGTTGGAATTTACATTTCTCAACAGTTTGAGGGGAAACATAACTCAAATTAGAAATAGGGTCAATTAAAATGGAAACATGATGGTTGGAAATCATACCTTCCATCTCCACCACTGAATCTTGGTGGTCAACTTGTCTATTATCCAAGGATGCATAAATTTGTGGCAGGATCCTAGCCACATCATTGACTGTGGTAGCATATTGGAAGTTGTAGACCCTCCCAGGGTTCTGTTGCCTATGCAGATAGTCCCTAAGTAGATGTTCCTCTCCACAACCCCAACATTTCAAGATTTCTCTCTTCGTGTTATCAATCTTACTTGGAGTTTCTCTAAATGGCTTATTTCCACTATGGGATGTAAAATTTTGTTGATACACACTTCTAGAAGGAAGGACCATTCTAGATCTCTTACAAGGGTTCTTAAATTTAGAGGGTTTAAACCCCTTCATCTTGAATGCTGAATTGTTTTTCTTCTTCCAGTCTTCATGGGGTTCTGTCTTACTCTTGAATTTCTCATAGAAATACCTTGATTTTCGAATAGTATCTTCTAAGGACTTTGGCTCATCAAACTTGATTCTGCCCCGGTAGGACTGAGGTAAGCCACTAATAAATCATTGCATATTTACCTTTTCATATTTTATGTAGGGAACATACCTCACTAGCTCAAGAAATTTGTTGATATACTCATCTATGGTGAGTTGTCCCAGCTTGAGTTCATAGAAATCCTTGGTCTTCCCATCAAAGTACTTTTCTGACAGGTACTTCTTCTTGAAGTATTTCTCAAATTGTTTCCATGACAAGTCCTTCTCATGGACTCCTTTCACATTTCTAAGGTCCTCCCACCAAATGGAATCCTTCCCATTCAGGTTGAAAATGGATATCCGAGCCTTTAATTTTTCAGAGTAGTCATGGCCTTTGAAGTACTTCTTCAAGTCGAGTAGCCAAATTTATGCATCTTCCCCCTTATTAATCTCTCCATCGAAGGTGGGTGGTTTGGATTTCTTGAATTCTTTGAGGTCATGACTCTTGGAATGTTTCCTCTTTTTTCCTCTTGTTTTATAATGGGAACTATTTTTTCCACTAGAAGATTCCTTGGAGTTGTCAGTGTCCTTCCAAGAGGAATATTCCATTGAATGTCTCTTGGCTCCATGTTGGGCCTTCTTTGAGGTTCTCCTCTTGGTGTGGTCACTTTCAGGACCATTCTTTTGTATCTTAGGTGGACTTGGAGTTTTCTTGGTATGATGCCTATGCACATGACTGGCAGTTGGACCATGTTGTATTTTCATTTGTATATTTGGTAGAATTTACAATAGGATTGCATTAATTTCTATTTTATTTTCCTGCTCCTAGATCCACCTTTCATTGTCAGCCTTATAACTTTGTAATTATGCCATGAGGCTTCTTACAGTTTTGACCAAATTTGAAGGGGTTTCCACCACCCTCCTTTCATCAAATTATTCCTTCCTTTGTGGGAGCTCTCCCCCAACTCCTGATGTGTCACCATCCTTTACGTTGTAGTTCTCCTATTGTCACTGACTTATTGAGTGTTGATAAAACATTTTCTATTAGTTTCTAATCTACCAATTCATGAACAACATATATCATTGCAAGGTGAAGTCAGTTATTTATTTGGAAACATTAGCCACCTACAATGCATACTTCCAAAACATCTATCAACAATAGAAGGGGTAAGGTAGGGGGTTACCCCATAAGTTCTCTAATAATATTTTTATGCGACTCGTGCATGAGCCCAAGTAGGCCAATTTTTGTTGCCATGCTCTAATACCAATTTGTAACACACCCAACCCATAAATAGCCTTTCTAGGGATGGGGTATCAAATTTTCGCTTTCCTTGGTTCATTTTCGGTCCCTTACTTAAGAACAACCCTCGTAAACAACTTCCCCGAAACTTGCATTTCTCACTGTCCGCTTAAACCATCTAGTGAGGTCTTCCTCATGACCTTAGGTTGAAAACCGGGAGCTAAGATCCTACGTTAGCAAAGGTTTTGGCACTTTGGAAGTTTTCAGACTTTGGGAGTTCCAAAAGTGTTTTCAAATTCTTAGATTTCTGAACAACAGAGGCAATCAATGATTCACATCCTCCACCAAGATATATGGTTAAAAGGGGGCTTCAGTAATCGGTGTTGAACATACATTCTTCTTAATCCCTGAAGTCCCAAGGTCTCACCACATGTCCTTAGCCATTCAACAATCGACGTTCGACGATCGACGATTTTCTTCAAGTATTCCTTTTCACAACACTATTCCCAAACTCCCAAACTCCCGGTATCTAACCACATGGACTTAGCCATTCGATGATCGGAGTTCAACGATCGATGATATTCGTCGATCATTCCTTTTCACTACAACATGCCTGAACTCCCGAAATCTCGATATCTCACCACATGGACTTGGCCCTTCAGAGATCAATGTTTGACATTTTGTGTTGGACGTTCCTATATTGTACCACTCACTAAATATTCTGAACTCCGAAGTTTTCCAAACTCCCGGGGTCCTGATTACATCACCAGCCATGTTGGCCAGGTAGGCACGAACCAGTAGCTGACACGTGGTGAGGGTCGAGGGGTGAAACATGTCCTCCTTATGGGGTGACACATGTCATGCTCTAACAAACACAATGGACATGTGAATCATCCAAAACTGGGTGACACATGGCACGCGTAATGCAGGTCCACATCACCTTGAATGACATCATCAAGCCACGTCATCATATTCTGATAATTGCTCGGTTCTTCAATCTAACGGTCTGCAAGATTCCATGTAAATCCATAGATCTACAGTTCTCATTAATTCATGTATTTAGGTTTTAGTGCTTATTGAATCCTCTCAATGCAAATCCCTCGAGAAGCTAAGTCTCC
This sequence comes from Picea engelmannii, assembly GCA_009831015.1. NCBI lineage: Eukaryota > Viridiplantae > Streptophyta > Pinopsida > Pinales > Pinaceae > Picea > Picea engelmannii. The sequence goes on from ML802782.1 coordinate 44,738, forward strand.
AGACTCTCTGATCTTGCGCCATGTATCCTCTTCGACCAACGGTCAATATTTACTTCGACGTTTGCAACTTCGATGTTTTTCACACCTTGAAGACCCTCTACCAAATTCCTATAGAGTACAAAGTCTCCATACCACGGGATCACTTGCCACGTACCCGTTCATCCAATGATCCTGGTTACTTCAGCTATCAACATTCAAGAATTCAACGTGTATCTCCCGTCTTTCCTTCTGGACCACACCGGATATATTTCCATGTGTACCTAGCATCTATTGCTAGGGTTTACTCTAGCTTGTAGACCTCTGGGGAAAACTCACGCATTTCTAAATTGTCGAATACTCAGACTCTCGGATAACCATGGATCTGTGGACATGTGTTCCTCTAGTTCAATGATCCAGATTAACTCCACGACTCTGACATTTGGGAGTTTTGGTGCTAGACCATTCCTATTCTCCCAAAGTAGCACTTTGACGAAGTGCTTAACGCTTCCCTTCCTACATATGTTCTAACGAATGAGAGAGATATACCTTGGAACCCCCAGATCAATGACCCTTGTCGATTCACAACTTTGACCTTTAGATAATTTCGAGGATTTTGGAGTCACAAGTCCCGAAGTCGAAAGATCTAGCCCCTTTTGTAATAACGTAGGGTTCCCAGACCCCGATCACATGGATACTTTGGAAATTATAGGGACCAAGCGCTAATCCTTTATCATCAATTAGGTTAAGTACATGGGCACGAGCCCTCAGTTGGATGGGTGAATAGTCTAAAGGAAAAACTCCCTTCTCCCACAGAATTCAAACTTAACATTCCCACTAAGGTAAACTTTACAGGGTTTGTAAGGATTAGGCGTTTCAGTCAATTCTACCCCCTCTCTCTTGTGGATTCACATCTCATGACTATCTAGTAGCAAAAACGAGATAAATTGAAAGATCATATAGATATAATAGTTTACCGAAATCACAGATCTTTTCTAATAACTGTTCAAATACTGAAATACTGAATCATAAACAAAGACATTTCATCATCACATTCAATATAATATACAGATTATGAAAATACTTATCAGAACTGGAAAATGTGAAGCAACCACTGAAAGGGGTGCATGTTTCCTCCCAACCATAGGCACAACCACTCCTATTGAATTTACCACTAGACACCCCCGAGCTAGACCATGATTCTCTTAGAGAGATTCTTTCTATTTGCTCCACAACAGTTAGGGAAGAAGGTTACTCTCCTTCCCCAACATGAACTTGGAAATGGGTTTTCTCTTCTCCAAGAAAGGAGGTTTGCATGAGTACTTCCTTAGTCACTCGTCATCCTCGTTTACCATCTTGTAGCCAAAACCTGCCCATGGCTTATTACAACCAGATTGAGATTACTACTCATCTTTTCACTCAACTCCAGAATTGAAGTATGTTCATTGCTCTTCTCGGGAGAGTGTTTTTATCTACTCTGCTATCTCACATATTTGTCTTTGTCCCGGAATTACCTCATTTATTTCCTTCCTTGGCAAGGTTGCATGGGTCCGAATCCAAATTCATGGTTAGGCCTGGAAGCCTTACAGATGGGTACCCTGCCCCATATCCTCATTAACTCTTGAGGATGGCCTTCCAACTACCAACCTGACTGGTAATTCATTTCTGGTTCAGAGGATTGTTGAGAAATTATACCCAGTAGGTACTGGTCTGGTGAGGGTCATCTCAACCATACTTGGTTTCCCTTCACTATATCTCTCATAGCATCCATGGTATATCTTGTCAAATTTTCCCCCTTTCAATAATTTTGCAAGACATATTCAAATTCTATTCATAACATAAATTCATACATTGACCCTTTTATACAAGCATTCATCAAATCAAACATTCACACATATTTAGTATGCCATAGTCTCCTGGTCAGTTATAGGTATATTTAGAAACTGGGGAAACATGGGTATTACAGAGAAACACTCTATATATAGAGGTTCCCTTCCTTATTATCACTTATGGTTGGATTTTTGGAGCTCTCACTTCTTGGAGCTTAATTGACGTATCTTTCTTGGAGCATATGGTTGTGTAAAGGGTCCTTTCTTTATAGATGATTGTTGTCAATTCTTGAAGATTTTCTATCTTGGTTCATATTTGGTGGATAAGAATTAGTGGTGAAATGCTCAAGTCTTCTACAAGCTTTCAATATTGAACCATTTGAGGGGTAAATATACCACTTGGATGGAAGACGTTCTAGGGTAATTCCTTCCTTCTTCTTTTGTTAGTATGGTGACAGTTTGGTACCTTGCTTTGTTTTTCCTTTAGTTCCCTAGAAAAAATATTAAGTAAGTCCATCAAACCATATTTTATCTTGTTGGTGAAGGTTATTCCAGTGAGGACCCCTTCTGGTTGAACCTTGATTTTCATTGTTGATCTTGATTGGGTGAGGGATTACTCTTCCTTTTTGGTTCTAATCTCAAATCCCTAATACTTGAATGAAATATGTCAATTATCAAGAGGGTTTATTCTTGACCTCATAATCCATTTGATTCACCTTGATTCCATTTCCCATTTTTGGATTTGGCATTGATATCTACTTCCATCGTCTATTTTAAAACCCTAAAAACCCCAAAAATCTGTTTTACTAAGGATACTCTCAACTTCACTTTGTGCCCTTGGCCTCAATAATCATACTATGGATATGCCCCTTAAGCTGAAGGAGAGGAAACCTAAAGGGGAGAGGATAGGTTACTGAGGTGACAATGGTGACTGTCCTAATAGTTTCCCCTTGAGTTGTACCTTGTGGATTAGGGGTTTTATCATTAAGTACAATTTGAGTGGTAACAACATCCAAGTAATCTTTGAGAATTCCAAACCTGCAATAAAAACTTGACTAGTATGCTCTAAGAATATTTGCCACATTTCAAGAAGGTTGATCATCCATTCCACAAAGCCTTAGAGTACAAGAGACAAGAGATTTTTTTCTTATTCCAATAGCTTCCAACAATTTTATGATGAGGAGTTGTCTCTTATTTATAGATGAATATCTCAACAACTTCTACAATAAAATAACATTAGATCTCTAAAAAGTCCTAGATCTATCCTCAAAAAACTAATATCCTCTAACAAATTAGAGAGGATCTAGTCAATAATAATATAATATGGTGCACTAATGCCACATGTACAATAGGAGAAAATATATGCCTCTATCAAGTGGATGCCCTCCTTTAAAATGAGATAGACATGGTGAGAATACAACTTCCCTCCTCTAGGGGGGTCGATATGGAAATGTGTCCCATGTGTGAACCAAGCCTCAAAATAGTGGGATGTCTTCAAACAAGTGGTCAAAATGCAATGAATTTTTTTCTGCGACAGATTTTAAGAACACCATAACTATGTCAATTTTTTTCTCGAATTTCTATTATGACCACATATTGGAAATCTCATGGCCATTCTACTTCCAATGGCATTGATCTGGTGGAATTCTGGGCACTTTGTCAAAAGACAATTTCTCCTAAAGCTAGGCCACCCTCAAATGGACATCCTCATGATGAAAAATAGTACAAAGAGGCCTCCAAAGAAGGAGTGCTCAAAATAGGTGTGCCACAAGTCATACAAGCTCAAGCTCCAAGGTGTAACCAACCTCAAAATATGTACAAAAAACCCTCCAAGTGGCACGTGTGGTCCTCAAGTGCAACAATCTTAGTCAAATGATAAAAAAGGAGCAAGTCAACCCCTAAAATGAGTGATGATACGACACATGTGGATCCAAGGTGTGTATGTCCTATCACAATTCCCAATGCAAGTCATACAATTGCCAAGGTAGTCACAATTCCTTAGGCAAGGTACACAATTCCCTAGGTAGTCATAGATCCCAAGGCAATTACGGATCTCGATGCAGGGACATAGGTCCTAATACAGGTACACAAATATCAAGGAAAGTACACAAATCCTAATGCAATGTAATGATGAGTCATGCCTAGATATACATGCCATTAGGTGGAAAAGAATCAAGTGTCATCCTGTAACTTCACAATGACTCATTGAATTTATACCATTTTCCAAGTTTAATCATGGTGGGGACAACATCAACCTCTATTACATGTGACAACTCCAAAGAAAATAATAATTTCCTAGGACACCAAGTTAGGGGCATGTGATATTATGGATGTGATAATTAGGTAGGTAACTTCATGAGTTGACTCTCATGGCCACATAGGATTTGTTTAAGATATTCATCCACATGAGTACCTTCAAAGAAAAGGAGTGCTTAGCATTGAGTTACCAATCATTGAGCCCTTTTTCTTACTACCCCTTTTCTTGCCTTTTTCTTTATTTGGTTGGTCCCTTTCTTTAGATATGCATTGTTAAAAATGGGACTTGGGAAGTTGGGAGTTTTTGCAAGGTGGCATGGCTAAAGATTTTTATTTGGATTTTTACTTTCGTTGCATCAACATTGAGCTTATAGACCTTAAGATGAGGTTTTCCTACATGGGACTATCAAGTATGAACCTTACTATGGCATATGATAAGTCAACCATGAGTAGGAATACAATATATGTGCATGGAAGTGACGGGGAACATGACATGGAGTGAAATATGATTGGGAATAATGGACATGCTACACATTCCTAGGTATTTAGTAGTACAACTCAACCCAAGAGTGACAACACTTATCTAAAGGGAGAATATGATCCACCATGGCACAATGAGGCAAATAATAGCAATTTAAAGTGTTATTATCCATTATTAGATTTCACCATTGTTAGCCACGATCATGAAAAATATATGAAACACTATCACCACAAATGAGAAAGAATGAAAGATATAATAGTACCCAATACATCAATATTCAAGCCTCATCATCATAATTGTAACGTACCCAACCACCAACAGGCTGGCCATGCTACTTCAAGAACTTATTTTGAATTTTGATAACAATTAATCAACAAATAATCATGAAATAAATGCCATAAACACACATGCAATAATCAAAATTCATGCTATACTTAAAAAGAATGCTTAATCATACCATGCAAAACAATAATTTGGAGGAAGACACATTAATAATACACATCTCATAGATAATAGTTAATACACAGCGGAAATAAATATACAAACAAAGAAACACGTGACAAAGAGCTGTTCTCTTTAATAAAACCAATCACCAATTGGTTGCAGACCAAGGACGTTCCACCCAACCTTAGACATTGTTGCTCCAAGTCTCAACAACAGATCACCCTCAAGACGGGTGATGGGCCCCTATTTTGACATCTTTTTGGCTTCCTATACCCTATAGATATATCTACATTTTGCCTCTCTATACATGCTAGACACACATTCCTTGTATTTTCTGACCTCTTCTAAGGTATTACCTAATTTGCTATATATTGATCTTAATGTTGGATCATGTTGTCATTGATGCCAATGGTTTGATTGATTGATTTCATTGATTGATGTCAAGTGATTGATTGATGTCAAAGGATTGATTGATTGGTGATTGATGTAATATAATATGTATTGTCCTTGATGAGAATGCATAGATGAAGATGGATCAATGAGTTTTCATTGATACATGATGAATATGGATCGATGTGGTTTCATTGGTATATGATGCATTGCTGGAAAAATGTATAGATGACTCATTATTGTCTTATTATGATTGATAAGGTGCACAAATGGATGAACTCCAAAGTGGTCCCCTTATGGTGAAAGCCCTCATGGGAAGATGCTTTGTGGATTGAGTTATCCTAGAAGAATGGTTGGAGGACCCATGCTCTCATTATTGTCTTATCATGATTGATAAGTTTCACAAATGGATGAACTCCAAAGTGGTCCCCTTATGGTGAAAGCCCTCACGGGAAGACACTTTGCGGATTGAGTTATCCTAGAAGAATGGTTGGAGGACCCATGCTTGTATGTAGAATAATGAGATGAAGGACATTGAATTTGTCAGGGAAAATATCCTAGATGTATATTGTTTTTCATTCCATTTCCGGTGGTATGTATAACGTCACATAACTCCTCATGGTTAGAGAGTTATGACCAAGAGAAGTTGGAGACCCCAGGTTTGGGTAATGGACCCAAGTTTGTTTGATGGGTAATGGTATGAGTTATGATATATTTTTAAACAAACATATTCTATATGGATATTACATGTCATGCCATTTCTATTGGTATGTGGAGCGTCACATAACTCCTCACGGTTTGAGAGTTATGGCCTTACGAAGTTGGAGGACCCTCACATGTCATCTAGAAGCCCCAAAAGGTCAAAGTAGTCAAAGTGGTTTAAGGGTTTTTAAAAGGTAAATAATAAAGTGACGTGATGAGTGTACTATAATTCAAATTGAATGCAAAATAAATTATTTAAATAATAAATTTAATGGAGAAATTAGAAGTGGGTTAACCCTAAAATAAGGAAAATGGGGCCAAGTGACCTAGAAGATGTTTTTAAGGAAGCTACTTGGAGAGTATAAATAAGAGGCAAGGCTCTCTCATTTTAATCAAAATTGAGAATATTGAATATATATGTGTGTCTGAGGTAACCAAGGATATCTAAGCTGAAATTCTGAGGAAAGGTGAAGAAAAGAAGGCCGAAATGCAAGGAAGGATAAATTCTTTTGATGGTACTTTCTAAGGTATGTTATTTATAGGTCATCTCACCATTTTCGCTATAAATTTTTTTATATAATGATTCAGACCGTGAAATTTCTATGCCATTCAGAAAAAATACTCAAGTATCTATGGTAAACAATTCAGCTTGTGGGTCATTGTATTTTGGGAGTTATAGTCCGTGGAAAATAGGGTTTGTGGCTAGTCTTGAAACTAGTCAAAAACAGGTGTTTCGGGTAAAAACATCATAGCTTCTTTGTAACAGATCCAAATTCAATGAGACCAAATGTGTTGGTTAGGGTACAGGCTGTAGTAGTTTTTGTAATAGTTTCAGATCAATTCAATTAATATTTTGTGCAACCCACGCTCTACAAGGTCGCTCTCTAGAATAATCTAGAATTCATCAAGGTATGCCATTTTTTCTATAACGCCTTTTCTGAGAGGTTCCAAGTAGTGCCACCTGGAGGAATTGCATAAAAAAAACTGAAGAAAATTTTGTATCGTTTTCAGATATTTATTCATTACAGGTACAAAGTTATGATTATTTCAAGTTGGGGTTGTTGACTAATCCAAAACTAGTTATGGTTGAGATAAGCAGTTGATGAGTTGGCACATACATGAGGTGTATAGTTGATGATGTTGGTACATATTGATAAGTCATTGTTGATGATTATTTGACACATGATTATTATATACTTGGTACATGGTTGGATGCACTTGTTTATGGTACAGGTTGATTACAGGTTGTTTGGCACAGGTTGGTGCATGGTTGATGCACTTGTTTATGTTGACAGATTGATATCTGTTGAGAATTGTTTCCTCATCTCAGTTGGTTATGAGAATGTAAGCTGAGTATTACATATAGAGTTGGTTCTCTTGTAGAGTTGTACTCTATTTAGTTGTTGCTAAAAAACCCCCAGATTGAAGTCCATAATAAAAAGAAAAATTGTGCATACATCTTGTGTTCTTTGTGTTCCTTGTGGAGATGATTTGTTGATGATATGTTGCTGATATGTATTCACATCTAACTGATTATAAATGACAACAATGAGTAATGAGAAAATGTTGAATGTTAACTAAGGAGTTTTTGTGTAAGAGGGAAGTTTTGGGAAAAAGATCCCCACACTCATTCACCCCCCTTCTAAGTGTGGTAGGTGTGTCCAACACTTAATTTATCTTTATGGTTAAGGTTTGGTGTGGATTTTAAAAGATAATTTTAATTATCATATGCGCATATATTAATAATTCTAACTATGGTTGTAAGTGCAAAGTGTTCCAGGTTCTTCCAAATGAAATATGAAAGATTATTATCACAGCGTAAGGGTATTTTAAGAAGATATATCGAAACTCTAATACAACCTATTATTCGATATATGTATATATGTATCAAACCCGACACCATTATATCAACATATTATCTTACTTCCTACAACAAACTGAAGGATTAAACTCAGAAAAATATACTCAAGCTGCAACCGCCAAAGATGAATTAATGACAAAGGATCCTCGACCTACGTGATAGTAAGAACACAATTACATATTGAGAAGTGAAGCTTTCAGTAGGTTGAATTAATTAAATCATCATGTGCCAGATAAATCTCGGTCCACCTGCATAGTTAAGGAACTGGTTCAACTCATGGAAGGAATCCGGGGGCATGTCATCTATTTTCCATTGGTTCCCATGTAATCATGCCTACCCCAACAAATCATCAGATAATTAAAGTTAGGATGTTTTAGATTGTTAGCATAATTATAGGAACTGGCAGCGCTATATTTAGCTAACTAGATTCCCTCAGTTTGTATATATACTAGTGTTCTAGTGAATGTAAAGGACATGTGATATCAGTGTGTGTTTTCTTGCTGAAGCAAATTGTAAGAGCTACAAGCTCCAAGTTCAGACTTTTTCATATAATATTGCTTCTATGTGTTGAGTATTAAGTTGTTGGTGCACTAGTGATAGACTGAGAGTTGCGAGTATAGGATTACCCATGGGACAGGGCCCACTCACAGGTATTGTCCTATGCTATAGATAGATATAGATACATCTGTTTGTTAGTGTTTTGTTAACTTACTTCCTTTGTTGAATTGCGTTTATATTAATATACTTTTAACTTAGGCTGCAGAATAGACACAAGCTACATAATGGCCATTTGTGTTATGCTGCAGAATGACAACTGATTATGCTAGGACCTAGATCAATTCATGTTATTGATTCCTTTGTCAATGATTACTTATGTTGATGTCTGATATCCAATTTGTGCTAACTATCGTACATATTTAATAATTCCGGAAATAACATCAACAAGATTATCGATTCAAGAATACCATAAACTGTTGAAATCAAGTACTTCCATACTGATTGAATATTAGATTTAATTCTGATTGTTCTTGTACGAACTCAACTACAATATAATTAGTTTCTTTTTCTCTTTTGGAGTGCTACAAAATCACTGTGATTATAAACCCATGAGGTGAACACATGAAGGTATGGGGTTCTGAGAGCTCAAAAACCTTATCCAGAGAGGTACCACCAGTAAGGTCGAGGGTTATAACATGGTGGCTTCATGTTTCTTGTTCTTTTCTTATACGTAGTCCTGTTTAGTTAGGTTTTCCAATTTAGGACCAAAGTCCTTTTTCTGTTCATATTACACTGAGTGCCTCACAAGTACATATTGAATCTCGGGTTGACAAAATTAAATGAAGGAGTGTAACATGATAATTAGAAATTATATTTTTACCTCATCATTTTGACATCGTTTCCAGGGAGGCACTCAATAATTATGACTCTTTCCTTAGGATCATTTTAGGAACTATACCAAGATGAAGGGAAACCCCTAGGGAGTTGACAACTACCCTCTGATATCCCTTGCTCTACTATGCTTTGCAGTCACCACAGGATGAATGAATTGAGGCACTAAGAAACCTCATGGACATGGTGTAGTGATCCAGGTGGATATCGGTGGCCACCCACCTCTTTCAACTGGCTCAAAACAATTTTCTGGCAATTTTGGTAATTTACTATTTTTTAGCAATTTTTAACTTCTGGGGCCATTTTAAGGGCCTAAATGAAGGTTTTTTGGGATTGAACTTCTCAATGATAGCCAAAGGATCTAACTGAGCCCAAAAAATGAATATCCTCAATGAGACTTTTCCAACAAGCTATCGTTCACTTGGAACGAAGATCGTATGCAAAAGTTACTACCCGAGGAAGTTGATGTACTAACTTACCCAAACGGGGCCCACATGACTTTTGGCACTTCATCTCCTAGGGTTAGGTTTTTTAGATGTCTATGTTTTGTGACATTTTATTTTATTGTAAAAAAGGCCTTCAGAGCCTCACTAGAATCATCTTCTTGCAAATGAGCACAACCGTCACATCTCTTCTCAGAGATAAGCTGCCACCATTCTAGCAATCTTGTTTTCCACTGCATTTTATAGTTTCATCTTATTTCCTTATTGAATAGAAAACTAGTTTTATGGTATCTCTATTATTCTGTGTTAAGCATCTTTTAATAATCTGTATTCATTTTTTTCTGCTGATAAAATCTGGATCAATGGTATCAGAGCGGCATGCTCTTTGTCTTCTTAATGCATGTCCCCAATGAGGTCAGAGTACAAAGAATTGGGTCTTGAGCTTGTTTCTCTTAAGGAAAAAAGATCTTGCACACCTAAGTGACCTCACATGTAAGGAGAAAAAAAATATGGTAGGATAGGATATTCTTTCAAAATGTTGCTTGAGGAATCCCTCACGCAACAAAGGAAATAGATGATGAATAGTTTCACGCAAATACTTCGACAACTACCAACATGCGACGCATCTTCCTCGAGCGGAGGCGCCACCCATTTCAAGGTACAAATAAACTTCAATATTACTATATTTGAAGGTCAGATAGATGCAGATGTTGTAGAAAAGTGGTTGAATCTACTAGAAGGGTTTTTTTCTGTCTATAACTTTTCGAATAGAGAAAAGATTACTTTTGTGCTCCTCAAAGTCGTTCCCCATGTCAGAGATTAGTGGGAAAATTTTTGTGAGCAAAAGGAAACAGAGGAACCCTCATTATTTATAGTCATGACCACCTGGGAATCCTTCAAGGATGCTATTAAGGAACAATACTACCCCGTTATAAGTTATAGCGACTTGTATACCAAATGGACCACACTGCGTCAAGAAAGAGACCAAGCAGTGCCAGAGTTCACAAATATCTTCCATACCTTGCACACCAAGCTAGGTATCAAATATTCATAGTGACATCTGGTGCTCAAGTATCGAGGTGATCTGCATAGATACATACATACCAAAATTGAATTTCTATACATCTTGTCCTTGGGCGCGGCCTATCGATATGCTGTCAAAATTGAGCAGAAGCTCAAACAAAAGACACGAAAATTTGGGCTTGGGAAACCCTCACAACAAAAGCTAGGAAAAGGTGGCACCAACCCACATAACAATGGACAGAGCAAATATGGATAGTATCAATACAACCATTCCAAGTCACAGGAAAAGAAGGACACTGAAAATACAAAGTAAGATACCAGGAGTGGTGCGATTTCCATAAGAGCCCTTGGCATAACACTGTGTTGGCAGCCAATTCAATTTTTTCTATTGTCCTATAAGCTGCCTACACCTATGTCTTTTGAACTTCAAATTGTCGTCGCATTTTGCAAATAGACGATATTTTCATTTCTTGCGACACTTGCAAATTGGTCTACATTTAGTTTTCACGACTGTAAGCGTGAAAACTCCTCCATCGTTACTTGAACTGTCATAATCTTTTTATTGATGTTTTGAGTGGCACTT
>ML802782.1:98127-125539 GCA_009831015.1 Picea engelmannii
ATATATATATATATATATATATATATATATATATATATATATATATATATATATATTGTGTAACATTCAACGCAAAGTCTCTTGTTTCTATATTACTCTCACCACTATTTGCACACATTCACGCAACTAGTTGGACATCATAGGGGACCCACAGAACCCTCATCATTCACGACACTTGCTAAAACTCCCTCGTATCTTAGGGGGAGTGTCTGGTCTTGCCCACTCATCGACACTCCTTCACACACTCATGTGAGTGCTACTGTTTTAGGATCAACTTTACTTGGTTCTACATTACTTGGGTCCACTTCCCAAGGTCATCTGTTCACTTTCTCTCCTTTACACGGAAGCAGGGGACCAACTTCCTCTCAAGGGGGAAGCACCAACCCACCTAGCCCCCCTTAAGGGTTTTGTTCACAACACACTCACACAATGGCCAGAGCTAATCCTCCCCCCCCCACTACAGATGCCATATTTGGCCTCTCTCAACATACCGGTTCTCAGCAAACTCACCAACGATCCTATATTGCATGCTCCCACATGGCCTGCAATGCCCACCAAACTACCTTCAGACATACCAAAGTTTGAAGGAAAGGCAGGCGATGACCCTGCCAACCATGTCATGAAATTTCACCTATGGTGCTCTTCCAATAGAATTATGGATGATTCCATCAGACTGTGATTATTTCAATGCACACTCACTGGCCCATTAGCCAAATGGTATGTAGAAGAAAAATCAGGGTCCCACGCAACTTTTGAGTCCTTGGCCAAAGCATTCTTGACCTTCTTCCAATTACCAATCCGCCACGAAAATGGTATAGAACTACTTTCTAATTTCAAACAAACCTCAACCACACATATCGTTGACCACATTCATGAGTGGCATAGGCGACGTAGTTTGTGCAAAGAAGAAACCACCAAGCAACAGTGTCTCAATTGGTTTCTTAGATCAATTGTCTCTCTCCTCGGTAAGGATGTTGCTTCCACCTTCCCTCAATATAAAGAGGAAGACATCATTAAGGCCCAACAATATGACCTCATCTATGCACAGTCAGGGTACTTATACACCGTACTTCCTAATCTTCCAAAACTTGTGCCATTTGGCCAAGACAAACCTGGGATGTCTCACTCAACAGACGGACTGATTGGTACCACCACTCACCACGTTCCACAACCCCAACCACCACTGATGTATGGAACACCTCAATACATGCAGGCATACAAAGGCACTTCTTATTACCCCCCACCCCCTTATCAACAACCATACCCTGTTGCAATACCTCCACCCATAAGTGGACCACCGCCGACACCCCCCATACATCCACCTATTCAAACAAACTCTGGTACCCCCTCTACCTCAGCTTATAGTACTAGTGAAAGAACTATGCCTTCCTATGCACCTTATGGATCATTACCACCATAGAATCCATACTTCCCATTTCCTGGTCCCCCACAACCCATGGCTCCCCCACATCTTCATGTAGGGGTGAATTTTGTTCAACCCTCTGTCATTCAACAATACCAAAATTTCGAATAGCTGAATATGGCCAATCCAACCCATCCATCGAACAATGCCAAGAAGAAGGGACGGAATAGGAACAACAACAACCTAGGTCAAGGCGGGAATCAACCCCCGCAGAACCAATCCATTGGGGGCAACCAGAACCAAGGGAATCAAAACCCCCAGGGGGGAAATAGTAATAGACGCCAAGGGAGAAATAAAAATAATGTTAAAACCAACTTCCCTTGTGCCCTTTGTGGTGAGTTCGGCCATTACACCCATCATTTCCACCAAATCGCTGATTTCAAACGGTTGAAAGACTCTGGTAGTCTTCCCCATCCTCCAGCACTGCCTGCCCCTCAACAGGCACCACAACAATACGTGCAACAACCCCCTCCTGTTGTACTATAGAATCCCATTCCACAACAAGGTGTGATAAACACCCAACATGACACACAACATCCTCCACCTCAGGTGGGACAATACCTCAACCCCAACAATCCAGTAGATCGCACAATTCTCCTCACTAGTGAGGAAGAAATCCTTATGCAAACACGTAATTGTCAGTATCATGCACCCGTTGAGTCTCCTCCTATCCCTCCTGAGACAAAACCTACACCGACGAGATCCCTATTAGTGATCCCTCACCCTTCCTCCGAACCACCGCTTCGCATCCCTCGCATCCCATTGCATAGGAATGTCCACAACCTACAGGCTAGGGTAGCTCATAACTATAGTTTGGTAGATGACTTAGCACAATCCCCGACTGCCATGTTAGTGTTGGAGGTCCTCCAGACTTGTCCTACTCAGCGGAAATCATTACTTTCCACCTTTGACCCCGTAGATACTCGACTCATTACCTTTGATATTGATAGCGGAGAACCTCGCCTTCCCGCCTTGATCGCTTTTCAAATACCAGTAAAAATACGGAACATCACAGTTCATCGGTGTATCATCGATGAAGGTGCATCTACATGCATTATGTCCAAAATGGTATGGCAGAAGCTTGGTTCCCCTAAACTCATACCCTCTGCCATCACCTTATGAGCTTATGATGGGCGACCTTCATCTCCTGAAGGGATCTTCCAAAATGTCCCCATCGAACTCAGGGGCAAGACTTTTCTCATCGACATCGAAGTTATCGATGCCCCACTCGATTATAATATCCTATTCGATCGTAGCTACATGTACGCTATGAAGGAAGTGGCATCTTCCATCTTTCGAACAATGATGTTCCCTCACAATGGGAAGATCGTTACTATTGACCAAGTCTCCCATTAAGAGCCTAATCCATCTGCCAACATCGATAACATTCTTCCTCTCATCCACACAAGCCACGATGCATATCCACTCGTCAAGATGGGTCCTGGAATTTTCAAAGATCCATCATTGTTAGGAACTTACCATGGAGCACCACCACTCCTTCATCCTTCCAATCAAGTATGCGTCGTATCATCTAACTAAAATCACACAGAGGATACCCTTCCTTTTACCGAGGATTCTATCATATTTGACGTCCCACTTGTCGCAACACTCCCCCCCTAAAGAACCTCCTGCACACTCGTCGACCCCACTAGTCCACGATTCCACCTCTCCCCAAGGACATATCCTAGTTTGGGAGACAGTTCCCCAAGCCATCACCCAAATTCCCTTCTTTTACCCTCCACCAGGCATCGAAGATTTTCAAGTAGCCGCAACGTTCACCCTAACTAATATGGTGTTAGCAATCCCTATTTGGTATTTACACCCACAAGAGATGGTCCCTTGACCATCCCTCCCCCCCAAAAAAGAAGGAATCCCCATGACGATTCCCATACTTACTCCCACCACACCCCCACTCACTAACCACCTTGCCACAGTTGGGGGCAGGAGAAAGAAGAAGGAGCCCATAACTCCACTTCCTCCACACATCCAACCTCCTTGCGCACTATGTGAGAAAGAGGGACACCAAACCAACAACTGCCCATCTCTACCAGAGTTATGGAATTTGATTCCACTCAATCACACTCCCCCAACACTCGCCACTACAACTAGTCCTACCACTACCACCCCCCATTCCAGTAGTAAAGGGTTGCGGACCAAATTCTCTTACGCTATATGTTCAAAATATGGCCATTATACCCACCATTGTCCAACACTTCCATGCTTTCGGCAGACATTAGCCGCAGTACGCCAAAGCTTCCAGAGCAACCCCAATCCTGGTACATCCTCCTCAAAAAATATCACTGACATCCGCTATGTCACCACTTCAGTCATTGAACGTATGAGACGCCCTTTCTCTCTCTGTGACTCATTAGCTCATTTTACATACCAGTGTCCTATGATCCTTGAATGCAAGCAACAACAATTGACCCTACTTCAACGACCTGTAGAGTCGATAATTGACATTACCTCGTCACTAGCGGATCTTCATGTCATTTCTCCCGAACCCGAGGCCCTTCCAACACCTCCATGGTTCTTAGATGACTTATCTGAGGATTCACCCCCCAATCCCCCTAACTCTCCCACTCATTCTCCTACGAACATTTTACACCCAACTACCACGGGTACCCCTCAGTACTTCAATATCTAGTTTATGTCGAGCGAACCCTCACCATATCCTAGCGTTGTTCCCCCTATTTCTTCCTCACCAAGGGGCAACCACACGACAACCTTCACCGATATAACTCCTCATGACCCCTTATATTCCCGTCACTTCCAATGCGACGAAGAAATACTCGAAGAGTTAAACCACCCGGACTATCCCTGGGATACGCTACACCACCGCGCACTCTTCTTTCCATAGGAAGCCTCCGCGCCTCCTAACCAACACCCAATTTACGCGGTCGAAACCAAGGATTTTATCCCATCAGGGCCTATCAACTGGCTCAAAAACCCCATTCCTTCCCCTGATGATTTTGAAGAAGGAAACATGGCTAACATTTCCCCAACCATTAAAATCAACATTTCCATTAAAAATGGCACTGTCGAGGAAATCACCATTGGAGCTGCTTGCACTCCTAAGGAAATCACCGCCTATAAAGCCCTCTTCCAAGAATATAGGGATATTTTTTCCTGGTCATACACGGAAATGCCTGGCCTCGATCCCTCTATCGTCGAACATCGCATCGACACATGGCCTGACATTACACCAGTTCGTAAAAAACAACGACCGCTACACCCATCCAAACCCACGGCCATCAAAGCCGAAATTGACAAATTACACACTGTTGGGTTCATTTACCCCATCGCCTATACCTCATGGGTTTCCAACCCTGTACCCGTTAACAAAAAACAGGGCACTATCCGTATTTTCACAGACTTTCGCGATCTCAATCACGCATGTCCCAAATAAAACTTTCCAACGCCTTTCATCAATCAAATTATCGACGACTGCGTCAACCACGAGGCTCTATCCTTTATGGACTGTTTCTCTGGTTATAATCAAATTCAAATTCACCCCGCCGATCAGTATAAAACCACATTCACTACCCCTTGGGGTACTTTTGCATATCGTGTCATGCCTTTTGGCTTAAAGAATGCTGGCGCAACTTTTCAGCGGGCTATGACATACATCTTTCATGATCTGGCTCATATCATCCTCGCCTACTTGGACGACCTCACAGCTCGATCCAAGAAACACACCCAGCGTCTTGATGATTTACGAATCATATTTTAGTGGTGTCGTCAGTACAACATCCACTTGAATCCTCTCAAGTGCGTGTTCTATGTCATCGCAGGGCGCCTCCTCGGATTTATTGTTTCCCAAAGCGGTATTACCGTGGACCCCCTCAAAGTCCAAGCTATCACTGAAATTCCACCTCCCCGAAATTTACGTCAACTTCAGAGCCTACAAGGAAAAGCTAACTTTCTACGATGATTCATCCCAGACTATGCCATACGCGCACACGGTTTCCTTCGCTTACTACATCACAGCATCCCATTTCACTGGGATGACCATGCCCAACAGTCATTTGACGATCTTAAAACAACACTCTCGAACGCACCTTTAATCAATGCACCTGACTACAATCACGACTATATCCTCTACGTATCAACATCAATTGTATCAGTAGCAGGAGTTCTCGTCCAGCTAGGTGATGACAATCATGAGCATGTCATTTATTACGTTAGTAAAAACCTCTCAGGGCCACCCTTGAAGTATAAACACAAAGAGAAACTTTCTCTTCCAGTCGTCCTCACAGTCTAGAAACTGCACCACTACATTCTGCTTCACACAACAAAGGTCGTCGCAGATTCCAACCCTATGCAGTACTTGCTCAGTCATCGGAAATTTAACGAAAAATTTGCTCGATGGATCACTATCCTTCAGGAGTACGGCCTCGAGTTCTCAACACCTAAGAGTAAGAAGGCCCTCGTTCTCGTCGAACTTGTCACGGCCCTCCCCTCTGACACCACCAATACCCCCGTCAACACCGACTTTCCTGACGAACATCTCTTTTACATCACTTCGGATGATCCTTGGTACGACGACCTCCTCATCTACCTCCGAACTCAAAATTTTGGTAACCACCTTTCACGAGATGATCGTCATCATATTCACCATCAATCCCCCCGCTACCTCCTCATCAAAGACATCCTATACCAATGGGGCGTCGACACCATTCTTCGTCGATGCCTAACTATTGACGAGGCCGATAGAGTCTTAAACGACTGCCACAACAACACATGTGGGGGCCATCTTTCGGGCATATCCACTGCTCAGAAGATTATCCGAGCTGGTTATTTTTGGCCTACCTTGTTTCACGATTGCATTCACGCCATGAAACGATGTGAGCAATGTCAGCTCTACGCCAATAAATCCTGAGCTCCCCCCGCTCTTCTTCATCCTGTCATCACTGCCAGCCCTTTTTGAAAATGGGGCATCAAATTCATGACTTGTAATCCCCCCTCCAACAATGGTCACAAATACATTGTTGTCACTGTCGATTACTTCACCAAATGGGCAGAAGCTATGCCCACCTTCAACAACACCACTGACACTGTAGTGTGTTTTTTCTTTAACCACTTCATATCCCACTTTGGAGTACCACTCCAACTCGTTTCCGATCACGAGAAACACTTCGAGAATGAGATATTCGTCGAACTCTCATCTCGGTTAGGATTGTCTCATGAGTTTGCCTCACCATATTACCCTCAGTATAATGGACAGGTCGAAGCAGTTAACAAAGTCCTCAAGACCATGTTACAGTGCACGATTAATAAACATAAAACCAACTGGCATTATATGTTATTTTCTGTGCTATGGGCTTACCGTACAACTGTGAAAAAAGCTACTTGTTTCACACCATTTCATCTAGTCCATGGGGTCGAGGCCACTCTTCCCATCGAGTGTGAAATTCCCACCTTACGCACCACAATTGAGCTATTACCCGACACTGCTCCAATGGAGCAGTGCTTACTGAACTTAGACTCTCTGGATGAAGATCGTCGGTCTTCATTACAGAACAACAAGGCAGCTAAAAAATGATCCAAGGTTACCTTTGATCGACATGTCAACCTTCACTCATTTCGCAAAGGAGACCTCCTCCTGGCTTACGATATTGCTCATGATACCTTTGGCCATGGAAAATTTGAGTCACTCTGGCATGGCCCATACATTATCCAACATTGCCTCACCAAAGGTGCATACATCCTGGCCTCCCTTGAAGGCCTCTCTCTCAAAGAACCCGTCAACGAGTTGTATCTAAAGAAATTTTACGCTTAAAAACATAGTCATTCTACTTTTGGTTATTTATTTTATATCATTTTTAATCTTTTTTCCATCCCTCACGTCTAAACTATCCTTTGTGCTATTGACAGATGCTTCCTCCACCAGCCTACCACATCAGTTACGCCAACGGCACCAGCCGTTGGACACAAAACCTCACTTCGGCCGCTTGGACTCTCTACACCCCCTCACATGAAATGCTCCATTCGAGCAGCATATGTTTGGGTTCAACGACCAACAACCAAGCTGAATACACCGCCATCATCGGCCTCCTAGCCGATGACAAACATCATCATATTTGTCACCTTAGAGTCTTCCTCGACTTTCAACTAGTCGTACTCCATCTCAACAATGTGTACCGCGTTCATGATCCTTGCCTCTTTCGCAAATACCTGCAGTTTATACTTTTATCTCGACATTTTGATTCCATTACATTTACACATATTCCAAGACAATTGAATCAAATTACAAATAACCTAGCTAAAATTGTGTTAGACTGGCATATATCACATCAAGCTACCTCTACACATACATAAACATATAACACAAACTGTCATCACATATATAGATTATCCATCATCAATAACATTAACAAAACACATGTAAAAACCACATAGATATCAAAAATGTATACTCATGTATATATCGAAAGGTCCACAGTACCATCCAAATGTTTACATACAAAAATACAACTATCTACAGGCCAATGAAGCACCTCAGTACAAAATGGGCTCACCAACCTATCTACAAAAAATATATATACATCAATACATAGAGTACCACTCATGGTGCCTCTAGAGCACCACCTCCTGCTCCTCCCTCAGGTGGTGGCGGCCCACCACCACCTGCCCCTCCCTCAGGCAGTGGTGGTCCACCCCCTACCGGTCCCTCCTGCCCCAGCGGCAGTCATCCGGTCATCGCAGCACCAGTCACTGCTGCTTGTCGTACTATGGCCCGCCATGGCAGCAGAACCCCCATACACTGCTCCAGGATACCCTCATCCTAGATGCGAGACCATATGCCCTCAGGCACATCCTGTAACACCGCCTCCAGACGACGACGTATGTCCTCAAAATCCACTCCGGTAGTCGCCGGAGAAGCGTGTGATGGCCCAGCACCAGGGTCATCAAATCAACATCTCCTCACTGCCCTCTCCGGCTCAGCTGGTTGTACCACGACGTCCTCACACCAACATCTCTCTCCCCACGGAAGTCTCTCTAGCTCCTGACAAGCTGAGGCTCTCTGCAACTCCACCTCGCGCCCGCAAGGTGCCACATCTACACATACAAACAAACAAAAGATAGTATCATCATCTATATCATATACATATGGCATGCTATCTCAAAAAACACAAAAACATACATATCAACATCATCAACATACCTCGGTGGTAAAACACCTCCCCTGGAGGTAGCACCATGTCCAGATCCTCTCGAAAGTCAACCCCGACATAGGGGTACCGTAATATCACCTACGACATCTGCTGCCATACCTGTGCCACCTCTGCAGTGAAGAAGTGGCCACCCTCGCCACCACCATGGTGAAGCAACACAGTCGACCACCACCTCAGCCGCGGCTCTCGTGCCCTCGGTGCAACCAATAGAATCCTAGTGTTACCCATGATTTTGGTCGTCATGATAATGTATTGAAGATGGTGTACTCAGGCTCTTCATTAGAAATTTCTTTTGAGAAAAGTTACCTTCATCTATCTCCAGAAATCACATTTTTGAGGAAGGTTCCCAGGGTACCAATACATTTGCCTGCGAGAATGCATGATTCTCACAAGCTTCCTTAAGCCAGGGTGCGAGAAGTTCGCACTGTGTATAACTGCTAGGGTGCGAACACTTTCTAAAGAAGGGAAAAAAGATGAATTCTCGAAGCTTCTAGAAGGGAATCTTCTAGAAGGATGAGATGGCATTCGAATGGTTATCTAAGTACCAGATTTCCTGATATTTTGGGATCATTCTTATCTAAGTAACTAATTTATTTCCTCCTATTTATTGAGGGGATTCTCATGGAAAAGGTTAGAATCAAACTAGCAAGAGATTTATTGGAGAATTAGTGAAAGCCTGTGTGAAGGACTGAAGCTACAACAACTAAGGAACTCCAACAAGTTCATCAAATGTGGTTGATCTTCTTCATGCAAGTGAGCAAGTGTGTGTGTCAGAGCTAAGGGCCATCGAAAGGAGGTTTGCAACATCAAGGCTCGGGTTGTAATCCATTCTTTCTATCAATTAATACAGTAATGTGTCCCTTTCCCATAAAGTTAATTTCACTTTATTGTATAACTCCTTGATCATATACATAGATTAACTATTGGATAGATTGAATTTTCTTCACTTCGATTGGTTTGTATTGTCTTTATCTTGACTTTACGAGAGCATTGGAGTGAAGCAGGAACAACAAAGACCAAAGGAAGCGATCATAAGGTATGTTCATGATTCTTGCCTCCTAGTACATTCAATAATTAAAATCTAGGGAAAGAGTATCATTCAGTCTTGATTTGTTCTAGATCCAGGTGGATCTAGGGAGATCGGTTTGTGTCTACACTTATAGATTTATCCTATAACACCTAGGGCGCAACATCGACACCCTCTCCAAAAACAAGGCCACTAGGATGGACCCGAAGGAAAACTCTCTCGTATCCATGGACTGACAGTAGTCCAGCTGCCCCACCATCCTAGAATGTAGTGTAAGTCCCTAGGAGAAACGCTTGCCAGCCAACACTCTCTCCATCACCATCAGCTGGCCACCATTGATTCGATGCATCGCAAAAGAACCATACACTCTCACAATCATCGTTGCTATACAACAATGCACTAGGGCATCCATCGCCCCAATGCTCACAACTGTGTCGGACATATAGTTCGGCCCCGAACAATATCTCTGGCCCACCGTCGCGAGTGGCGTATCTCTAGGTAGCACTGGCTCCGCTGGTAGGGGCGTTCCCTGAAATGGGAGCCCATTCAAAAAATACACATCCTCCACCGCAGTGAAGGGAATCTAATCTCCCCGCACTATTAAGCAGTGCAGGTTTGAACTCCACATCCAGATAAGAAACTACAGGAGATACTCTTGCGCCCATATCAAGGGGCACTCAAAGAACTTCAGTAGCCCCCAGGCTACCAAAGTTGCATGTACGCCTGGCTCCTCAATAGCCATGGCGTCTCACAGCTGGGACCAATCCCGCTCTCGCCAACCAATAGGCATTGTGCACAAATCTCACCTGCATAACATAAAACCGTCCTAAGTCAGCCACATGGACAATCAACAACATAAAAAAGACATGTTTTACATCTGTCAACCTTGCCTCCACGGTGTGGTTGTTCAATCCACAGGCGTGCACACATGCGCGCCTGTACACCCCATAGGCGTGCACATGTGCATGCCTATTCATTACATAGGCACACACATGTGCACACCTGTTCACTACACAAGCGCGCTCTAAGGCGCGCTTGTTCACTATACAGGTACACACATGTGCATGCCTGTTCAACCGACAGGCGCACACATATGCACGCCTGTTCAACCAACAGGCATGCCCATTATCCCCTTACTAGCACTCGCATGCACATCTATCCGGTGGACAGGCGCACACGTGTGTGCGCCTATTACCGGATCACCAGCGCATGTCAGGCCCACACCCCTAAACACCCCTGTACGACCCTCCGTACAGCCCCTGCCCAAAAAATGAAACCCTAATTCTATGTAGGATGATCAGACCACTAACCTGATGTTCGCAGGTCCTCAATCAGATGCCTCATTCTCCCAGAATCTCACAATCTCCTCTGAATGCTTCTCATCCAATCACTATAGCAGCAAGTACAAATGAGGTGGCAATGTGGGCCCTACAACTATATATAGGCCTTTTTGCCAAACTTCCACTTACCATTCTGGGAGCCCAAGGTGTCCATTTCTTGATCCGTCTTCAGCCACGGGATCGACATCCCATCATCTACATCACAACATTCCTTGGGCCTCTTTTCATTCTGAGCCCCCGAGATGCCATTTTTCATACCCTGATCAGGTACGCATACGCATATTCACACTTATCAAATACATGCTCCTATATTCGATTCTCTTCATATATTGTTCACGTCGGGTATTTGGTTTTCATGTGTGTAGGTACTTGGTCATCATACATCGAAACAACCCCTTGAGGTATATACTCAGCACTGGCATGTAGTCATTCCCTCTAAATCTCACTTACATTTCCAATCACACCCTCTGACATTTGCCTCTAGGATCCCCATTCCTGGCTCTGCAGTACCCACACCTCCATTTGCATCTTCGGTACTGTCACCTGGTAGCACTCTTACCCACATGAGTTGTCCCATTCATAGCACCCTTTGGCACTTCTGACACTCATGTTTTTTTTCAAAACCCTTTAGGGATGGGAGTCCCAATAGTCTTACATCATGTCACGAATCAACCACATACTCCTTCTCCTCATTTTGCTAGCTTTCCCAATGGACTCCCAGATTATCTCTACATGGTTCTATGGTCGGGCTGCACCTCCGCAGTAGCATGAACCCTCCATTTCATCCACAATCCGTTTACCCATATGTAAATCTCCCTTCATTTCACCTACCTCATACAGAAACCCACCCATGGGGACCCCACCCTTCATCAGTTCTCTGAGAAAATTATGCCCTACACGAGCCAACCATATCACACTGGGGCACCCGTTTCTGTATTTGTACACTTCTCCCCAATTATTTGTTATTTATTGTACAAACACCTTTATTTCCATTCGTTACATTACCTTTTTGTCGTCACCTTTGGCGACCTGCTTCCCTTTTTTTGGCCAACCACAACCCATGTCACCCTCGGTTGGAGAACTACTTATCATCCACCCTTGCCGGCATCGTCCATATCTTCATAGTATCCCATAGGCCACTATCCTCTGAATTTGTTCACCTTGTCCCACCTCTGGCACAACTTATCCTCGGTCTTGTCGTCCCCCTGACACTTGACCTCGTTGAATGGTTGCGGCCACTTTTTATCTCACATATACTCCAACCAAGGGTAGTCTTGAGTGTTCCTACATCTTGACTTCGTCCATGTACCTCCTCCACTTCCTAACCTCACCTAGTAGATTTCACGAAGCCATTTTCTTCTGGGAGTTGTGTCCCCCTTTTTTGTCGACATCAGCACAGTTTTCCAGAAGGGTGACAGTATCTTGATTCTCATTACCCACCCAATGAGAGATCTCAAACATCAAAGGGTGAAACACAATTGCTCCCTATTGTCGTTGACCCCCATAACATTCGACGTCAACACTTTCTCATGTTACGGTGGGTCTTACTTTGTGACTATTGCAGTTAGTTCTTTCATTTGCCGAAGACCTCTGAACTTGGCTGGGATATCAATGCCCACATAATCGGTGATACTTATTACCGTAATCACTGCCTACTATTCAGAGTATGTTCATCCGCAGAATTGTCTTCTTCCTTTATCACGACCGCTCCCGAGGGCGCTGTATTTGTCTACACCAACACTTCATGCCTCTTTTTTGAGTTACATGACACGAGCATGGGGCATGCCCACCTCATTTGTACACAGTTTTATTTTTTACACACCTCATGGAAGGTCGGGTTCTACTGGTTCCTTTTTCCCTCCAATGGATCACTCTAGACGATCCCACTATTGCTCTCTCTTACAAAAACACTCTCAGTAGAAGACACATTGATGGATTTCGGCTATAGGTATGCTCCTAACCTCATCCATCAGGGGGCATCTGTTATCACTAAAATTTTGTTCGCACATGGTTACAAGAACTCAGCATCGTCAAACAGTGATGAAGTCATCCATGGACCCGAATTAACACCAAAGCATTCATAAAGGGTTAAAAAACTATACAAAGTAGTGAAAAATTGAAGGGCGCTATGAAGACACTGGGCGCGCGCGTGCATGTGTGGAACAGGAACGCAGAAATCGTGCACATGCGCACGATGCGCGACTGTTATCACAAAAAGTCACACACCTGAGAAACGATGCATTTATGAGAGTGGTCGGCCTCCCACCCACTTATGGTTCAGCTCCCAAGCCGATTTAACACTCAAATCTGGACTGGATTCGACTGGATGGCTGGTCAAAGACCTGGAAATTCCGTAATTAGCCTCTTTTCACACTACAAACTAGTTGAACAATAGCTCAAATGAATGCTATAAAAAGGCCATGGATACACTTCATTTTTCAAGGAATTCAAAGCAAAGTTATGCTGCCATTATTCTCTTGAGGACTCTATCCTTGCCAAGAGTATATTTGCACCATTGCATTGGGCAATCCATCTCACCCCTTGAGTGGATTTGCAAAGAGTTCTTTCATCATTTTTAATTTTTATTTGTTGTAATAAGAGCTTACTAGTGGGGGTCCAAGAGCACTCCCTTGAAGGAAGAAGGGACTCATAGTCCCCTTGCTTCTCGGTGTATTATTTCACTAATATATCAGCCTCATCATTGGTGACATGGGTCTTATTGTTCCTTTTGTTTTTATGTTCCTATGCTCATGAATTTAGTTGTTATTTCATTTCTTAGTTTAATTCTTAATTGTTGTTTTCTATTTCTTTCCCTAACTCTTTTCCTTGCAGTTGTCCTGCTCAGCAGACCCAACTGAGCTTACAAGCACCTCTATTTTGCTCACTAAGGTGACGGAAGAGGCGCAACACTTGGGATATTATAATATAGGTGAATTTGGGCATCTAGCCTATGATTGGGGAGAAGTACATGCAGGTATGGCAGAGACAAAATAAGTTGCATGAGGACATGCAACCAAGCCAGTAGGGGGGTGATGCTGAGCCCCCATTTTGACATCTTTTTGGCTTCCTATATATATATATATATATATATATATATATATATATATATATATATATATATATATATATATATATATATATATATATATATATATCTACATTTTACCTCTCTGTACATGCTAAACACACATTCCTTGTATTTTCTGACCTCTTTTAAGGTATTACCTAATTTTTTGTATATTAATCTTAATTTCTCTTTATGGTTAAGGTTTTGTGTGGATTTTAAAATATAATTTGAATTATCATATGCGTATATATTAATAATGCTAACTATGGTTGTAAGTGAAAAGTGTTCCAGGTTCTTCCCAATGAAATATGAAAGATTATTATCACATCGTAAGGGTATTTTAAAAAGATATATCGAAACTCTAATACAACCTATTATTCGATATATGTATATATGTATCAACCCTGATGCCATTATATCAACATATTATCTTACTTCCTACAACAAACCAAAGGATTAAACTCAACAAAAGGTATTCAATCTGCAACCGCCAAAGATCAATTAAAGGCAAAGGATCGTGGACCTACGTGATAGCAAGAACACAATTACATATTGAGAAGTGACACTTTTAGCAGGTCAAATTAATTAAATCATCATGTGCCAGATAAATCTCGGTCCACCTGCACAATTAAGAAACCGGTTCAACTTGTGGAAGGAATCTGTGGGCATGACATCTGTTTTCCATTGGTTTCCATGTAATCGTGCCTACCCCAACAAATCAATAGATAATAGAAGTTAGGTTGTTTCATACTGTTAGCATAATTATAGGAACTGGTAGTGCTATATTTAGCTAACTAGATTCCCTCAGTTTGTATATATACTAGTGTCCTAGTGAATGTAAAGGACATATGATATCAGTGTGCATTTTCTTGCTGAATCGAATTGTAAGAGATACAAGCTCCAAGTTCAGATTTTTAATAGGATATTGCTGCTATGTGTTGATTATTAAGTTGGTGTACTAGTGATAGACTGAGAGTTGTGAGTGTAGGCTTATCCATGGGACAAGGCCCGCACACATGTATTGTCCTATGCTATAGATAGATAGATACATCTATTTGTTAGTGTTTTGTTAACTTACTTCCTTTGTTAAATTGAGTTTATATTGATCTTCTTTTAACTTTGGCTGTAGAATAGACACATGCTACATAATGGCCATCTGTGTTATGATGCAGAATGAATACTAATTATGCTAGGACCTATATCAATGCATGTTATTGATTTCTTTGTCAATGATTACTTATGTTGATGTCTGATATCCAATTTGTGCTAAGTATTGTACATCTTTAATAATTATGGAAATAACATCAACAAGATTATGTTGATGTCTGATCTTCTAACTGAATATTATATTTACTTATGATTGTTCTTGTACGAGTTCAAATAAAGTATAATTAGTTTATTTTACTTGTTTGGAGTGCTACAGAATCACTGTGATTAAAACCCGCCAAGTGAACACATGAAGGTATGAGGTTTTGAGAGCTCAAAAAACTTATCTTGAGAGTTACCACCAGTAAGGCTGAGGGTTATAACATGGTGGCTTCACCTTTCTTGTTCTTTCCTTATATGTAGTCCTTTTTAGTTAGGTTTTCCAATTTAGGACCAAAGTCCTTTTTTCTGTGCATATTACACTGAGTGCCTCACAAGTACATATTGAATCTCAGGTTGACAAAATTAAATGAAGGAGTGTAACACAATAATTAGAAATTATATTTTTACCTCATCATTTTGGCGTCATTTCCAGGGAGGCACTCAAGAATTAGGACTCTTTCCTTAGGATCATTTTAGGAACTATACCAAGCTGAAGGGAAACCCCCAGGGAGTTGACAACTACCCTCCGATATCCCTTCCCAAGGATATTATGCTTAGAAGTCACCATAGGATGCATGAATTGAGGCACTAAGAAACCTTGTGCACGTGGTGCAATGATCCATGTGGATATCGATGGCCATCCATCTTTTCCAACTGGCTCAAAACAATTTTCTAGAAATTTTGGTAATTTACTATTTTTAGTATTTTTTAACTTACGAGGCTATTTTGAGGGCCTAAATGAAGGGTTTTTGAGATCAATATTCTCAATGATATCTAAAGGCTCTGATTGAGCCCCAAAAATGAATCTCCTTGATGATACCTTTCCAACTAGCTATCATGCACCCCAAATGGAGGTCGTATGAAAAAGTTACGACCTTGGGAAGTTGATGTACGAACCTACCCAAATGGGGCCCACATGAATTTTGGTGCTTCATATCCTAGGGTTAGGTTTTTTGGATTTCTAGGGTTTGTGACATTCCAGTTTATTGTAAAAAACTCCTTTAGAGCCTCATTGGAATCATCTTATTGCGAATGAGCGCAGTCATCACATCTCTTCTCAGAGATAAGTCGCCACCATTCCAGCAAGCTTGTTTTCCATTGCATTTTATAGTTTCAGCTTATTTCCTTATTGAATAGAAAACTAGTTTTACTGTATCTCTATTATTCCGTGTTAAGAATCTTTTAATAATCTGTATTCATTTCACTATGCTCATAAAATTTGGATGAGTGGTATCAGAGCGGTCTTCTCCTTGTTGTCTTAATGCATATCCCCAATGAGGTCAGGGTACAAAGAATTGGGTCTCGATCTTGTTTCTCTTGAGTACAAAATATCTCGCACACCCGAGATAAATCTCATGGAAAGAGAAAAGAAACATGATGGGACAAGAGATCCTTTCAAAATGTTTCTTGAGGAAGCCCTCACGCAACAGAGGAATGAGATGATGGATAGTTTCACGCAAATCCTTCGACGAATACCAACATGCGAAGCATCTTCCTCGAGCAGAGGTGATGCCTCTTTCAAGGTACAAATAAACTTCTATATTCCTATATTTGAAGGTCAAATAGATGTAGATGTTTTAGACAAGTGGTTGAATCTACTAGAAGGGTATTTTTTCTATCTATAACCTTTCGAATAGAGAAATGATTACTTTTGCGCTCCTCAAAGTCATTCCCCATGTCAAATATTGGTGGGAAACTTTCTATGAGAAAAAGGAAACAGAGGAACCCTCATTATTTACAGTCATGACCACCTGGGAATCCTTAAATGATGCTATTAAGGAACAATACTACCCTATCAGAAATTATGACGACTTGTATACCAAATGGACCACATTGTGGCTAGAAAGAGACCAAGTAGTGCCAGAGTTCACAAATATATTCCATACCTTGCGCACCAAGACAGGTATCAAATATTCAAAGTGAAATATGGTGCTCAAGTATCACGGTGCTCTCCATAGATACATACATACCGAAATGGAATTTCTGGACATCTCGTCCTTAGGCACAGCCTACCGATATGCCCTCAAAATCGAGCATAAGCTCAAACAAAAGAAGCGACAATTTGGGCCTGGTAACCCCTCACAAAAAAAGACAGGAAAGGTCAGCCCCAACCCATATAACAAAGGACAGAGAAAATATGGATAGTATCATGACAACCAGTTTAATCCGCAAGCAAGGAAGGACACCAAAAAGACAAAGAAGATACTAGGAAGTGGTGTGACTTCCATAAGAGCCCTTGGCATGAAACTGTTGATTGCCAATCAAAGCAGTCGCTGATGACCAAAGTGAAAGCATCTGAATCATATGTGGGTTATGAATCTGAGTTAGAACCAGAAAGGGGAAGACAGATCATTGGTGTGGAACCCAGTGCCACTGTTTCTACCACCAATCTCCCTCCTGGTGAACTAGACGAGCCAGAAGAAGGTGAACGCCTATTCCATTCACAGATGTGGGTGAAAGGCACCTTGATACACTTCATCATTGATAATAGTAGCTAGCAGAACCTCATCTCATAAGAGGTCATCAAGAGGCTAGCCCTGTCGAAAATGCCACACCCATAACCCTACACCATTGGATGGCTCTGCCAAGGAAGTGATCTTCGCATCAACCAACAGTG
Source organism: Picea engelmannii (assembly GCA_009831015.1). Lineage (NCBI taxonomy): Eukaryota > Viridiplantae > Streptophyta > Pinopsida > Pinales > Pinaceae > Picea > Picea engelmannii. Next base: position 116,088 of record ML802782.1, read on the forward strand.
TCGACTGTCGTAAGACATCAAGCCCTTCAAAGATGAGGTATTGTGTGATCTTTCTCATCTTGAAGTTTGTAATCTTCTTTTGGGCCAACCTTATTTATGGAAATGTCATGTTGTATATGAGTCTAGGCCTCGTAGTGTTATTATTACTTTGAATAGTAAATTGTATAGGATACCCGAGGCAGTCCCTCCTAGTGCTATTTCCTTGATCTCTGCCAAGAAATGCAGGAATGCCATCTCTCAGAGCAGGAAATTTGTCTTCTTTGTGATTCTCTCTTAGAGTGAGCAAAAGATCACAGCCACATCCAGGGCCTCCATGACTGATCTCTCCACACAAAAAAAGCAAGTGGATAAGGTCGTGGAAGAATACTCATATATCTTATATTCTCCTACCGGGGTACCTCTTCATTGCTAGGTAAAGAATCCCATCGATATGACCCCAGGCACACTGCTACCCAATGGGCCAGTCTACCACCACTCTCTGCTAGAAAATGAGGAGATGAAGAGGTAGATCCAAGAACTTCTCCACAAGGGACACATCCTTCCCAACTCATTGCCTTGTGGGAGCCTAATCATGCTAGTGCAGAAGAAAGATGGGACCTGGAAACTTTGCATTGATTTTCAGGCTCTAAATAAAATCATGGTATGAAACCAGTACCCAATTCCATGAATCGACGACCTCCTTGACCAACTCATAGGGGGAAAATACTTCAGTAATATTGATATGAAGTCTGGCTACCACTAGGTCCCAATAGAATAGACAGATGTATGGAGGACCACCTTCAAGTCAAAAGAAGGTCTTTTTGAATGGTTGGTCATGCCCTTTGGTTTGAAAAATGCTCCAACAAATTTTATGAGGATGATGGAAGATATCCTATGACCTTTCAACAATAATTTTGTAGTGGTGTATCTGGATGACATCCTCATCTACAACAAGACTTGGGCGGAACACTTGTAGCATATTCAGCAAGTTCTCCACACCCTGTGACAACACAAACTATATGTAAACTTGGAAAAATTCTCCTTCGGCATGGACATGGTCCATTACCTAGGATACATCATTGATCAACATGGTGTGTATGTGTATCTAGATAAATACAGGTAATCTGTGACTAGCCATCCCCAACCACACTCACTGAACTTCGGAGATTCTTGGGCCTCGCCAATTTCTATCGCAGGTTCGTGTTGGGATTCTCTCATATCACATGGGCCCTCAGCCAAGTAACTAGGGGTGGAAATAAGGAAAATTTTGTGGGGCCTATCCCAACAACAAGCCTTCAAGGACTTGAAGAATCATTTGTGGTCATCCCCAGTACTTTCATTACCGGACCCGGAACATCCCTTTTATGTTGAGACAGATGCTTCAGACTATGTTGTGGGTGTCTTTCTCACTCAACACTACCACCTCGTGGAATATCATAGTGAGACACTATCAAATGTTGTCCGTAAGTACCCTAATTACGACAAAAAAATGTACTCCATTGTGCAATCCTGCCGCTAGTGGAGACATTACATTATTGGGAAGGAGACATTCATACACACTGATCACAAGCCACTATAGTTCATGAAAACCCAAGGCAAATTGCAGAATGACCGCCATTAGAAGTGGTCCACATACTTACAACAATTCCACCTCAACATCAAGTATAAAAAAAGAAGTACCAACTGAGTTATTGATTTCCTCATCCGACCTCCAGTTGCGACACTCACCACGGTGCTAGACTCTTGCAGCCACAAGACCTTCAGATGTCCCCACCTCTATGAGACAGACCCTGACTTCTCCACCACCTACCAAATGTTGGGCGCCAACTCAGTGGTCACTAATTTCCATATTCAGGATGGGATATCATGTCGTTTGGGCCATCTCTGTGCTCCATCAAGCGAGTGCATGAAGATGATTTCAGAAGCTCACTATAGTCGGGTGGCAAGAAACTTTGGTATCGAAAAGATAGTGGCAGTGCTATAGAAACATTTATACTGGCTGAAACTTCGATAGGATGTCGGCAAGTATATTAGGTCCTGCACTGCCTCCGCTATTGCCAAAACGACCATAAAGAAATAGGCCCTGTACACTCCTCTTCCTACTCCTGACAGGTCGTGGGAATCCATCTCAATGGACTACATGGCAGGCCTCCCATCCACTAAGAGGGGAAATGACTGTGTTTTTGTGGTTGTTGATCACTTTTCCAAGATGGTGATTCTAGCTGTCTGCAAGAAGAACATTATAGTAGAAGCCACTACCAGGATCTTCTTTGAATGAGTATGGGAACATTTTGGGATCCCAAAAACCATTATCTCAGACCATAACAATCAGTTCCTCAACACAATCTGGTTGAACCTTTAGTCACTGATGGATACCAAGCTCACCAAATCCACTGCCTTCCACCACCAGAAAAATGGCCAAACTGAGGTAATCAATTGGATGAACGTACATATCCTGTGCATGTATTCAGAAAAAACTGCTCACATGGGATGAGAGTCTTCCCTATGTCCAGCATAGCTACAACTGAGCCCTACATAGCTCAATTGGCCACAACCCCTTTCAGGTGGGGTTGGGATTCCAACCATTGGGCCCCATGGATGTTGCACTACCCCTGGCGACCACCTCGACCGACTCGTTCCCTGCTCCATGAAAAGATGACAAAGCCACCTGGTTCATTGAGTGGATCCAACAAATTCATCAATAGGTTCAGTATATTCTACAAAAGTCTAATTCTAAGTACAAGCAGCGCCATGATCAACATCGGGTGCGACACAAGTTTCATGTGGGAGAAAAAGTTTGGTTGCACTTGCAGAAAGAACGCCTTACAATGCCCCATTGAAAGCTTCGCCCACTCTGTTATGAGTTTCACACCATCACTAAGGATGTGGGTGACAATGATTTTGAGCTCAACATTCTCCCTTTCCTTGGCCTGTACCCAGTCTTCAACATGGCTCTCCTTCGATCATATTTCCCACCATTATTGGACACCTTAGAGATAGCAGAGAAGTTGAAACCAAACAAATCTCAACCCTGACTACATGCAACAGGAATCCAATGATCATATTGTGGACACATATATCAAGAGCACTCGACAACAAAGGATCCATCTTTATCAAGTCGTCAAAGCAGGGAAACTCCTACACCAAGGGAAGTGGCTCACCCGTGGCCAAATTCAACATGAATTTCCTCATCTGATGGGGGAACTCAACGAAATGGATACCATTGATTCCTAAGGATGGAATATTGTTCCAGGTGGATATCAGTGGCCACCCATGTTTTCCAACTGGCTCAAAACAATTTTTTGGCAATTTTGGTAATTTACTATTTTTAACAGTTTTTAACTTCCGGGGCCATTTTGAGGGCCTAAATGAAGGTTTTTCTAGATCGTGATTATCACTAATATCCAAGGGCTCTAATTTAGAACCCAAAATTAATCTCCTCGATGATACCTTTCCCAAGAGCTATCGTGCACCCCAAACTGAGATCGTATGCAAAAGTTACGATCCCAGGAAGTTGATGTACTAAGTTACCCAAACGGGGCCCACTTGACTTTTGGTGCTTCATCTCCTAGGGTTAGGTTTTTTGGATGTCTAGAGTTTTTTACATTCCGGTTTATTGTAAAAAATGCCTTCAGAGCCTCATTGGAATCATCTTCTTGTGAATGAGCACAGTCGTCACATCTCTTCTTAGAGATAAGCCGCCACCATTCCAACAAGCTTGTTTTCCGCTACATTTTACAGTTTCAACTTATTTCCTTATTGAATAGAAAACTAGTTTTATTGTATCTCTGTTATTCTATGTTAAGCATATTTTAATAATATGTATCCATTTCATTCTTCTCATAAAATATGGATCATGCAGGGACCACCCGTGACACTAATAACCATGCCAGTAAAAGTCGTGAAAAACGAGACCCTCCAAAAACCCCTAGTACTCATCGTTAATCAAAAGTAGCATCCAACAATCTAGAATATCCACCCAAAATAAAATCTATTGTTGGTTTAGTCATAGAACCTCCTTCCTATGAATCTCCCCAAAACCAAGATCATCCCATTGAAGGATCTGAATTGGAAGAACACAGTAACCCTATTGAAGAACCAGAAAACTCTAACGCCTCTGAAGAATATTTGTGGGGAGAAAGGATTTTAAACATGGGATAAGAAATGGAAACATCGAAGAAAAAATAACCAATCACGTTTAAATTTCCTATTCAGGAGTCTAAGGGCATACTTCAAATGAAAAACATTCCACCTTCTGCTCTACTGAATTTCCATGGATTGCCTAGAGAGGACCCTGACACATTCCTCTTTGACTTTGATGTCCTTTTTTGAAGCTATGATTACTATCCTGATGCCCATAAACTCAAGCTATTTCCAACAACTTTAAAATAAGCAGCTCTTCATTGGTTCATGGGGCTCAGAGGAACTTCGATCAAAACCTGGGACGAAATGAAGTAAAGATTTCTCAAGAAGTACCAGGATTACGACAAAGTAAGGGACATACAAGATTAAATTTTTAGGATGACACAGAAGGAGGAAGAAACCATCAAATATTATGTAGAGAGGTTTCAATATAACTTGAAAAGGACTAAGAAAAATGCACTTGATCCCGAAACATTATGTATTATCTTTCTCCGAGGAATCAAGGATGATTGCGTGGATGCATTAAATATTATGGGAGTTGGGGACATCTCCCTGATGACCTATGACGATATATGCGAACCATGTAAACGATATTCATGAGGTATTACTAAGTATGGGAAAGGCCCCTGAGACCTAGCCTCCAGGGTCACAAAACCATCAAGAGGAGGAGTTACCAGATCTGAAATATGAAACATGTTGGAAAATTTTAAGATTGATATCCTTAGTTCACTTAGCTCCCAATTGGACACTTTCCAATCAAAGAAAAATAAGGAAGAAGCCAACCTAGTGTTAGTCATCTTCTGTTCTAGATGTTGAAAAAACACCCTTTGAGAGAGTGTCCTTTAGATAACATAGAAATATGTGGTATCTGCAAGAAAAATTACAACACTAAAATTTCCCCTTCTCTGCCTGAGCTAAAAGCAGTTTATCAAGGGGCCACCGGGGAAACTGAACAAATTTGTTTTTTGGCCCAAAAATAGCCATGGCCACCCAAGGCTCTAGGAATGACATAAGAGCAATCCCAATTTCCTCCATAATATACTCAGTATCAATATCTGCAAAATAATTGGTATGATTCGATGCCTTGGAAACAATGGCAAACCCAGACGCAAAATCAACCTTCGAAACAAGGTTGGAGAGGGCCTACTCTTCAATAGTCCAGTCCTCAACCACACCCTCCAATCCAACATCAACAACAACTAGAACTGCCATCCAACCAACCTCCTCCGAGGCCCATGCAATTACCGACCCAACCAATACCAATTCCAAATAAAAAATTCGTTCAACTCGCCTGCAATGTTGAACTACCCTTATTTCCCATGTATGTCATTTCTTCTACGGAGTTTCAGAACATACATCTACGATCAGGAAGAGTAGTCTAGGATCAAACCTCTCCCATCATCCAAGAACATGATGATGAGGAAAATTCTCCCGAGTCAGACAACCAAGACACTAATTCCTCTAAAGGAAAATAAAATACCACTCAGAAACACCCCGATGAGCTGGAATCGCTCCCAAAACCACCTTATCCGGAAAGGTTAAATATAGAAAAGTCCCCCACTCAACTAGAATTTGACCTTTTAGGAGAGATTTGAAATGTGTGTGTCAAGATTCCTCTATTACAAGTTATCAAGGACATCTGAATCTATGTTAAGGTTGTTCGAGAACTCTTCCTCAAGAAAACGGGAAGGAAAAAGAAAGACCCAGAAACTGTTCATGCCATAGGGAAGTTAGCCGATCTAATTCTAGAAAAAATATTTATGGCCAAATACATGGATCTAGGAAGTCTGGTTGTTAAAGTCAACATTAATAACATTTCCATCGCTAATACTCGGGTAGACTTAGGAGCAACCATAAATGTAATGACCAAAGAAACCATGGAAAAACTTCAACTGTCAGGCCTTCAACCAACCCCTACATTTCTTCAACTAGCAGATAGATGCACAGTAAAACCCGAGGGTATGCTGGAAGATATAATTGTTTATATAGACTCATGACAGTATCCAACAGAATTTATAGTCCTGCAACCAAAGGCCAACCTAGGAGGATACCGATTAATTTTAGGAAGACCCTAGCTGGCCACTGTCGACGCATATATTGATTGCAGATCAGGGGATATGACCATCTCCCACGGGAACTCAACCAAGAAGCTAACACTTTACCCTCCTTCTAAACCTTCCCCTAACCTAGATAATTCCCCATGGATCGAATATAGTGACGAGGAACCCACATAACCCCTGTTGACCCTTGACCAAGGATCAACATTTAAACAAGCTATTGAGGATGATTTTATTTGTACATATCTAGCACATCCTCACATAGCCAACCACCCAAATTTTGAGCATATCCTAGGGGATAAATTCCAAGAAGTCTATTCACCAATTGAACCAACACAATTACGAGCCAAATTATATATGGTGAATACTACCTATGAAGATCAAATCTTAGTTGTTGAAATCTACCCTGGAAAGACCTCGAATATCAATCCCAAACTAGACCCCTCACAACAAAAGCATCTCATTGAAACATTAAGAAAGCACAATTCCACTTTCTCTTGGGATTATACTGACATGGAAGGGATCCACCCTGATCTATGCACCCATCACATCTATCTTAAGGAGAATTCCCAACCTATTCGAAAACCACAATGGAGAATGAGCCCTAGTCTGAAGGCTATAGTCAAGGAGGAGCTCTAGAAGCTGCTTGAGATAAATTTTATTTACCCAATATCTGATAGTAAATGGGTTTCGCCCTTGGTTATTATGCCAAATAAGAATGGAAAGTGGTGTATTTGTGTATACTATAGGGAGTTGAATAATGCCACGTTGAAAGACTACTTTCCATTACCATTCATTGATCAAGCTTTGGACAACTTGGTAGGAAAAAAATATTTCTCTTTTCTCGACGGGTTTAGCGGTTATAATCAGATACAAATCACCCATATAGATCAATAGAAAACTACTTTTACATGCCCATGGGAAACTTATGCGTACCAAGTACTTCTATTTTGAGTATGTAACGCTTTGGCTACTTTCCAGAGGGTTGTCTTAGGTATATTCTCTGACTTGACCAATGATTGCGTGGAAATTATATGGACGATTTTACCGTATATGGAGATGCCTTTCAGGAAGATTTAGACAATCTAGAAAAGGTCTTGGTTAGATGCCAAGAAACCAACCTCTCTCTCATCCATGAAAAATTCCATATTCTTTGAACTGAGGGTATTGTTCTAGGACACCACATATCACCTACAAGGATCCAAGTAGATATTGCTAAGATCAAAGTCATTCGTGACCTTCCGGTGCCCACAACCCAGAAAGATGTCTGCATCTTTCTAAGACATGCAGGATACTATCATAGATTTATCGAAAAAATTACAAAGATAACATCTCTATTTCAATTACTTACAAAATCTACAAAATTCTCCTGGAATGAGAAATGTCAAACCACATTTGAAACTTTAAAGGAAAAGTTATCTATTGCACCAATCTTGCGGGGTCCCAATTGGTCCATACCTTTCCATATCTCTACAGACACCTCGAATACAACCATTGGAGTTGTTCCAGGACATAAAGAGGAAAAACGACCATACACCATCTATTTCATCAGTAAGAGCCTTACCCCTACTGAAAATAACTATACCATGACCGAAAAATAGTTTCTTACTATTGTATATGCCATTAATAAATTTCTTCATTACATCAAAGGTTATTCAGTCTTCGTACATACTGATCACTCTTCCATTCGTTATCTCATGACCAAATCGATCACCAACGACAGAGTAACTAGGTGGTTTCTCTTACTACAAGAGTTTGACATTGCAATCATCGACAAGCCAACAAGGGAGAACATCGTTGCGGACTTTCACTCTCGACTCGCCAACGAAGGAGAATACATCCCTATGGAAGAGGTTCCCAGATGAGCACTTGTTCTCTTTATCTACTAATACACCATGGTTTGCAGATATCAATAATTACTTGGCTGCAGGTAAACTTCCACAACGTATATCCCCAAAATAACATCAAAGGGTTATCTAACAAAGCACAACATATTCTTGGATCGAAGGATACATGTTTCGTACTGGGTAGGATCGTATTATCCTGCACTGTGTTCGAGAAGAAAAAATCTATGACATCTTCAAAGCATGTCATGATGAACCATGCAAAGGCCACTTTGCCGATAATAGGACTGCAAACAAAGTATTTCACCTAGGGTATTATTGGTGAACCATCTTTTGGGATGCCAAGCAGTACGTCAGGAGTTTCGACAAGTGTCAGAAAATGGGATGACTTGTGAAGTTAGATGAGATTCCACTACAGCCTCAACTTCATATAGAACCCTTTGAGAAGTGGGCCCTTGATTTCGTGGGGCCAATTAACCCACCATTGAAATAGAAGATGCACATCCTGATATGCACTGACTATGTAACTAAATGGGTTGAAGCCAAAGCACTTCCAAAGGCCACAAAAAATGCAGTGGCCAATTTCTTATATGAAGATATATTTGTCTTCTTTGGGGTCCCTCGGGAGATTGCCACTGATCAAGGGACCCAGTTCACTTCACATCTCATATAGTCCATTACTGAGAAATTCAATATTAAACAACAAATGTCAACTCCATACCACCCTCAGGCAAACTGACAGGTGGAGGTCACTAACCAGGTACTAGAAACTATTCTAACTAAAACAATCCAACATCATAAGGATTGGGCTGACAAACTCCCATAGGCCTTATGGGCCTACAAAACCACCTCTAGGAACACCATAGGGTTTACCCCATATGAACTATTATATGGGAAACATGTGGTTCTCCCCATCGAATTCAAGATCAAAACTTTGAGGATCTCACTATAGGTGGGCTTGGATCTCTCAGAATCCCAACAACATAGGCTTGAGAAGATTAATTAGCTTGATGAGATATGCCAAGCTGCAATACATCAAACTTCTTTAGTCCAAAAACATAGGGATAAATGACATGACAAATTCATCAAAGAAAAGAAGTTTAACGAAGGAGACTGGGCCCTTCTATTTGACTTGCGATATAAGGATTTTAAAGGAAAATTCCACACCCGATGGTTGGGACCATACGAGGTGGATATTGTATACGAGAATGGCTCCGTTAAGCTCTGTACCATTGACAAATCAAGAATTTCATTCATGGAAAATGGTCATCGATTGAGATTGCATCGAAATCCCAGGACCAAGGAGGAATTTATTCAAGAACTAGTCAAACAGATTGATCTCAATATAATGGGCACAATGGCATTGCCATCTGTGCCCACTATTCCTTGACCTATTTTTCCCAATTAATATATATATATATATATATAT
>ML802782.1:125621-136122 GCA_009831015.1 Picea engelmannii
GGCGAAAATTGGCCTCAGGCGTTGTCGGCACTAATGACATTCAAAAATCAGCTACTGACCAACGTCACCAAGTTAAGAAAATTCCAATTGTGAAAACCTTTCAAGGAATAGTTGGACATGATCTTATTTGAAACCCAGACTTCCTACAGACAAAGTTTTCATTTTCAGTATGAGTATATGATAAGTAAAAGTATCCAGTGATAAAGTTGTGATTACATTTTCAGTTCCCTGATGGAAACCTTCGAGCATATTGAAAAAATTATTCTTCAAATGTTGCATTTATAATATCAGCTTCATGATTCCACATGATTGCAAGGGAACTTGTTACTCTGGCATGACCAATAAAAAAGAGACGGAAGGTCTAAAGACAACTTGACTACATCCAACATCGTAGTAAAGCATTGGCAACATATATTTCAAAGTCCAGTTTTGTGACCCTACAGAATTAAAAGGGATCTTATCATTACCAAATGTACTAAGCATATATGAACCAAGAAAATCAAAAGAGAAGCCTGCTACGACATAAAATAAGGGATCCTATTAGAAGGAGCATCCACATCACACAACTGGAAATTTCAGGTTCTCTTTTAAAACCACCCTTTTTATTTTCTATAATTTGAAGTTAAGAGATTATGTAGAAAATCGGTGATATCATTCCTTAATTATCCTCGATTATCCTAATTCCTAGAAGACTACTAATTTATGAATAACTTATCCTATAGATATTGTTGATTAGTACCCCATCCTGTCTATAAAACATCATTGAGATCATGGTAATGCATTAGCTAAACCTCATCTACGAAACTAAGGCCTACCACAATTTTTATATTACATAGCATTTTAAACATTGGCTAAGGGATAGATCCTAAGGATTATGCTATATAATGACATTTAATATCGAATTTATGACCATTATGTATCGATCAGACCATGTCTAATCGACCATTATGAATCAACCATACTTAACCTACCACATCTATTGACACTCTATCCAATAATTATTTCATACCCTCATCGATCTTGATGTGAAATTATTTCTAGTCCTAAGAATACCTGAACGGGATAATTACCATTCAGTATCTCTCGACTATGCAAAAACACTTAATCAATTCCGCAGAGACTTGAATCGAGGGAAGAGGTGACTTGTGAAAGCTCGACAGACACTACCAAGTATCCAGGTGATATGAACTAGGCAAGACTATAAAGGGGGATAAATCCCTCATTTCACCATGGCTACAAAACCATCGCTCAAATCACCTTATCATACCAGGCATATTCAAAATTGCACTGGAACTCAACGAGCGATAAGAGGGACACAAGAAAAAAGAAATTCCAGGGGAAAATCGAGCTATAAAAGGGAACTGGACGTGACAATTTGTAGGTGTATTTAGTAAAAAGGAGTCGTCCACTCATATAGAGGATATTTGGATCAGTGGTTGAGCTTGTCTTGGATGCCCATAGAAGACGAGATCCCAAGTCAAATCAGGTGAGTTAAGTAAGCCGCCGACCAGAATCTAAGTTGCAGTTGAGATTTGAATCGTGACTCGGTCTTGAAAATTAATGGGAGCCAAAGATTTATTTTCGCCAAGTTGAACTCAGACATAGAATGTGCCCTTTCCAGAGAAAGGAATCAGGCCAAATAAATAAAGGGGGAAGAGGTGATATCTCGTAGAGTAAATCTGAGTCGGGGGGAGAAAAAAACAAACCAACATTAGGTTGTCGATAAACTCTTGGTAAGTGCTCCAACCATAACTGTTTCTTTTCTTAGTCAATATTAACCTTGCAAATATGGGAGGAGAAGTCAACAGGGCTAATCCTGATAATATAGAGGCAATTAAACAAAATCCAACGAACATGAGAATATTTGAGCAAGCGGGTTGGATGGAATTTCTAGAGAAATTCCAAGGTTTTGACCATGATTTAGTCTCAGAATTTGCCCAGAATTTTAATGGGAGGAACACCACATTAAGGAGACTGGCCCTTATCGTTTCTGATGAATCCATGAGAAAAATTACCGAATTACCTCTACAAGGAGAGAAGTGGTATAAGAACCTTAAAATCGCTCCTGAAAATTGGGATCAATTTCTCAAGATACCGTCCCCACTTCCTGATTTGAGAAGGGGTATACCAAGAGAAGCCTTTTGTTTCCCCTGGGATGAAGTGATTTTTCATTTGCAGAAGTTCATCACTTGTGAAGGATGATACAGTTTGATTCACCATTACCATGTTCGACTTTTGATGCATCTGGTAGGATAAATACCGATGAATATGCCATATTATCTACATAAAAGCATGTCAAAAATGAGTGAGTTCATGAGGAAGAAAAAGAGACCAGATAATTCCCTCTAACATAAAGGGATTATGATGTTGATCATCAATGAAAAAATGGAAAGAATGGGAATTTCATGGAGTACCTTCATGGGTCAGCCATTAACTAAGCCAAGGGCTAGAATTCTCTCCCCCAAGAAGAGGATTATTGAAGCTACAACTGATGGAAGTAGGAGGTCTACCAAGGTATCTAGAAAAGTATTGGGGACAACCTCTATTGTTGAAATTGAGAAAGAATCGGAAGAAGAATTGGATAAAGAGTAGCCTGTTGAAAATTCAAAGAAGAAAAGAGAGCAAGACGATATCATGATCGACCTCATAACAAAGCCTGAAGGGGTGGAGCCCTCAAATTTGGATTCAGAGCAGAATTGGACAAGGTTTGAAATCCTCTCTTCCTCTCCTTCCTCACCCAAGGAGCTAACTAGATCTCATGATTTACCAATTTGTTCCCATTGCATTCCAGGATGTAAAGAACATGGTAAGAAGCAAAAGGGAGGTCGAAGGCATATGGAACCCAATCCATTTTGATTCTGTATCCCTAGCTATCAATTTCTCCTTAAACAAAATAGAAGGCTATTGCTACAGAACAAAAATCTCCAAAGGAAACTGAAATATCACAATTTACCACAAAGTAATGCATGGAATGTGATGGGCGATATTCAGGATGAGGAAGTTTCATAGGAAAGAGCAAAAGGTTGTGCAAAGGTCCATGTGAAAGAAGCACAAATGATTTTAAACACTTTCTTGGATGATGTCATTACTAATACACTTGCCTTCATACAACTGAAACCAGACTTACCCCAATGGAGAAATAAGGATGAGCTCTTTGATCTCAGAATCATCAATAAGGAGTCTCATAGGCAATCCATAGAAAAGCTCAAGACCAGATGGTTTTCCATGTACTTGCAACAAGAACGAAAATGGACTAAAAAGATTAAATGGTACAAGCAACAGTTGGAAGAAACAAGGAAATTAATAAAACAAACCACTGAGATTGCCTTTGAGGGTATATACAACAAAGAGACACCTAGATGTTACCCTCTCTTCTTGCATGATAGATGGGCAGTTTTCAGATTGAGGCAACTAGCAGTTGGACATCTCCACGAGATCAAACAACCAGATGACTTTGTCAGTATGTATATTTCTGCAGAGATGAAAGAGCATATTTTATTATCCGAGCTTTATATTTACAACTTTATCTTTCCAGATAATGCCAGGTGGAATCCCAACCCTAGTGTTGGGGATGTTCAATTACGAGCATTCACTTCCCATATACTTGACCTTTCTCAGTGGAAAAAGGATGTTGAATTCTACATGAGGATGGATTAATAGGAAAGCTTACATGTAAAGGATGAATACCCCCTACCTCATCTCATAAAGGATGACCTACAAAGATTAAGAACAAATTTGGGGGATGTTGTTACCATCAAACACCATCAAAGATATGCTATAAATGATTTTCTACAGGTCTCCAAGGATTAATTTGTGGAGGCATTATTGATATCCCATGATATTTGGGGAGACCTCCCTAAGTATTTAAAAGATAGAAATCCAGTGGGGTACCCATAATTCAGTTTATCCCTCAATAGGGCTTCCTTCTATGCCAACTCTTTGTTAAGATATGGCACTAGGTGGGTGGGCCTTAGATTTAATTTCCATATCATATGGTGTCCTAGTAGATTCTAGAAGGCTCCTATTATCTGGGATGAGGAAGACGAAAGAACTTAGTGGCTGCAACTGGACATAACCTTGGGATATTATAATATAGGTGAATTTGGGCATCAAACCTATGATTGGGGAGAAATACATGCAGGTATGGCAGAGATAGAATAATTTGAATGAGGACATGCAACCAAGTCAGTAGGGAGTGATGATGAGCTCCCATTTTGACATCTTTTTCGCTTCCTATACCCTATAGACATATCTACATTTTTCCTCTCTATACATGTTAGACACACATTCCTTGTATTTTCTGACCTCTTCTAAGGTATTTCCTAATTTTCTATATATTAATATTAATTTATCTTTATGGTTAAGGTTTGGTGTAGATTTTAAAAGATAATTTGAATTATCATATGCGTAGATATTAATAATGCTAACTATGGTTGTAAGTGCAAAGTGTTCCAGGTTCTTCCCAATGAAATATGAAAGATTATTATCACAGCGTAAGGGTATTTTAAGAAGATATATAGAAACTCTAATACAACCTATTATTCGATATATGTATATATGTATCAACCCCAGTGCCATTATATCAACATATTATCTTACTTCCTACAACAAACCAAAGGATTAAACTCAACAAAAGGTATTCACGCTGCAACTGCCAAAGATGAATTAAAGACAAAGGATCCTCGACCTATGTGATATCAAGAACACAATTACATATTGAGAAGTGATGCTTTCAGTAGGTCGAATTAATTAAATCATCACATTCCAGATAAATATCAGTCCACCTGCAGAGTTAAGCAATTGGTTCAAGTTGTGGAAGGAATCTGTGGGCATGGCATCTGTTTTCCATGTAATCGTGCCTACCCCAACAAATCAACAGATAATAGAAGTTAGGTTGTTTCAGACTATTAGCATAATTATAGGAATTGGTAGCGCTATATTTAGCTAACCAGATTCCCTCAGTTTGTATATATACTAGTGTGCTAGTGAATGTAAAGGACATATGATATCAATGTGTGTTTTCTTACTGAAGCGAATTGTAAGAGATACAAGCTCCAAGTTCATAATTTTTAATAGAATATTGCTACTATGTGTTGAGTATTAATTTGTTGGTGTACTAGTGATAGACTGAGAGTTGCGAGTGTAGGCGTATCTGTGGGACAGGGTCCGCACATAGGTATTGTCCTATGCTATAGATAGATATAGATACATCTATTTGTTAGTGTTTTGTTAACTTACTTCCTTTGTTGAATTGATTTTATATTAATCTTCTTTTAACTTAGGTTGTAGGATAGACACAAGCTACATAATAGCCATTTGTGTTATGCTGCAGAATGACAATTGATTATGCTAGGACCTAGATCAATGCATGTTATTGATTATGTTGTCAATGATTACTTATGTTTATGTTTGATATCCAATTTGTGCTAAGTATTGTACATCTTTAATAATTGTGGAAATAGCATCAACAAGATTATTGATTCAAGAATCCCATAAACTATTGAAATCAAGTACTTGCATACTGATTGAATATTATATTTACTTTTGATTGTTCTTGTATGAGCTCAAATAAAGTATAATTAGTTTCTTTTGCTTCTTTGGAGTGCTAAATAATCACCGTGACTATAAACCCACCAGGTGAACAAATGAAGGTATGAGGTTCTGAGAGCTCAAAAACCTTATCCAGAGATTTAGTTCTTGTGATTTAGTTCTTGCGACCTCAGGTGGCATAAGGGAAATATGCTAGAAACCTTTTTATTGTCCCTTTTTTTGTATATGATTGTGGTTGTATGCTATTTCTGTGCATCTGTACATGCTCGTTGTTGACCACTTATTTCAACTAGGTGTAAACATCATGTATCATGAAGATGTGTACCTTGTGGTACAACAAGTTTGAAAACTTAAGGCATAGCAAGGCAATTTTGCCTCCGAACACTTCTTTCTGTGTCCACAGAATGTTCACTCCTCTGCGTGGGATAATTTTGTAATATTTTAGCATGGGTCAATTTTTATTTTTATTTTCCTAGGAATTTATCATTAGGGAAGTCCTTTCATCGAGTGATTTTTTTCCTCAGGTAATTAATCTTGCTTTTTAGCGATTTTAATTACTCTTGAGTTTTTCACTCAATAATCCTCCAAAGTGGTGAAAGGTGTTCTAATGATTGAGACCAGTGTGTGAATAAGGTATAAATATTTTGTAAATGACCATTCTATACATCTCCTAGAATCTTATGGATTCCATTAGGTTTTGATAGGATTTTTTATTAATTAATTGTTTTTTGTAAATTGGAAATTTTAATTATTTTTGATGAAAAATGTAAAAAATTGGTCCTTGTGGATTTTGTATAGGGGTGTGAGTACTCAAATAAAATGTCTTATTACCCCCTACATGTCCAAGTTTCATCTCAATTGGACAATTTTTTCTAGGTCATTGTCCATGATGAGTCCAAGTCAGTAAAAAGTCAGCAAATAATTGACTAAGGTAAAAAGCCAAAAAATGTAAAAGTGTCTAAAGTCAAGAAAAGAAGTGGGAAAAATGATTTTTAATGTATTTACTAAGTTGGAAAAGTAAAAAGACACTTATAATAACCCCCCATGATAAGTCAAAAGGGGTTTTCCCGCCTCACATCTCACCCCCCAAGCCCTAATTCACTCCAAAACCCTAAAAGTGTGCCCCCCTTGACTTGTTCTCTATCTTTTGGATGGGTGACACTTGTAACTCATCCAAGAGAGGTATATCCTCTTTCCCTCCTTTAAAATTAAGCCCCTTCTCCTCATTTTAACATGAATTCTTCACAGTAACTCCATTATACCAAAATCTCTCCCCACTATCTGTCATTCTCTCCCATTTTTCTCCTGTAATTTTGGTGCCACTTGGAACCTTTCTTGGAGCAATAAAGTGAAGCTTTGGAGGATATATTGGTGTTCTTTTGTGCTTTCATGGTGTATTCTTGGTTCTATTTGCTACACTTGTGTGATATTTTCTCTTGGTGAGGTAACATTGTAGGTTTTGTGATTCTTGCTTCACATTGTTTAACTTGAAGAACCCTAAGCAAAGTATTTTGCTAGGGATAAATATGTAGTAGTATTGTTATAGATTTAAGTGATTTGATTTCATTAGAATTTACAAAGCATTTTTTAGGCCTCTTAAAGGATCTCGCCTTCTTTCCTCATTGTGTAGTAAGGGTTTACAGATTTGCAAGTTGCCAAAGCTTGTAGGAGGAACTCCAAATGCTTCATTTTTCTTCAATCAATTTTATGTTTTAATTTAAACCCTTGATTTGTTATTTTTTATGAACTTATAATCATCATAACCTTGCTAAAAATTCCAATTTTCAAGTTCATATTTTTTCTGTAATTTTTTTTGTACATATGCTAACATAAAACTAACATATTTTGGTGATTTTTAGCATTTTCCAGCAAGCTTTATTTGTTGTTTTATGCAGGTTTTCGCCACAAAAAGAGGAGGTGTTGCCCAAAATTGGCAATTAGAGGCTCAAGTGAACATCAATAATATTTTTTGCAAATCCTCTCTCTCACACACATACTCTTTCTAAAGCTATTGTAAGCAACCCAAGAGATTCTCTTGGGTTTGCACTTTCTATTTCTTCCCAAGTTTAAAATCTGTAAATAAATTTAATAAATTTTTCCCACACCTTGCATTGTGCTTGGCTCTGCCATCCTTGCAAAATCATGTCGGTTGGGATTAGAAATAATTTTTTTTATTTTTTATTTAGTTAGTTTTGTCCACCTTTGCCACAAAATCGGAAAGCTTTGTCCTGCTTCTTGTGTCAAAGTTGTGTGGTTAAATTGTTTAAGTTATTTATTTTGAGTAATTAATTTTTGGTTGCCAACACCTTGCATGTGAGTGGCTATTCCATCCTGCAATATCGTGCTAGCTAGTGTATAAAAAATTATGTTGTTGCAAAGTAAATAAAATTTACCTCACCTTTGCCCTGTATTCCCTCCCCTTGCCACTTTGTGAATCTTGGGTAATAAGAAAGGGCAAAGGATTGAGTGGATAGTTTAATTAGACACCCATTTCTATTATTGTTTGGCCCCTAAAATAAGGTGACTTGTGAAGGCTAGAATGGGTTGAAGTTGGGGACGGTTTCATGGCACTAAGTGTCCTCCTTGTTGAGCACCCAAGCACTTTGGACTTAACCTGTGGAGCTAGGGGAGAACCTTGTTGTTCTCTTGTTGAACACACAACATTTCCTCTTGGCTAAGGGACAAGGACTTGGAATAGTCACATAACTTAGGCTTGCAACCTTTCACATCTAAAACACTAAGCTAAAGAGAAACTTAAAATTAACTAAAAGTGACCTTCACTTGCAAAACATTTACATTTCCTTGAAATTTATTTTCAAGTATTCACATTCTATTCATTTTTATGCTAGTTATTTTCATGTGTAAATATTTGTATTGACTTAATTATAAGCATTCTTTAATTATTCATTGTTTTAAAGTAATTGTATAAAGTTATTTTTTAAATCATTGTGTAGATAGTTCTTAATTTGTTTTATTCTTGTGAACTTATCATTCTTTTATATATATTGGAATAAGTGGAATTTTTAGGCACTTGTCTAATTGTGGCTTAATAAATAAAGGTTTGTTTGCCATTGAAGGATTGCACATTGCATTGGTTTCTTGTCATTGAGTTGGGTAACACTAAGCAACAACTTAATTAACTCCTAGAATTTTAAATAAAACCTTCACATAGTTTAATAGGGTCTACCCCCCTTGGCTTCCTTAGGAGTGAGCCTAGACGGAAGGAATCCAGATTGAGGTGACAATGGGTCTAGATTCAGGTTTGTTCCTCCAAGGACACACCAAGTGGTTTGGAGACTTCCCCATGTTTGTAGGTGTGTATTAGGAAGGGAACATATTTGGTGTCGTTGCCGGGGATAAGTCTTTCTATTCCCGGAGTATGAATTTTTATTTCCCTTTTTGTTTTTTTCTTTGTTTGATGCTTCTTGTTTGTTTAGAATAAACTTGATCATATGACGACTCCACTTCAAAATAATTTGACAAAGTATTCTTCAATAAGGAACTCATGGTTTTCTTAGCTTCATCCTTGAACTTGAAAGGGTTTTTGGACGAAGTTAGTCAATCTTTCTTCTCGTATGATCCTTAATAATTTTTGGGTCAGAGTCCATTTTTGTAGACCCTTTTATTTTTGTTTAATGAATCTAGTTTATAAATGGATGATCTTTATAGACCTATTGATTTTTTTGAAATAAGTGGTTATCCACACATGATTCTAAAAAAAGATTTACAAAAGTTGTCTTGTTTTCAAGGTAATAGTGTGGTTGATGTTAGATGTCATGTTTTGTTTGTTTCTCTTTGATTTAATAAATGGTGTCAAAATGACTTACATGAATATATAGGAATGAAATTGTTTATCATGTCCTTTGATGATGATGATCTTGATTGGTTCACGAAACTCAAGGATAACCAGGTTAAAACTTACAAGGAATTGATTGATGCTTTTATGGAAAAATGGGAAGAGAAGGAACCTCTAGATATAAAAACATTCAATTCAAATGTTAAGACTGATTTTTTATCAGCTCCCTTCGAGAAATTAACAGAGGTTATTAAAGCCACATAATTTATCTGTGTAAATTAGTTAAGAATCTTGGAATCTCACCTTGCTAGTGCACGTAATTACATCTGATATTTAGATCTTAAAGAGCTACAACTTCACATGGAACATGAAGAGGAATTTCGTTTGTAAATTCTGGAAGAGATTGAGGATGATTCATTGGTTGATCAAGAGGAATTTGAGTTGGAATTTGTTGAATATCCAGATAATTCAAATCCCCACCTGCCTCTCGAAGAGCCCATATCTTCAGAGAAAATCCTCGACAACCTTGATGAAAACAGTGAAGCAGTTTCCCTGAAAATTCCATTTCCAACCTCTCAACCATCAGATGAATTAATACAAGATAATTGAAAAATGGAAGGCAACCTCAGTTTACAAATTCCAGATCATTACGAACAGTGGTTGGCTTTCCACCATGACAGTCATATGTAGAAATTTATCAAAATTTCACAAGGTTTTCCTAACTTCAAAGTTTGGTGGAATAAAGAAAGACACATGTTTCTTGGGTGGTATATTCTCAAGAAAAACTCCAAATCGATAAGGCTTGGAAAAGGATCTTCAACGAGTCATCCCGAGCAGGGATGTTTCAGACATCTGAGGTCTTATTTCATCCATGACATGGTTGGTCCTAATTCTTTCCATTTTAGCCATTTGGATGGTGAACCCTCAAGCTATTTTTCAAATGATGAACCATTTGGTGTCCAAAGGGGCACCCTCTGTAACATATCTCTAAACTTTCTCCTTTGATTCTTTCAGTTTTGTCATTATTTCATTTATTTATATAGTTCCTTGTATAGTCATTTCATTTATTCAGTTATTGTCAATGTCATTTCATTTATTTATTATTCTCTCCACACATGTACTTATGTTGGTTATTGGTGAGAACTTTGTTTTGCA
>ML802782.1:151600-162607 GCA_009831015.1 Picea engelmannii
AACCATCCCCATCTTCAACCCCTTCTAGCCTCCACAAGTCACCTTATTTATTGGCCAAAAAATAATAGAAATTGGTGCCTAATTAAACTATCAACTCAATCCTTTGCCTTTTCTTATTACCCAAGATTCACAAAGTGGCAAGGGGAGGGAATACGGGGAAAAGGCGGGGTAAATTTTATTTACTTTGTAACAAAAGAAATTTCTATACACTAGCCAACACGATATTGCAGGATGACATAGCCACTCACATGCAAGGTGTGGGCAAACAAAAATTAATTATTCAAAATAAATGACTTAAACATATTAACCACACAACTTTGGCACAAAGAAGAGGACAAAACCTTCCGATTTTGTGGAAAAGGTGGACAAAATTAACTAAAGCAAAAATAAAAATAAAAATTCCTCACCCTAGCCGACACGATTTTGCAAGGATGGAAGAGCCAAAAACAATGCAAGGTGTGGGAAAAAATGATTAAAATTATTTACGGATTTTAAACTTGGAAAAAATTAGAAAGTGCAAGCTTAAGAGACTCTCTTGGGATGCTTACAATAGCTTTAGAAAGTGTGTGTGAGAGAGAGGGGCTTTGCACCAAATATTATTGATGTTCTCTTGAGCCTCTAATTGCCAATTTTGGTCAACACCTCCTCTTTTTGTGGTGAAAACCTACATAAAACAACAAAGAAAACTTGCTGGAAAATGCTAAAAATTACTAAAATATGTTAGTTTTATGTTATCATATGTACATAAATTTTTACAGAAAAAATATGAACTTGAAAATTTGAATTTTTAGCAAGGTTATGATGATTATATGTTCAAAAAATAAACAAATAAAGTGTTGAAATCAAAACATAAAATTGATTGAAGCAAAATGAAGCGTTTGGAGTTCCTCCAAGACTTGACAACCTGCAAATCTGTAAACCATTACTACACAATGAGGCAAGAAGGCGAGATCCTTTAAGAGGCCTACAAAATGCTTTGTAAAATATAATAAAAACAAATTGCATAAATCTATATCAATATTACTACAGATTTGTCCCTAGCAAAATACTTTGCTTAGGGTTCTTCAAGTAAAACAATGTGAAGTAAGAATAACAAAACCTACAATGTTACCTCACCAAGAATAAATATCACACAAGAGTATCCAATAGAACCAATAATACACCATGAAATCACCAAAGAACACCAAGATATCCTCCAAAGCTTCTCTTTATTTCTCCAAGAAAGGTTACTAAGTGGCACCAAAATTACAAGAGAAAAATGAGAGAGAATGAGAGATAGAGGGGAGAGATTTTGGTATAATGGAGTTACTTTGAAAA
This sequence comes from Picea engelmannii, assembly GCA_009831015.1. NCBI lineage: Eukaryota > Viridiplantae > Streptophyta > Pinopsida > Pinales > Pinaceae > Picea > Picea engelmannii. Next base: position 152,918 of record ML802782.1, read on the forward strand.
CTTCCTATCAAAATGAGGAGAAGGGGTTTACTTTTAAAGGAGGGAAAGAGGAGGTAGCCCTCTTGGATGAGTTACAAGCCTCACCCATCCAAGAGAGAGAGAACAAGTCAAGGGAGACACACTTTTAGGGTTTTGGATTGAGTTAGGGTTTGAGGGGTGAGATGTGAAGGGGTAAAAACCGTTTTGACTTGTCATGGGGGGTTCTTGTAAGTGGATTTTTACTTTTCCAACTTATTAAATACATTATAAAACATTTCCCCACCTTTTTTCTTGACTTTAGACACTTTTACAATTTTTGTCTTTTTACCTTAGCGAATTATTTGTTGACTTTTGACTGACTTGGACTCCTCATGGACAATGACCTATAAAAACATTTCCAGTTGAGCTAAAACTTGCTCCAAGGGTGTAGGGGGTCATAATACATTTTATTTAACCTAGACTTCTCATGGACAATGACCTAAAAAAACTTTTCCAATTGAGATGAAACTTGCTCCAAGGGCATAGGGGGTCATAATACATTTTATTTGAGTACTAACACCCCTATAAAAAATCCATTAGGACAAGTTTTTTACATTTTTCATCAAAAATAATTAAAATTTCCAATTTACGAAAAAATTTAATTATTAAAAAATCCTATCAAAACCTAATGGAATTCCACAAGACTCTAGGAAATTTCTAGCATGATAATTTACATAGACCTTATTCACACATTGGGCTCAATCATTAGAACATATTTCACCACTTTGGAGGGTTATTGAGTGAAAAATTCAAGAGTAATTAAAATCATTGAAAAAAAAGATTAATTATCCGAAGAAAAAAAACACTCGATGAAAGGACTTCCCTAATGATAAAGTCCTAGGAAACTAAATAAAACTTGACCCATTCTAACATATTATAAAATTATCCCATGCAGGGGAGTGGACATTTCATGGAAACAGAAAGAAGTGTCGGGGGGGTGGATTTCCTTGTTGGGCCATAAGTCTTCAAACTTTTCGTACCACAAGGTACATATCTTCATGATACATGACATTGACACCTAGTTGAAATAGGTGGTCAATATCTAGCTCCAAATGGGTTCATGTGCTCTATATTTGGGAAGGAGAGCATGTGAGAACCTCAGAATATGCAAAACAAAGTTCTCACCAATAACCAACATAAGTACATGTGTGGAGAGAATAATAAATAAATGAAATGACATTGACAATAACTGAATAAATGAAATGACTATACAAGGAACTATATAAATAAATGAAATAATGACAAAACTGAAAGAATCAAAGGAGAAAGTTTAGAGATATGTTACAGAGGGTGCCCCTTTGGACACCAAATGGTTCATCATTTGAAAAATAGCTTGAGGGTTCACCATCCAAATGGCTAAAATGGAAAGAATTAGGACCAACCATGTCATGGATGAAATAAGACCTCAGATGTCTGAAACATCCCTGCTCGGGATGACTCGTTGAAGATCCTTTTCCAAGCCTTATCGATTTGGAGTTTTTCTTGAGAATATACCACCCAAGAAACATGTGTCTTTCTTTATTCCACCAAACTTTGAAGTTAGGAAAACCTTGTGAAATTTTGATAAATTTCTACATATGACTGTCATGGTGGAAAGCCAACCACTGTTCGTAATGATCTGGAATTTGTAAACTGAGGTTGCCTTCCATTTTTCAATTATCTTGTATTAATTCATCTGATGGTTGAGAGGTTGGAAATGGAATTTTCAGGGAAACTGCTTCACTGTTTTCATCAAGGTTGTCGAGGATTTTCTCTGAAGATATGGGCTCTTCGAGAGGCAGGTGGGGATTTGAATTATCTGGATATTCAACAAATTCCAACTCAAATTCCTCTTGATCAACCAATGAATCATCCTCAATCTCTTCCAGAATTTACAAACGAAATTCCTCTTCATGTTCCATGTGAAGTTGTAGCTCTTTAAGATCTAAATATCAGATGTAATTACGTGCACTAGCAAGGTGAGATTCCAAGATTCTTAACTAATTTACACAGATAAATTATGTGGCTTTAATAACCTCTGTTAATTTCTCGAAGGGAGCTGATAAAAAATCAGTCTTAACATTTGAATTGAATGTTTTTATATCTAGAGGTTCCTTCTCTTCCCATTTTTCCATAAAAGCATCAATCAATTCCTTGTAAGTTTTAACCTGGTTATCCTTGAGTTTCGTGAACCAATCAAGATCATCATCATCAAAGGACATGATAAACAATTTCATTCCTATATATTCATGTAAGTCATTTTGACACCATTTATTAAATCAAAGAGAAACAAACAAAACATGACATCTAACATCAACCACACTATTACCTTGAAAACAAGACAACTTTTGTAAATCTTTTTTTAGAATCATGTGTGGATAACCACTTATTTCAAAAAAATCAATAGGTCTATAAAGATCATCCATTTATAAACTAGATTCATTAAACAAAAATAAAAGGGTCTACAAAAATGGACTCTGACCCAAAAATTATTAAGGATCATACGAGAAGAAAGATTGACTAACTTCGTCCAAAAACCCTTTCAAGTTCAAGGATGAAGCTAAGAAAACCATGAGTTCCTTATTGAAGAATACTTTGTCAAATTATTTTGAAGTGGAGTCGTCATATGATCAAGTTTATTCTAAACAAACAAGAAGCATCAAACAAAGAAAAAAACAAAAAGGGAAATAAAAATTCATACTCCGGGAATAGAAAGACTTATCCCCGGCAACGACACCAAATATGTTCCCTTCCTAATACACACCTACAAACATGGGGAAGTCTCCAAACCACTTGGTGTGTCCTTGGAGGAACAAACCTGAATCTAGACCCATTGTCACCTCAATCTGGATTCCTTCCGTCTAGGCTCACTCCTAAGGAAGCCAAGGGGGGTAGACCCTATTAAACTATGTGAAGGTTTTATTTAAAATTCTAGGAGTTAATTAAGTTGTTGCTTAGTGTTACCCAACTCAATGACAAGAAACCAATGCAATGTGCAATCCTTCAATGGCAAACAAACCTTTATTTATTAAGCCACAATTAGACAAGTGCCTAAAAATTCCACTTATTCCAATATATATAAAAGAATGATAAGTTCACAAGAATAAAACAAATTAAGAACTATCTACACAATGATTTAAAAAATAACTTTATACAATTACTTTAAAACAATGAATAATTAAAGAATGCTTATAATTAAGTCAATACAAATATTTACACATGAAAATAACTAGCATAAAAATGAATAGAATGTGAATACTTGAAAATAAATTTCAAGGAAATGTAAATGTTTTGCAAGTGAAGGTCACTTTTAGTTAATTTTAAGTTTCTCTTTAGCTTAGTGTTTTAGATGTGAAAGGTTGCAAGCCTAAGTTATGTGACTATTCCAAGTCCTTGTCCCTTAGCCAAGAGGAAATGTTGTGTGTTCAACAAGAGAACAACAAGGTTCTCCCCTAGCTCCACAGGTTAAGTCCAAAGTGCTTGGGTGCTCAACAAGGAGGACACTTAGTGCCATGAAACCGTCCCCAACTTCAACCCATTCTAGCCTTCACAAGTCACCTTATTTTAGGGGCCAAACAATAATAGAAATGGGTGTCTAATTAAACTATCCACTCAATCCTTTGCCCTTTCTTATTACCCAAGATTCACAAAGTGGCAAGGGGAGGGAATACAGGGCAAAGGTGAGGTAAATTTTATTTACTTTGCAACAACATAATTTTTTATACACTAGCTAGCACGATATTGCAGGATGGAATAGCCACTCACATGCAAGGTGTTGGCAACCAAAAATTAATTACTCAAAATAAATAACTTAAACAATTTAACCACACAACTTTGACACAAGAAGCAGGACAAAGCTTTCCGATTTTGTGGCAAAGGTGGACAAAACTAACTAAATAAAAAATAAAAAAAATTATTTCTAATCCCAACCGACATGATTTTGCAAGGATGGCAGAGCCAAGCACAATGCAAGGTGTGGGAAAAATTTATTAAATTTATTTACAGATTTTAAACTTGGGAAGAAATAGAAAGTGCAAACCCAAGAGAATCTCTTGGGTTGCTTACAATAGCTTTAGAAAGAGTATGTGTGTGAGAGAGAGGATTTGCAAAAAATATTATTGATGTTCACTTGAGCCTCTAATTGCCAATTTTGGGCAACACCTCCTCTTTTTGTGGCGAAAACCTGCATAAAACAACAAATAAAGCTTGCTGGAAAATGCTAAAAATCACCAAAATATGTTAGTTTTATGTTAGCATATGTACAAAAAAAATTACAGAAAAAATATGAACTTGAAAATTGGAATTTTTAGCAAGGTTATGATGATTATAAGTTCATAAAAAATAACAAATCAAGGGTTTAAATTAAAACATAAAATTGATTGAAGAAAAATGAAGCATTTGGAGTTCCTCCTACAAGCTTTGGCAACTTGCAAATCTGTAAACCCTTACTACACAATGAGGAAAGAAGGCGAGATCCTTTAAGAGGCCTAAAAAATGCTTTGTAAATTCTAATGAAATCAAATCACTTAAATCTATAACAATACTACTACATATTTATCCCTAGCAAAATACTTTGCTTAGGGTTCTTCAAGTTAAACAATGTGAAGCAAGAATCACAAAACCTACAATGTTACCTCACCAAGAGAAAATATCACACAAGTGTAGCAAATAGAACCAAGAATACACCATGAAAGCACAAAAGAACACCAATATATCCTCCAAAGCTTCACTTTATTGCTCCAAGAAAGGTTCCAAGTGGCACCAAAATTACAGGAGAAAAATGGGAGAGAATGACAGATAGTGGGGAGAGATTTTGGTATAATGGAGTTACTGTGAAGAATTCATGTTAAAATGAGGAGAAGGGGCTTAATTTTAAAGGAGGGAAAGAGGATATACCTCTCTTGGATGAGTTACAAGTGTCACCCATCCAAAAGATAGAGAACAAGTCAAGGGGGGCACACTTTTAGGGTTTTGGAGTGAATTAGGGCTTGGGGGGTGAGATGTGAGGCGGGAAAACCCCTTTTGACTTATCATGGGGGGTTATTATAAGTGTCTTTTTACTTTTCCAACTTAGTAAATACATTAAAAATCATTTTTCCCACTTCTTTTCTTGACTTTAGACACTTTTACATTTTTTGGCTTTTTACCTTAGTCAATTATTTGCTGACTTTTTACTGACTTGGACTCATCATGGACAATGACCTAGAAAAAATTGTCCAATTGAGATGAAACTTGGACATGTAGGGGGTAATAAGACATTTTATTTGAGTACTCACACCCCTATACAAAATCCACAAGGACCAATTTTTTACATTTTTCATCAAAAATAATTAAAATTTCCAATTTACAAAAAACAATTAATTAATAAAAAATCCTATCAAAACCTAATGGAATCCATAAGATTCTAGGAGATGTATAGAATGGTCATTTACAAAATATTTATACCTTATTCACACACTGGTCTCAATCATTAGAACACCTTTCACCACTTTGGAGGATTATTGAGTGAAAAACTCAAGAGTAATTAAAATCGCTAAAAAGCAAGATTAATTACCTGAGGAAAAAAATCACTCGATGAAAAGACTTCCCTAATGATAAATTCCTAGGAAAAATAAATAAAAAATTGACCCATGCAAAAATATTACAAAATTATCCCACGCAGAGGAGTGAACATTCTATGGACACAGAAATAAGTGTTCGGGGGCAAAATTGCCCTGCTAAGCCTTAAGTTTTCAAACTTGTTGTACCACAAGGTACACATATTCATGATACATGATGTTTACGCCTAGTTGAAATAAGTGGTCAACAACGAGCATGTACAGATGCACAAAAATAGCATACAACCACAATCATATACAAAAAAAGAGACAATAAAAAGGTTTCTGGCATATTTCCCTTATGCCACCTGAGGTCACAAGAACTAAATCACATGAATACAATTATACAATAATAATGTAAACATCATTTAGTCTCCCCCCCCCTAAGGATTCACAGAGAACAAACTCATAAATTTGAAGTAATAAAACAACAAGGCAAAGGTGACTAAACAATCCCTCCAAAGACTTCCATAGGAATTACATGGATCCAAAGTTTTATCTTAGCGATTGCAAGAACATCCCATTCATGCCTCTTGAAGCTCACAGGGTTTTCAACAACGAAGGTAAATAAAAAACAACAATAATGTTTATGTGTAGGTAGGGTTTTCATCGTATTTTGAATCCCCACAACAGAGTCAACGTGTATTGTTATCACACAGAAATTCCTTCCTGCAAAGAACACATAAATCCAGATAACATGTGCAGATTCAATATCACCTTGCTTTGAACTTGTCTCACTTCGGGTTGGTTCTTTTTGAACCACAAGGGGGCTTCTCTAATTAGTCTAGGGAATTAATTGATAAGTAATACAGTAAGTGTGACCTCAAACTGGTAATAATATGTTGTTGTCCTATATATATCAAATAAAACCAACAAACAGAAAAAGAATAGAGCGATCTAATATGCACACAAAACAAAGAAAATTGTGTTAAGCATGTAAAATCTACTGAAAAGGGAAAAAAAATGTTCTGTAATGATTAAGTATGGGACATCAAGAAGAAAACCACTAAAAAATGCTGCAAAAGCACAAAAAATGCTACAAACCAATGAAAAAACAACATTGAAAACTCCCAATTATAGACTGAAAAATAAAGATGGACAGGATACTGTCTTCACTGTTTTATGCAGGAAAACACTAATTGAATGTTGCTTTTAGTTTTTAAATAACTTTCCTATGCACACAAATCAATAAACATATATAACCTCTTCTTGTTTCTGCAAAATAGGTAAAAACCCGACAAGTTGAACTTCATGTTTATTGACAAAAAACTAAAGAAATCAAAACATATTAACAACCTTTATGTTTGAATGCACATAAATTAGTAGAACTGATTAAGCATGTTTATTTTTAGCAATTAAATAACCACGTAAATTGATCGGTGCCTTGCATGGAGTCTGTTACAACAAAATCTAGCACCCCCAAATGATGTAAAGTCTCAAGTATCAAGGGGCTAGTTTTGTTCACTAAGGAAGGCTACCAGTATCACCATAGTAGCTCTTCCTCACACTTCTGGTTGGCTCTTCTCCAACTCAAGGGGAGTTTCCCTAAAGATTGGATTGCTAAGGCTATATAGATAATGGAAAACTAGTGGTGTGAGAAAGGATTATGAAGGTAGAAAACCTAAGACCAAGTGCCAATCCATATATGGGCTAAATGGAGTCAAAGTGATATGAATCTAAGAGGGTGAGTGATTGAACATGTAAGGTTAATAAGGGCTGCTATGCCTACCACAAATCAGCCTTAACTTGCTGAAATTTATGCAGAAAATTGACCTTGGAAAGCTAAGATTTACTCTAAAGCAATGTTATGAAAGTGACACTATATTATTCCAAACAACAACCTAGTTTGTTAGATGCAAGTTTAATATAACAACAATGAATATAATAGGTACCAAGTCCTCTCTTATATCATCCAAATGACACACGGTTCATTACAAGGCCTTCATAAAAATGCTTCAAGGATCTTCTAAAATAAATAAACAACACCTAAGAAAAATTGCACACATAAAAGGCTTCATGAGAGATAGATGCAATACCTCCTGTTACCCCCCATACTATATGAGAGGTAACCATGTGACTTTCACCATATGCTAGATATTCCAGTGCGAGCACCACTCTCCTAGTGGCATGATGTTCTGGTTCACACTTGATTGTGATCATTTCAAATTGGTCTTTTAGAGATTATATGTCAGAGATATTGCTACATGATGGCCTTCCTTACACAATGGATTTTCCCACACTTAATGATTTCAAGATGATGATAACATGGTTCAGTTGATTTGGCATGGTGATGATGATAATGTATGCATGATGAGAGTGCCTCAGTGCTCTATTTGATGATTATTGTAATACCCCGGTTTTGAGTCCCCATATTAATATTGTATTTTTTTTATTTGATGAAAGGCCAGAGTGTCTGAACAATTAAAAGAAGTCGGAGTGCATAGGAAATGTAATACTTTGAACAGTGAAAATAATAAAATACATCATTGGTTGCAAGATGGACAAGGACAAGAGTTATAGGGGGTTATGATTCCACGAGAGAGGGGGCTAAAGGGGCTAAGTATTTTTATTATATTTTATTTACCCATCTTGGTTTTAATTGAGAAAAATTGTTACATGATATTGTTGGGGAAAGGCCACGTGGTTATTGATTTTCATGTAAATATATAAACCCCTCTTTTGGGTTATATGGGTGTTATTCTTCATTCACTCATTCACTCTTTCGTTCTTTCATTTTTGGTTCTTCATTCATTATTCCTCATTCATTCTTGTTCTTGGTTTTGGACATGGGAATGAATTGTTGAGGAAAAAATCCATTGTTTTTTTGGCTATAGTAACTAATGGTGTATTCCAGCCATGGATTGGTGTTTGTATGCTTGAAATGCATTGGCATGTGTTAAACCTTGCTCACAAATACGAATCCTGAGAATCCCAACATGGATATTCTTGACCAAATGCACTAGAGCCCTGGAAAGAAGTAGACATCCTGAGGGACTACGTGGTAGTGAAGGGGGTTCATCGTCTTTGGGTGGTGCAAGCTAGAAAGAAGAGAGCCGGTGTACTTTGGATTGTTGTATGTTGAGAAACATGTGACAGCTTGAGTGTTGACTGGTTTGGAAAAGTTGAGTGTCACTCTGGAACCCATCCTTGTGGATTTATAGCCCCGGTGACGATGTAAAAATATAATTTCTAATTATCGTGTTACACTCCTTCATTTAATTTTGTCAACCTAAGATTCAATATGTACTTGTGAGGCACTCAGTGTAATATGCACAAAAAAAGGACTTTAGTCCTAAATTGGAAAACCTAAATAAAAAAGACTACGTATGAGGAAAGAACAAGAAAGGTGAAGCCACCATGTTATAACCCTCAACCTTACTAGTGGTACCTCTCTGGATAAGGTTTTTGAGCTCTCAAAACCTCATACCTTCATTTGTTCACCTGGTGGGTTTATAATCACAGTGATTATGTAGCACTCCAAAGAAGCAAAAGAAACTAATTATACTTTATTTGAGCTCATACAAGAACAATCAGAAGTAAATATAATATTCAATCAGTATGCCAGTGCTTGATTTCAATAGTTTATGGGATTCTTGAATCGATAATCTTGTTGATGCTATTTCCACAATTATTAAAGATGTACAATACTTAGCACAAATTGGATATCAAACATAAACATAAGTAATCATTGACAACATAATCAATAACATGCATTGATCTAGGTCCTAGCATAATCAGTTGTCATTCTGCAGCATAACACAAATGGCTATTATGTAGCCTATGTCTATTCTACAACCTAAGTTAAAAGAAGATTAATATAAAATCAATTCAACAAAGGAAGTAAGTTAACAAAACACTAACAAATAGATGTATCTATATCTATCTATAGCATAGGACAATACCTATGTGCGGACCCTGTCCCACGGATACGCCTACACTCGCAACTCTCAGTTTATCACTAGTACACCAACAAATTAATACTCAACACATAGTAGCAATATTCTATTAAAAATTATGAACTTGGAGCTTGTATCTCTTACAATTCGCTTCAGTAAGAAAACACACATTGATATCATATGTCCTTTACATTCACTAG
>ML802782.1:165240-199843 GCA_009831015.1 Picea engelmannii
TACCACTTCTCTCCTTGTAGAGGTAATTCGGTAATTTTTCTCATGGATTCATCAGAAACGATAAGGGCCAGTCTCCTTAATGTGGTGTTCCTCCCATTAAAATTCTGGGCAAATTCTGAGACTAAATCATGGTCAAAACCTTGAAATTGCTCTAGAAATTCCATCCAACCCACTTGCTCAAATATTCTCATGTTCGTTGGGTTTCGTTTAATTGCCTCTATATTATCAGGCTTAGCCCTGTTAATTTTCAAGACCGAGTCACGATTCAAATCTCCACTGCAACTCAGATTCTGGTCGGTGGCTTACTTAACTCACCTGATTTGACTCGGGCTCTCGTCTTCTATGGGGTCCAAGACGAGCTCAACCACTGGCCCGAATAGCCTCTATATGAGTGGACGACTCCTTTTTACTAAATACACCTACAAATTGTCGCGCCCAGTTCCCTTTTACAGCTCGATTTACCCCTGGAATTTCTTTTTTCTTGTGTCCCTCTTATTGCTCGTTGAGTTCCAGTGCAATTTTGAATATTCCTGGTATGATAAGCTGATTTGAGCGATGGTTCTGTAGCCATGGTGAAGTGAGGGATTTATCCCCCTTTATAGTCTTGCCTAGTTCATATCACCTGGATGCCTGGTAGTGTCTGTCGACTTTCACAAGTCACCTCTTCCCTCGATTCAAGTCTCTGCGGAATTGATTAAGTGTTTTTGCATAGTCGAGAGCTACCGAATGGTAATTATCCCGTTCAGGTATTCTTAGGACCAGAAATAATTTCACATCAAGACCGATGAGGGTATGAAATAATTATTGGATAGAGTGTAAACAGATGTGGTAGGTTAAGTATGGTTGATTCATAATGGTTGATTAGACATGGTCTGATCGCTACATAATGGTCATAAATTCGATATGAAATGTCATTATATAGCATAATCCTTAGGAGCTATCCCTTAGCCAATGTTTAAAATGCTATGTAATATAAAAATTGTGGTAAAGTTATTGGTATATCTGGCTTGCGGGCTGCTTGGATATACTCTTGGGAGGTTGTTGTTCCCATGGTCAAAAAAATATATATAAAAATTGTGGTAGGCCTTAGTTTTGTAGATGAGGTTTAGCTAATGCATGACCATGATCTCAATGATGTTTTATAGACAGGATGGGGTACTAATCAACAATATCTATAGGATAAGTTATTCATAAATTAGTAGTCTTTTAGGAATTAGGATAATCAAGGATAATTAAGGAATGATATCACCGATTTTCTACATAATCTCTTAACTTCAAATTATAGAAAATAAAAAGGGTGGTTTTAAAAGAGAACCTAAAATTTCCAGTTGTGTGATGTGGATGCTCCTTCTAATAGGATCCCTTATTTTCTGTCGTAGCAGGCTTGTCTTTTGAATTTCTTGGTTCAGATATGCTTAGTACATTTGGTAATGATAAGATCCCTTGTAATTCTGCAGGGTCACAAAACTGGACTTTGAAATATATGTTGCCAATGCTTTGCTACGATGTTGGATGTAGTCAAGTTGTCTTTAGACCTTTCGTCTCTTTTTTATTGGTCATGCCAGAGTAACAAGTTCCCTTGCAATCATGTGGAATCATGAAGTTGATATTATAAATGCAACATTTGAAGAATAATTTTGTCAATATGCTCGAAGGTTTCCATCAGGGAACTGAAAATGTAATCACAACTTTATCACTGGATACTTTTACTTATCATATACTCATACTGAAAATGAAAACTTTGTCTGTAGGAAGTCTGGGTTTCAAATAAGAGCATGTCCAACTGTTCCTTGAAAGGTTTTCACAACTGGAATTTTCTTAACTTGGTGACGTTGGTTAGTAGCTGATTTTTGAATGTCATCAGTGCCGACAACGCTTGAGGCCAATTTTCGCCACCATATCTTTTTATTATATATATATATATATATATATATATATATATATATATATATATATATATATATATTAATTGGGAAAAATAGGTCAAGGAATAGTGGGCACAGATGGCGATGTCGTTGTGCCCATTATATTGAGATCAATCTGTTTGACTAGTTCTTGAATAAATTCCTCCTTGGTCCTGGGATTTCGATGCAATCTCAATCGATGACCATTTTCCATGAATGAAATTCTTGATTTGTCAATGGTACGGAGCTTAACGGAGCCATTCTTGTATACAGTATCCACCTCGTATGGTCCCAGCCATCGGGTGTGGAATTTTCCTTTAAAATCCTTATATCGCAAGTCAAATAGAAGGGCCCAGTCTCCTTCGTTAAACTTCTTTTCTTTGATGAATTCGTCATGCCATTTAGCCCTATGTTTTTGGACTAAAGCAGTTTGATGTATTGCAGCTTGGCATATCTCGTCAAGCTCATTAATCTGCTCAAGCCTATGTTGTTGGGATTCTGAGAGATCCAAGCCCACCTATAGTGAGATCCTCAAAGTTTTGATCTTGAATTCGATGGGGAGAACCACATGTTTCCCATATAATAGTTCATAGGGGGTAAATCCTATGGTGTTCCTAGAGGTGGTTTTGTAGGCCCATAAGGCCTATGGGAGTCTGTCGGCCCAATCCTTATGATGTTGGATTGTTTTAGTTAGAATAGTTTCTAGTACCTGGTTAGTGACCTCCACATGTCAGTTTGCCTGAGGGTGGTATGGAGTTGACATTTGTTGTTTAATCTTGAATTTCTCAGTAATGGACTATATGAGATGTGAAGTGAATTGGGTCCCTTGATTAGTGGCAATCTCCCGAGGGACCCCAAAGCGGACAAATATATATTCATATAAGAAATTGGCCACTGCATTTTTTGTGGCCTTTGGAAGTGCTTTGGCTTCAACCCATTTAGTTACATAGTCAGTGCATACCAGGATGTGCATCTTCTATTTCGATGGTGGGTTAATTGGCCCCACTATATCAAGGGCCCACTTCTCAAAGGGTTCTATATGAAGTTGAGGCTATAGTGGAATCTCATCTGACTTCACAAGTCATCCCATTTTCTGACACTTGTCGCAACTCCAGACGTACTGCTTGGCATCTCGAAAGATGGTTGACCAATAATACCCCAGATGAAATACTTTGTTTGCAGTCCTATTATCTGCAAAGTGGCCTCTGCATGGTTCATCATGACATGCTTTGAAGATGTCATAGATTTTTTCTTCTCGAACATAGCGCAGGATAATACGATCCTACCCAGTACGAAACATGTATCCTTCGATCTAGGAATATGTTGCGCTTTGTTAGATAACCCTTTGATGTTATTTTGGGGATATATGTTGTGGAAGTTTACCTACAACCAAGTAATTAGTGATATCTGCAAACCATGGCGTGTTAGTAGATAAAGAGAACAAGTGCTCATCTGGGAACCTCTTTCATAGGGATGTATTCTCCTTCGTTGGCGAGTCGAGAGTGAAAGTCCGCAACGATGTTCTCCCTTCCTAGCTTGTCGATGATTGCAATGTCAAACTCTTGTAGTAAGAGAAACCACCTAGTTACTCTGTCATTGGTGATCGATTTGGTCATGAGATAATGAATGGCAGAGTGATCAGTATGTACGAAGACTGAATAACCTTTGATGTAATGATGAAATTTATTAATGGCATATACAATAGTAAGAAACCATTTTTCGGTCATGGTATAGTTATTTTCAGTAGGGGTAAGGTTCTTACTGATGAAATAGATGGTGTATGGTCATTTTTCCTCTTTATGTCCTGGAACAACTCCAATGGTTGTATTCGAGGTGTCTGTAGAGATATGGAAAGGTATGGACCAATTTGGACCCCGCAAGATTGGTGCAATAGATAATTTTTCCTTTAAAGTTTCAAATGTGGTTTGACATTTCTCATTCCAGGAGAATTTTGTAGATTTTGTAAGTAATTGAAATAGAGATGTTATCTTTGTAAATTTTTCGATAAATCTACGATAGTATCCTGCATGTCCTAGAAAGATGCGGACATCTTTTTGGGTTGTGGGCACCGGAAGGTCACGAATGACTTTGATCTTAGCGATATCTACTTGGATTCTTGTAGGTGATATGTGGTGTCCTAGAACAATACCCTCAGTTCAAAGTATATGGAATTTTTCATGGCTGAGAGAGAGGTTGGTTTCTTGGCATCTAACCAAGACCTTTTCTAGATTGTCTAAATCTTCCTGAAAGGTATCTCCATATACGGTAAAAATGTCCATATAATTTCCATGCAATCATTGGTCAAGTCAGAGAATATACCTAAGACAACCCTCTGGAATGTAGCCAAAGCGTTACATAGTCCAAACAAAAGTACTTGGTACACATAAGTTTCCCATGGGCATGTAAAAGTAGTTTTCTCTTGATCTATAGGGGTGATTTGTATCTGATTATAACCGCTAAACCCATCGAGAAAAGAGAAATATTTTTTTCCTACCAAGTTGTCCAAAGCTTGATCAATGAATGGTAATGGAAAGTAGTCTTTCAACGTGGCATTATTCAACTCCCTATAGTCTACACAAATACACCACTTTCCATTCTTATTTGGCACAATAACCAAGGGCGAAACCCATTTACTGTCAGAGATTGGGTAAATAAAATTTATCTCAAACAGCTTCTGGAGCTCCTCCTTGACTATATCCTTCAGACCAGGGCTCATTCTCCATTGTGGTTTTCGAATAGGTCGGGAATCCTCCTTAAGATAGATGTGATGGGTGCATAGATCAGGGTGGATCCCTTCCATGTTAGTATAATCCCAAGAGAAAGTGGAATTGTGCTTTCTTAATGTTTCAATGAGATGCTTTTGTTGTGAGGGGTCTAGTTTGGGATTGATATTCAAGGTCTTTCCAGGGTAGATTTCAACAACTAAGATTTGATCTTCATAGGTAGTATTCACCATATATAATTTGGCTAGTAATTGTGTTGGTTCAATTGGTGAATAGACTTCTTGGAATTTCTCCCCTAGGATATGCTCAAAATTTGGGTGGTTGGCTATGTGAGGATGTGCTAGATATGTACAAATAAAATCATCCTCAATAGCTTGTTTAAATGTTGATGCTTGGTCAAGGGTCAACAGGGTTTGTGTGGGTTCCTCGTCACTATATTCGATCCATGGGGAATTATCTAGGTTAGGGGAAGGTTTAGAAGGAGGGTAAAGTGTTAGCTTCTTGGTTGAGTTCCTGTGGGAGATGGTCATATCCCCTGATTTGCAATCGATATATGCGTCGACAGTGGCTAGCCAGGGTCTTCCTAAAATTAATCGGTATCCTCCTAGGTTGGCCTTTGGTTGCAGGACCATAAATTCTGGTGGATACTGTCATGAGTCTATATAAACAATTATATCTTCCAGCATCCCCTCGGGTTTTACTGTGCATCTATCTGCTAGTTGAAGAAATGTAGGGGTTGGTTGAAGGCCCGACAGTTGAAGTTTTTCCATGGTTTCTTTGGTCATTACATTTATGGTTTCTCCTAAGTCTATCCGAGTATTAGTGATGGAAGTGTTATTAATGTTGACTTTAACAACCAGACTTCTTGGATCCATGTATTTGGCCATAAATATTTTTTCTAGAATTAGATCGGCTAACTTCCCTATGGCATGAACAGTTTCTGGGTCTTTCTTTTTCCTTCCCGGTTTCTTGAGGAAGAGTTCTCGAACAACCTTAACATAGATCTGGACGTCCTTGATAGCTTGTAATAGAGGAATCTTGACACACACATTTCAAAGCTCTCCTAAAAGGTCAAATTCTGGTTGTGTGGGGGGCTTTTCTATATTTAACCTTTCTGGATAAGGTGGTTTTGGGAGCGATTCCAGCTCATCGGGGTGTTTCTGAGTGGTATTTTGTTTTCCTTTAGAGGAATTAGTGTCTTGGTTGTCTGACTCGGGAGAATTTTCCTCATCATCATGTTCCTAGATGATGGGAGAGGTTTGATCCTAGACTACTCTTCTTGATCGTAGATGTATGTTCTGAAACTCCGTAGAAGAAATGACATACATGGGAAAGAAGGGTAGTTCAACATTGCAGGCAGGTTGAACGAATTTTTTATTTGGATTTGGTATTGGTTGGGTCGGTAATTGCATGGGCCTCGGAGGAGGTTGGTTGGATGGCATTTCTAGTTGTTGTTGATGTTGGATTGGAGGGTGTGGTTGAGGACTGGACTGTTGAAGAGTAGGCCCTCTCCAACCTTGTTTCGAAGGTTGATTTTGCGTCTGGGTTTGCCATTGTTTCCAGGGCATGGAATCATACCAATTGTTTTGTAGATATTGATACTGAGTATATTATGGAGGAAATTGGGATTGCTCTTATGTCATTCCTAGCGCCTTGGGTGGCCATGGCTATTTTTGGGCCAAAAAACAAATTTGTTCAATTTCCCCGGTGGCCCCTTGATAAATTGCTTTTAGCTCAAGCAGAAAAGGGGAAATTTTAGTGTTGTAATTTTTCTTGCAGATACCACATATTTCTATGTTATCTAAAGGACACTCTCTCAAAGGGTGTTTTTTCGACATCTAGAACAAAAGATGACTAACACTAGGTTGGCTTCTTCCTTATTTTTCTTTGCTTGGAAAGTGTCCAATTGGGAGCTAAGTGAACTAAGGATATCAATCTTAAAATTTTCCAACATGTTTCATATTTCGGATCTGGTAACTCCTCCTCCTGATGGTTTTGTGACCCTGGAAACTAGGTCTCAGGGGCCTTTCCCATACTTAGTAATACCTCATGAATATTGTTTACACAGTTCGCATATATCATCATAGGTCATCAGGGAGATGTCCCCAACTCCCATAAGATTTAATGCATCCACGCAATCATCCTTGATTCCTCGGAGAAAGATAATACATAATGTTTCGGGATCAAGTGCATTTTTCTTAGTCCTTTGCAAGTTATATTGAAACCTCTCTACATAATCTTCGATGGTTTCTTCCTCCTTCTGTGTCATCCTAAAAATTTAATCTTGTATGTCCCTTACTTTGTCGTAATCCTAGTACTTCTTGAGAAATCTTTGCTTCATTTCATCCCAGGTTTTGATCGAAGTTCCTCTGAGCCCTATGAACCAATGAAGAGCTGCTTATTTTAAGGTTGTTGGAAATAGCTTGAGTTTATGGGCATCAGAATAGTAATCATAGCTTCAAAAAAGGACATCAAAGTCAAAGAGGAATGTGTCAGGGTCCTCTCTAGGCAATCCACAGAAATTCGGTAGAGAAGAAGGTGGAATGTTTTTCATTTGAAGTATGCCCTTAGACTCCTGAATAGGAAATTCAAATGTGATTGGTTCTTTTTTCTTCGATGTTTCCATTTCTTATCCCATGTTTAAAATCCTTTCTCCCCACAAATATTCTTCAGAGGCGTTTGAGTTTTCTGGTTCTTCAATAGGGTTACTATGTTCTTCCAATTCAGATCCTTCAATGGGATGATCTTGATTTTGGGGAGATTCATAGGAAGGAGGTTCTATGACTAAACCAACAATAGATTTTATTTTGGGTGGATCTTCTAGATTGTTGGATGCTACTTTTGATTAATGATGAGTACTAGGGGTTTTTGGAGGGTCTCGTTTTTCACGACTTTTACTGGCATGGTTATTAGTGTCACGGGTGGTCCCTGCATGATCCATATTTTATGAGAAGAACGAAATGGATACATATTGTTAAAATATTCTTAACATAGAATAACAGAGATATAGTCAAACGAGTTTTCTATTCAATAAGGAAATAAGCTGAAACTGTAAAATGTAGCGGAAAACAAGCTTGTTGGAATGGTGGCGGCTTATCTCTGAGAAGAGATGTGATGATTGTGCTCATTCACAAGAAGATTATTCCAATGAGGCTCTGAAGGCATTTTTTACAATAAACCGAAATGTAAAAAACTCTAGACATCCAAAAAACCTAACCCTAGGAGATGAAGCACCAAAAGTCAAGTGGGCCCCGTTTGGGTAAGTTAGTACATCAACTTCTTGGGGTCGTAACTTTTGCATACGATCTCAGTTTGGGGTGCACGATAGCTCTTGGGAAAGGTATCGGCGAGGAGATCAATTTTGGGTTATAAATTAGATCCCTTAGATATTAGTGATAATCACGATCTAGAAAAACCTTCATTTAGGCCCTCAAAATGGCCCCAGAAGTTAAAAACTGTTAAAAATAGTAAATTACCAAAATTGCCAAAAAATTGTTTTGAGCCAGCTGGAAAACATGGGTGGCCACTGATATCCACCTGGAACAATATTCCATCCTTAGAAAGCAATGGTATCCATTTTGTTGAGTTCCCCCATCAGATGAGCAAATTCCTGTTGAATTTGGCCATGGGTGAGCCACTTCCCTTGGTGTAGGAGTTTCCCTGCTTTGACGACTTGATAAAGATGGATCCTTTGTTGTCGAGTGCCCTTGATATATGTGTCCACAATATGATCACTATATTCCTGTTGCATGTATTCAGAGTTGAGATTTGTTTGGTTTCAACTTCTCTGTTATCTCTAAGGTGTCCAATAATGGTGGGAAATATGGTCGAAGGAGAGCCATGTTGAAGATTGGGTACAAGCCAAGGAAAGGGAGAATGTTGAGCTCAAAATCATTGTCACCCACATCCTTGGTGATGGTGTGCAACTCATAACAGAGTGGGCGAAGCTTTCAATGGGGCATTGTAAGGCGTTCTTTCTGCAAGTGCAACCAAACTTTTTCTCTCACATGAAACTTGTGTCGCACCTGATGTTGATCATGGCGCTGCTTGTACTTAGAATTGGACTTTTGTAGAATATCTTGAACCTGTTGGCGGATGTGTTGGATCCACTCAATGAACCGGGTGGCTTTTTCGGCTTCTCTTGGAGCAGGGAACGAGTCGGCCGAGGTGGTCTCCAAGGGTAGTGAAACATCCATGGGACCCAATGGTTGGAATCCAAACCCCACCTGAAAGGAGTTGTGGCCAATTGAGCTATGTAGGGCTCAGTTGTAGCTATGTTGGACATAGGGAAGACTCTCATCCCATGTGAGGGGTTTATTCTGAATACATGCGTAGGATATGTACGTTCATCCGATTGATTACCTCAGTTTGGCCATTTGTCTGGGGGTGGAAGGTAGTGGATTTGGTGAACTTGGTATCCATCAGTGACCAAAGGCTCAACCAGATTGTGTTGAGGAACTGACTGTTATGGTCTGAGATAATGGTTTTTGGGATCCCAAAATGTACCCATACTCATTCAAAGAAGATCCTGGTAGTGGCTTCTACTGTAATGTTCTTCTTGCAGACAGCTAGAATCACCATCTTGGAAAAGTGATCAACAACCACAAAAACACAGTCATTTCCCCTCTTAGTGGATGGGAGGCCCGACATGTAGTCCATTGAGATGGATTCCCACGACCCATCAAGAGTAGGCAGAGGGGTGTATAGGGCCTATTTCTTTATGGTCGTTTTGGCAATAGCGGAGGCAGTGCAGGACCTGATATACTTGCCGACATCCTATCGAAGTTTCAGCCAATATAAATTTTTCTATAGCACTTCCACTATCTTTTCGATACCAAAGTTTCTTGCCACCCGACTATAGTGAGCTTCTGGAATCATCTTCGTGCACTCGCTTGATGGAGCACAGAGATGGCCTAAACAACACAATATCCCATCCTGAAGATGGAAATTAGCGACCACTAAGTTGGCGCCCAACATTTGGTGGGTGGTGGAGAAGTCAGGGTTTGTCTCATAGAGGTGGGGCCATCTGAAGGTCTTATGGCTGCAAGAGTCTAGCACCGTGGTGAGTGTCGCAACTAGAGGTCGGATGAGGAAATCAATAAATCAGTTGGTACTTCCTATTTTATACTTGATGTTGAGGTGGAATTGTTGTAAGTATGTGGACCACTTCTGATGGCGGTCATTCTGCAATTTTCCTTGGGTTTTCATGAACTATAGTGGCTTCTGATCAGTGTGGATGAATGTCTCCTTCCCAATAATTTAATGTCTCCACTAGCGGCAGGATTGCACAATGGAGAACATTTTTTTTTCGTAAGTAGGGTACTTACGGACAACATCTGATAGTGTCTCACTATGATATTCCACGGGGTGATAGTGTTGAGTGAGAAAGACACCCACAACATAGTCTAAAGCATATGTCTCGACATAAAAGGGATGTTCCAGGTCCGATAATGAAAGTACTGGGGATGAGCACAAACGATCTTCAAGTCCTTGAAGGCTTGTTGTTGGGATAGGCCCCACAAAATTTTCCTTATTGCCACCCCTAGTTACTTGACTGAGGGCCCATGTGATATGAGAGAATCCCAACACGAACCTGCGATAGAAATTGGCGAGGCCCAAGAATCTCCGAAGTTCAGTGAGTGTGGTTGGGCATGGCTAGTCACAGATTACCTGTATTTATTTAGATACACATGCACACCATGCTGATCAATGATGTAGCCTAGGTAATGGACCCTGTCCATGCCGAAGGAGCATTTTTCCAAGTTTACATATAGTTTGTGCTGTCACAGGGTGTGGAGAACTTGTTGAATATGATGCAAGTGTTCTGCCCAAGTCTTGTTGTAGATGAGGATGTCATCCAGATACACCACTACAAAATTATTGTTGAAAGGTCATAGGATATCGTCCATCATCCTCTTAAAATTTGTTGGAGCATTTGTCAAACCAAAGGGCATGACCAACCATTCAAAAAGACCTTCTTTTGACTTGAAAGTGGTCCTCCATACATCTTTCTATTCTATTGGGACCTAGTGGTATCTAGACTTCATATCAATATTATTGAAGTATTTTCCCCCAATGAGTTGGTCAAGGAGGTCGTCGATTCATGGAATTGGGTACTGGTTTCATACTATGATTTTATTTAGAGCCCAATAATTAATGCAAAGTGGCCAGGTCCCATCTTTCTTCTGCACTAGCATGATTGGGCTCCCACAAGGCGATGAGTTGGGAAGGATGTGTCCCTTGCGGAGAAGTTCTTGGATCTGCCTCTTCATCTCCTCGTTTTCTAGCAGAGAGTGGTGGTAGACTGGCCCATTGGGTAGCAGTGTGTCTGGGGTCATATTGATGGGATTCTTTACCTAGCAATGAAGAGGTACCCCAGTAGGAGAATAGAAGATATATGAGTATTCTTCCACGACCTTATCCACTTGCTTTTGTTATGTGGAGAGATCAGTCGTGGAGGCCCTAGATGTGGTTGCGATCTTTTTCTCACTTTGAGAGAGAATCACAAAGAAGACAAATTTCCTGGTCTGAAAGATGGCATTCCTGCATTTCTTGGCAGAGATCAAGGAAATAGCACTAGGAGGGACTGCCTCGAGTATCCTGTACAATTTCCTGTTCAAAGTAATAATAACACTACGAGGCCTAGACTCATATACAACATGACATTTCCATAAATAAGGTTGGCCCAAAAGAACATTACAAACTTCAAGATGAGAAAGATCACACAATACCTCATCTTTGAAGGGCTTGATGTCTTACGACAGTCGACACTGTTGGCTGACGCGAAGATCACTTCCTTGGCGGAGCCATCCAATGGTGTAGGGTTATGGGTGTGGCATTTTTGACAGGGCTAGCCTCTTGATGACCTCTTATGAGATGAGGTTCTGCTCGCTACTACTATCAACGATGAAGTGTAGCAGGGTGCCTTTCACCCACATCTGTGAATGGAATAGGCGTTCACCTTCTTCTGGCTTTTTTGGTTCACCGGGAGGGAGATTGGTGGTAGAAATGGTGGCACTGGGTTCCACGCCAATGATTTTTCTTCCCCTTTCTGGTTTTGACTCAGATTCATAACCCACATATGATTTATAGGCTTTCACTTTGGCCATTAGCGACTGCTTTGATTGGCAATCAACAGTTTTATGCCAAGGGCTCTTATGGAAGTCACACCACTTCCCAATATCTTTCTTTTTCTTTTTGGTGTCCTTCTTTGCTTGCGGCTTGAATTGGTTGTCATGATACTATCCATATTTTCTCTATCCTTTGTTATATGGGTTGGGGTTGCCCTTTCCTGGCTTTTTTTGTGAGGGGTTCCGAAGCCCAAATTGTCGCTTCTTTTGTTTGAGCTTGTGATCGATTTTGAGGGCATATCGGTAGGTTGTGCCTAAGGACAAGATGTCTAGAAATTCCATTTTGGTATGTATGTATCTATGGAGAGCACCGTGATACTTGAGCACCATATTTCACTTTGAATATTTGATACCTATCTTGGTGCGCAAGGTATGGAATATATTTGTGAACTCGGGCACTGCTTGGTCTCTTTCTTGCCGCAATGTGGTCCATTTGGTATACAAGTCGTCATAATTTTCGACAGGGTAGTATTGTTCCTTAATAGCATCATTGAAGGATTCCCAAGTGGTCGTGACTGTAAATAATGAGGGTTCCTCTGTTTCCTTTTTCTCACAGAATTTTTCCCACCAATATTTGACATGGGGAACGACTTTGAGGAGTGCAAAAGTAATCTTTTCTCTATTCGAAAGGTTATGGGCAGAAAAATACCCTTCTAGTAGATTCAACCACTTGTCTAAAACATATACATCTATTTGACCTTCAAATATAGGAATATAGAAGTTTATTTGTACCTTGAAAGAGGCAGTGCCTCTGCTCGAGGAAGATGCTTCGCATGTTGGTAGTTATCAAAGGATTTGCACGAAACTATCCATCATCTCATTCCTCTGTTGCGTGAGGGCTTCCTCAAGAAACATTTTGAAAGGATATCTTGTCCCATCATGTTTCTTTTCTCTTTCCATGAGATTTCTCTTGGGTGTGCGAGATATTTTGTACTCAAGAGAAATAAGATCGAGACCCAATTCTTTGTACCCTGACCTCATTGGGGATATGCATTAAGACGACAAGGAGCAGACCGCTCTGATACCACTCATCCAAATTTTATGAGCATAATGAAATGAATACAGATTATTAAAAGATGCTTAACATGGAATAATAGAGATACAGTAAAACTGGTTTTCTATTCAATAAGGAAATAAGCTGAAACTGTAAAATGCAATGGAAAACAAGCTTGCTGGAATGGTGGCGACTTATCTCTGAGAAGAGATGTGATGACTGCGCTCATTCGCAATAAGATGATTCCAATGAGGCTCTAAAGGAGTTTTTTACAATAAACCGGAATGTCACAAACCCTAGAAATCCAAAAAACCTAACCCTAGGTTATGAAGCACCAAAATTCATGTGGGCCCCATTTGGGTAGGTTCATACATCAACTTCCCGAGGTCGTAACTTTTGCATATGACCTCCATTTGGGGTGCAGGATAGCTAGTTGGAAAGGTATCATCGAGGAGATTCATTTTTGGGGCTCAATCAGAGCCTTCAGATATCATTGATAATATTGATCCCGAAAAACCTTCATTTAGGCCCTCAAAATAGCCTCGTAAGTTAAAAAATACTAAAAATAGTAAATTACCAAAATTTCTAGAAAATTATTTTGAGCCAGTTGGAAAATATGGATGGCCATCGATATCCACATGGATCACTGCACCACGTGCACGAGGTTTCTTAGTGCCTCAATTCATGCATCCTGTGGTGACTTCTAAGCATAATATCCTTGGGAAGGGATATCAGAGGGTAGTTGTCAACTCCCTGGGGGTTTCCCTTCAGCCTGGTATAGTTCCTAAAATGATCCTAAGGAAAGAGTCCTAATTCTTGAGTGCCTCCCTGGAAATGATGCCAAAATGATGAGGTAAAAATATAATTTCTAATTATTGTCTTACACTCCTTCATTTAATTTTGTCAACCTGAGATTCAATATGTACTTGTGAGGCACTCAGTGTAATATGCACAGAAAAAGGACTCTGGTCCTAAATTGGAAAACCTAACTAAACAGGACTACATATAAGGAAATAACAAGAAAGGTGAATCCACCATGTTATAACCCTCAGCCTTACTGGTGGTAACTCTCAAGATAAGTTTTTTGAGCTCTCAAAACCTCATACCTTCATGTGTTCACTGGGCATGTTTTAATCACAGTGATTCTGTAGCACTCCAAACAAGCAAAATAAACTAATTATACATTATTTGAACTCGTACAAGAACAATCATAAGTAAATATAATATTCAGTTGGAAGATCAGACATCAACATAATCTTGTTGATGCTATTTCCATAATTATTAAATATGTACGATACTTAGCACAAATTGGATATCAGACATCAACATAAGTAATCATTGACAAAGAAATCAATAACATGCATTGATATAGTTCCTAGCATAATCAATATTCATTATGCATCATAACACAGATGGCCATTATGTAGCATGTGTCTATTCTACAGCCAAAGTTAAAAGAAGATCAATATAAACTCAATTCAACAAAGGAAGTAAGTTAACAAAACACTAACAAATAGATGTATCTATATCTATCTATAGCATAGGACAATACATGTGTGTGGGCCCTGTCCCATGGATAAGCCTACACTTGCAACTCTCAGTCTATCACTAGTACACCAACAACTTAATAATCAACACATAGTAGCAATATTCTATTAAAAATCTGAACTTGGAGCTTGTATCTCTTACAATTCGCTCCAGCAAGAAAATGCACACTGATATCATATGTCCTTTACATTCACTAGGACACTAGTATATATACAAACTGAGGGAATCTGGTTAGCTAAATATAGCACTACCAGTTCCTATAATTATGCTAACAGTATGAAACAACCTAACTTCTATTATCTATTGATTTGTTGGGGTAGGCACGATTACATGGAAACCAATGGAAAATAGATGTCATGCCCACAGATTCCTTCCACGAGTTGAACTGGTTTCTTAACTGTGCAGGTGGATCGAGATTTATCTGGCACGTGATGATTTAATTAATTTGGCCTGCTAAAAGTGTCACTTCTCAATATGTAATTGTGTTCTTGCTATCACGTAGGTCCACGATCCTTTGTCTTTAATTGATCTTTGGCGGTTGCAGATTGAATACCTTTTGTTGAGTTTAATCCTTTGGTTTGTTGTAGGAAGTAAGATAATATGCTGATATAATGGCATCGGGGTTGATACATATATACATATATCGAATAATAGGTTGTATTAGAGTTTCGATATATCTTTTTAAAATACCCTTACGCTGTGATAATAATCTTTCATATTTCATTGGGAAGAACCTGGAACACTTTTCACTTACAACCATAGTTAGCATTATTAATATATATGCATATGATAATTCAAATTATATTTTAAAATCCACACCAAACCTTAACCATAAAGAGAAATTAAGATGAATATATAAAAAATTAGGTAATACCTTAGAAGAGATCAGAAAATACAAGGAATGTGTGTTTAGCATGTACAAAGAGGTAAAATGTAGATATATATATATATATATATATNAGGAAGCCAAAAAGATGTCAAAATGGGGGCTCATCATCACCCCCCTACTGGCTTGGTTTCATGTCCTCATGCAACTTATTTTGTCTCTGTCATACCTGCATGTACTACTCCCCAATCATAGGTTGGATGCCCAAATTCACCTATATTATAATATCCCAAGGTTATGTCCAGTTGCAACCACTAAGTTCTTTCATTTTTCTCATCCTAGATAATAGGAGCCTTGTATAATCTGCTAGGACACCATATGATAGGGAAATCAAATCTAAGGTCCACCCACCTAGTGCCATATCTTAACAAAGAGTTGGCATATAAGGAAGCCATGTTAAGGGATAAACTGAAGTATGGGTACCCCACTGGGTTTCTATCTTTTAAATACTTAGGGAGGTGTCCCCAAATATTGTGGGATATCAACAATGCCTCCACAGAATAATCCTTGGAGACCTGTCGAAAATCATTGATAGCATATCTTTGATGGTGTTTGATGGTAACAACATCCTCTGAATCTGTTCTTAATCTTTGTAGGTCATCCTTTATGAGATGAGGTAGGGGGTATTCGTCCCTTACATGTAAGATTGCCTCTGAATCCATCCTCCTGTAGAATTCAACATCCTTTATCCACTGAGAAAGGCCGAGTATATGGGAAGTGAATGCTTGTAATTGAACATCCCCAACACCAGGGTTTGGATTCCACCTGGAATTATCTAGAAAGATAAAGTTGTAAAGATAAATCTCACATAATAGATTCTGATATTTCATCTCTGCAGAAATATACATACTAACAAAGTCATCTGGTTGTTTGATCTCTTGGGGTTGTCCAGTTGCTAGTTGCCTCAATGTGAAAACCGCCCATATATCATGCAAGAAGAGAGGGAAAAATCTAGGTGGCTCTCTGTTGCATATACCCTCAAAGTAAATCTCAGTGGTTTTTTGTATTAATTTCCTTATTTCTTCCAACTGGTGCTTGTACCCTTTAATCCTTTCAGTCCATTTTCGTTCTTGTTGCAAGTACACGGAAAACAATATGGTCTTGAGTTTTTCTATGGATTACCTATGGGACTTCTTATTGATGATTCCCAGATAAAAGAGCTCATCCCTATTTCTCCACTGGGGTAAGTCTGGTTTCAACTGCATGAAGGTGAGTGTATTAGTAATGAAATCATCCAAGAAAGTGTTGAAAACCATTTGTTCTTCTTCCACATGGATCTTTGCACAACCTTCTGCTCTTTCCTCTAAAACTTCCTCATCCTAAATATCCCCTTCACATTCCCTGCATTACTTTGTGGTAACTTGTGATATTTCAGTTTTCTTTTGAGCGTTTTGTTTTGTAGCAATAGCCTTCTATTTGTTTTAAGGATAACCTGATAGCTAGGGATACATAATTGAAATGGCTTGGGTTTCATATGCCTTCGACCTCCCTTTTGCTTCTTACCCTGTTCTTTACATCCTGGAATGCAATGGGAACAAATTGGTAAATCATGAGAGCTAGTTAGCTCCTTGGGTGAGTAAGGAGAGGAAGAGAGGATTTCAAACCATGTTTAGTTATGCTCCAAATCCAAATTTGGGGGCTCCACCCCTTCAGGCTCTGTTATGAGGTCGATCATGATATCGTCCTTCTCTCTTTTATCCTTTGATTTTTCAATAGGCTACTCTTTATCCAATCCTTCTTCCAATTTTGTCTCAATTTAAACAATAGAGGTTGTCCCCAATACTTTTCTAGATACCCTAGTAGACCTCCTACTTCCATCGGTTGTAGCTTCAGTAGACCTCTTCTTGGGGGGGAGAATTCTAACCCTTGGCTTAGTTAATGGATGACCCATGAAGGTACTTCGTGAATTTACCATTCTTTCCAGTTTTTCATTGATGATGACCATCATAATCCCTTTATGGTAGAGGGAATTATCTGGTCTCTTTTTCTTCCTCATGAACTCACTCATTTTTGACAGGATTTTATGTAGATAATAGGGCATATTCATCGATTTTTCTCCTATGAGATGCATCAAAAGTAGGACATGGTAATGGTGAATCAGACGGTATTGTACTTCACAAGTGATGAACTTATGCAAATGAAAAATCACTTCATCCCAGTGGGAAGAAAAGGCCTCTCTTAGTATACCCCTTCCTGAATCAAGAAGTGGGGATGGTTTCTTGAGAAATTGAGCCCAATTTTCAGGAGGGATTTTAAAGTTATTATACTACTTCTCTCCTTGTAGAGGTAATTTGGTAATTTTTCTCATGGATTCATCAAAAATGATAAGGGTCAGTCTCCTTACTGTGGTCTTCCTCCCATTAAAATTCTAGGAAAATTTTGAGACTAAATCATGGTCGAAACCTTGGAATTGCTCCATAAATGCTAGCCAACTTGCTTGCTCAAATATTCTCATGGCATCTAGGTTTCGTTTAATTACCTCTATATTATCAGGCTTAGCCTTATTGACTTCTCCTCCCATATTTTCAAGGTTAATATTGACTAAGAAAATAAACGGTTCTGGCTGCAGCACTTACTAGGAGTTTATCGACAACCTAATGTTGGTATGTTTTCCGCTCCCCCCGACTCGAATTTACTCTACGGGATATCGCCTCTTCCTCCTTTATCTATCTGGCATGATTCCTTTCTCTCACAAGGGCACATTCTCTGTATGAGGTCAACTTGGAGGAAATAAAATTTTGTCTCCCATTAATTTTCAAGACCGGGTCACGATTCAAATCTTGAATTCAACTCAAATTTTGGTCGATGACTTACTTGACTCCCATGATTTGACTCGAACTCTCGTCTTTTATGGGTATCCAAGACAAGCTCAAACACTGGCCCAAATAGCCTCTGTATGAGTGGATGACTACTTTTTAGTTAATACACCTACAAATCGTCGCGTCCAGTGCCCTTTTATAACTCGATTTTCCCCTGGAATTTCTTTTTGCATGTGTCCCTCTTATCGCTCATTGAGTTCTATTGCAATTCAGAATATGCCTGGTATGATAAGCTTATTTGAGCGATGGTTGTGTAGTCGTGGTTTAGCCAGGGATTTATCCCCTTTTATAGTCCTACCTAGTTCGTATCACCTCGATACCTGGTAGTGTTTGTCGAGCTTTCACAAGTCACCTCTGCCCTCGATTCAAGTCTCTGTGGAATTGATTAATTGTTTTTACAGATTCGAGAGCTACCAAATGGTAATTATCTCGTTCGGGTATTCTTAGGACCACAAATAATTTCACATCAAGACCGATGAGGGTATGAAATAATTATTGGATAAAGTGTGATCATATGTGGTAGGTTAAGGATGGTTGCTTCATAATGGTCGATTAGACATGGTCCGATCGCTACATAATGGTCATAAAGTTGATAGGAAATTTCATTATAGAGCATAATCCTTAGGATCTATCCCTTAGCAAATGATTAAAATACTATGTAATATAATAATTGTGGTAGGCCTTAGTTTCATAGATGAGGTTTAGCTAATGCATGACCATGATCTCAACGATGTTTTCTAGACAGGTTGGGGTACTAATAAACAATATCTATAGGCTAATTTATTCGTAAATTAGTAGGATTTTAGGACTTAGTATAATCGAGGATAATTAAGGAATGATATCACCAATTTGCTACATAATCTCTTAACTTCAAATTATAGAAAAGAAAAAGGGTGGTTTTAAAAGAGAACCTGAAATTTCTAGTTGTGTGATGTGGATTCTCCTACTAATAGGATCCCTTAGTTTATTTTGTAGCAGGATTGTCTTTTGAATTTCTCGGTTCATATATGCTTAGACAATTGGTAATGATAATATCCCTTGTAATTCTGCAGGGTCACAAAGCTAGACTTTGAAATATATGTTTCCAATGCTTTGTTGCGATGTTGGGTGTAGTCAAGTTGTCTTTAGACCTTCTGTCTCTTTTTTATTGCTCATGCCAGAGTAACAAGTTCCCTTGCAATCATGTGGAATCATGAAACTGATATTATAAATGCAACATTTGAAGAAAAAAATTGTAAATATGCTTGAAGGTTGCCATCAGGGAACTGAAAATGTAATCACAAATTTATCACCGGATAATTTTACTTATCGTATACTCATACTGAAAATGCAAACTTTGTCTGTAGGAAGTTTGGGTTTCAAATAAGAGCCTATCTAGTTGTGCCTTGAAAGGTTTTCACAACTGGAATTTTATTAACTTGGTGACGTTGGCCAGTAACTAGGTTTCAAATGTCATTAGTGTCGACAACGCTCGAGGCCAGGTTTTCTCCGCCATCTATATATATATATATATATATATATATATATATATATATATATATATATATATTGGGAAAATAGGTCAAGGAATAGTGGGCACAGGTGGCGATGCCACTGTGCCCATTATATTGAAATCAATCTGTTTGACTAGTTCTTGAATAAATTCATCCTTGGTCCTGGGCTTTTGATGAAATCTCAATCGATGACCATTTTCCATCAATGACGTTCTTTATTCGTCAATGGTACGGAACTTAACAGAGCCATTCTCGTATATAGTATCCACCTCTTATGGTCCCAGCCATCAGGTGTGGAAATTTCCTTTAAAATCCTTATATCGTGAGTCAAATAGAAGGGCCCAGTATTCTTCGTTAAACTTCTTTTCTTTGATGAATTTGTCATGCCATTTAGCCATATGTTGTTAGACTAAAGTAGTTTGATTTATTGCATCTTGGCAGATCTTGTCAATCTCATTAATCTGGTCAAGCCTATGTTGTTGGGATTCTAAGATATCCAAGCCCACCTGTAGTACGATCCTCAGCGTTTTGATCTCGAATTCGATGGGGAGAACCACACGTTTCCGATATACTAGTTCATAGGGGGTAAATTGTGCGGTGTTCCTCAAGGTGTTTTTATAGGCCCATAAGACCTCTGGGAGTCTGTCAGCCCAATCCTTATGATGATGCTGGATTGTTTTAGTCAAAATAGTTTCCAATACCCGGTTAGTGACCTCCACCTATCTGTTTTCCTAAGGGTGGTATGGAGTTGACATTCAGTATTTAATATTGAATTTCTCAGTAATGGAATGGATGAGCCATGAAGTGAACTAGGTCCCTTGATCATTGATGATCTCCCGGGGGACCCCAAAGTGGACGAATATATATTCATAAAATAAATTGGCCACTGCATCTTTTGTGGCCTTTGGAAGTGCTTTGGCCTCAACCCATTTAGTTACGTAGTCAATGCATACCAGGATGTACATCTTTTGTTTCGATGGCGGGTTAATTGGCCCCATGAAATCAATGGCCCAGTTCTCAAAGGATTCTATTTAAAGTTGAGGCTAGAGTGGGATCTCATATGACTTCATAGGTCATCCCATTCTCTAACACTTGTCACAACTCCTGACGTACTACTTGGCATCTCGAAAGATGGTTGGCCAGTAATATCCCATGAGCAATAGTTTGTTTGTAGTCCTCTTATCTGCAAAGTAGCCTCTGCATGGTTCATCATGACATGCTTTGAAGATGTCATATATTTTTTATTCTTAGACACAGCGTCGGATAATGCGATCCTTCCCAGGATGAAGTAGGTATCCTTCGATCCAAGAATATGTTGTGCCTTGCCGGATAACCCTTTGACACTCTTTTGGGGATAGATATTGTGGGAGTTTACCTGCAACCAAGTAATTAGCGATATCTACAAACCATGGTGTGTTAGTAGATAAAGTGAACAAGTTCTCATCTGGGAAGGCATCTTCCATAGGGATGGCTTCTCCTTCGTTGGTGAGTCGAGAGTGAAATTTTGCAACGATGTTCTCCCTTCCTGGCTTGTCAATGATTGCAATGTCGAACTCTTGTAGTAAGAGTAACCACCTGGTCACTCCATCGTTGGTGATCGATTTTTTCATGAGATAACGAATGGCGAAGTGATCAGTATGTACGAAGACTGAATAACCTTTGATGTGATGAAGAAATTTATTAATGGCATATACAACAGTAAGAAACTCTTTTTCGGTCACGGTATAGTTATTTTCTGCAGGGGTAAGGTTCTTACTAATGAAATAGATGTCATATGGTCGTTGTTCCTCTTTATTCCCTAGAACAACTCCAATGGTTGTATCTGAGGCATCTGTAGAGATATGGAAAGGTATGGACCAATTAGGACACCACAAGATTGGTGCAATAGATAATTTTTCCTTTAAAGTTTCAAATGTGGTTTGACATTTCTCATTCCAGGAGAATTCTATAGCTTTTGTAAGTAATTGAAATAGAGGAAATTCTATCTTTGTAAATTTTTTGATAAATCTACGATAGTATCCTGCATGTCCTAGAAAGTTGCAGACATCTTTCTAGGTTGTGGGAACCGGAAGGTCACGAATGAATTTGATCTTAGCGGGATCTACTTGGATTTTTGTAGGTGATATGTGGTGTCCTAGCACAATACCCTCAGTACGAATCATATGAAATTTTTCATGGCTGAGAGAGAGGTTGGTTTCTTGGCATATGACCAAGACCTTTTCTAGATTGTCTAAAGCTTCTTGAAAGATATCTCCATATATGGTAAAATTGTTTGTATAAATTTCCACACAATCATTGGTCAAGCCAGAGAATATACCTAAGACAACCCTTTGGAATGTAGCCAGAGAATTACATAGTCCAAATGGAAGTACTTGGTACGCGTAAGTTCCCCATGGGCATGTAAAAGTAGTTTTCTATCTATCTATAGGGGTGATATGTATTTGATTATAACCGCTAAACCTGTCGAGAAAAGAGAAATAATTTTTTCCTGCCAAGTTTTCCAAAACTTGATCAATGAATGGTAATGGAAAGTAGTCTTTCAACATGGCCTTATTCAACTCCCTATAGTATACACAAATACACCACTTTCCATTCTTCTTTGGCACAATAACAAAGGGTGAAACCCATTTATTGTCAAAGATTGGGTAAATAAAATTTACTTCAAGGAGCTTCTAGAGCTCCTCCTTAACTATATCCTTCAGAGTAGGGTTCATTCTCCATTGTGGTTTTTGAATAGGTCGAGAATCCTCCTTAAGATAGATGTGATGGGTGCATAGATCAGGGTGGATCCCTTCCATGTCAGTATAATCCCAAGCGAAAGTGGAACTGTTCTTTCTTAATGTTTCGATGAGATGCTTTTGTAGTGAGGGGTCTAGTCTGGGATTCATATTCAAGGTATTTTCAGGATAGATTTCAATAGATAAGATTTGATATTCAGAGGTAGTATTCACCGGAACTAATTCGGCTAGTAATTTTGTTGGTCCAATTGGTGAACAAAATTCTTGAAATTTCTCCCCCAGGATATGCTCCAAAGTTGGGTGGTTGGCTATGTGAGGATGTGTTATATATGTACAAATAAAATCATCCTCAGTAGCATGTTTAAATGTTGATGCTTGGTCAAGGGTCAACAGGGGTTGTGTGGGTTCCTCGTCACTATCTTCGATCTAGGGGGAATTCTCTCGGTTAGGGAAAGTTTTAGCAGGAGGTTAAAGTGTTAGCTTCTTGGTTGAGTTCCCGTGGGAGATGGTCATATCCCCTGATCCGCAGCCGATATATGCATTGGCAGTGGCCAACCAGGGTCTTCCCAAAATTAATGGGTATCCTCCTAGGTTGGTCTTCGTTTGTAGGACCATAAAGTCTATTGGGTACTCCCATGAGTCTACAGAAACAATTATATCTTCTAGCATCCCCTCGAGTTTTATTGTGCATCTATCTGCTAGTTAAAGAAATGTAGGGGTTGGTCGAAGTCTCGACTGTTGAATTTTTTCCATGGTTTCTTTGGTATTAGCGATGGAAGTGCTATTAATGTTGACGTTAACAACCAGAATTTTTGGATCCATGTATTTGGCCAGAAAGATTTTCTCTAGCATTAGATCAGCTAACTTCTCTATGACATGAACAGTTTTTGGGTTTTTATTTTTCCTTCCCGGTTTCTTGAGGTAGAGTTCCCGAACAGCCTTAACATAGATTGGGACATCCTTGATAGCTTGGAATAGAGGAATATTGACACACACATTTCAAATCTCTCCTAAAAGGTCAAATTTTGGCTGTGTGGGGGACTTTTTATATTTAATGTTTCCGGATAAGGTGGTTCTGGGAGTGATTCCATCTCATTGGGGTGTTTCTGAGTGGTATTTTGTTTTCCTTTAGAGGAATTAGTGTCTTGGTCGTCTGAATCGGGAGGATTTTCCTCATCATCATGTTCCTGGATGATGGGTGAGGTTTGATCCTAGACTAATCTTCCTGATCGTAGATGTATGTTCTGAAACTTCGTAGGAGAAATAAAATATGTGGGAAAGAAGGGTAGTTCAACGTTGCAAGCGAGTTGAACTACTTTGTTATTTGGATTTTGTATTGGTTGGACCGGTAATTGCAAGGGACTCAGAGGAGGTTGGTTGGATGGCAGTTGTGGTTTTTGTTGATGTTGGATTGGAGGGTGTGGTTGAGGAGTGGACTATTGAAGAGTAGTCCCTCTCCAACCTTCTTTCCAAGCTTCATTC
Source organism: Picea engelmannii (assembly GCA_009831015.1). Lineage (NCBI taxonomy): Eukaryota > Viridiplantae > Streptophyta > Pinopsida > Pinales > Pinaceae > Picea > Picea engelmannii. The sequence continues at coordinate 188,958 of ML802782.1, forward strand.
TGCGTCTGGGTTTTCCATTGTTTCCAAGGCATGGAAGCATAGCAATTTTGTTGTTGATATTGATACTGAGTATAGTATGGAGGAAATTTGGATTTCTCTTGTGTCATGCCTGGTGCCTTGGGTGGCCATGGTTGTTTTTGGGCTACAAAACAAATTTGTTCATTTTCCCCGGTGGCCCCTTTTCTAAACTTCTTTTAGCTCAGGAAGAGAAGGGTAACTTTTAGTGTCGTGATTTTTCTCATAGATACCGCATATTTCTATGTTATCTAAAGGGAACTCTCTCAAAGGGTGTTTTTTTTCGACATCTAGAGCAAAAGACAGCTTACGCTAGGTTGACTTCTTCCTTATTTTTCTTTGCTTGGAAAGTGTCTAATTGGGAGCTAAGAGAACTAAGGATATCAGTCTTAAAATTGTCCAACATGTTTCCTATTTCGGTTCTGTTAACTCCTCCTCCTGATGGTTTTGTGACCCTAGAGGATAGGTCTCGGGGGCCTTTCCCAGACTTAGTAATACCTCATGAATATCATTTACACAGTTCACATATATTGTCATAATTCATCTAGGATATGTCCCCAGCTCCCATAAGATTTAATGCATCCACGCAATCATCCTTGATTCCTTGGAGAAATATAATACGTAATGTTTCGGGATCAAGTGTGTTTTTCTTAGTCCTTTTCAATTTATATTGAAACTATCTACATAATCTTCAATGGTTTCTTCCTCCTTCTGTGTAATCCTAAAAATTTCTTCTCTTATGTCCCTTACTTTGCAATAATCCTAGTACTTCTTAAGAAATATTTGCTTCATTGTGTCCCAGGTTTTGATAGAATTTTCTCCGAGCCCCATGAACCAACAAAGAGTTGCTTATTTTAAGGTGGCTGGAAATTTCTTGAGTTTATGGGCATCAGAATAGTAATCATAGCTTCGGAAAAAGACATCAAACTCAAAGAGGAATGTTTCAGGGTCCTCACTAGGAAATCCAAGGAAATTTGGCAGAGCAGAAGGTGGAATGTTTTTCATTTGAGGTATGCCTTTAGAACCCTGAATAGGAAATTCAAACTTGATTGGTTCTTTTTGCTTCGATGTTTCCATTTCTTATCCCATGTTTAAAATCCTTTCTCCCCACAAATATTCTTCAGAGGCGACATAGTTTTCTGGTTCTTCAATAGGGTTACTATGTTCTTCTGATTCAAATCCTTCAATGGGATGATCTTGGTTTTGGGAGATTCAGAGGAAGGAGGTTCTATGAATAAACTAGTAGTAGAGTCTATTTTGGGTGGCTCTTCCAGATTGTTGGATGCTACTTTTGAGTAATGATGAGTACTAGGGGTTTTTGGAGGGTCTCATTTTTCACCACTTTTACTGGCATGGTTATTAGTGTCACGAGTGGTCCCTGCATGATATAGATTTTATGAGTAGAATGAAACAAATACAAATTATTAAAATATGCTTAACACATAATAACAAAGATACAGTAAAATTGGTTTTCTATTCAATAAGGAAATAAGCTGAAACTGTAAAATGCAGCGGAAAACAAGCTTGTTGGAATATTGGTGGCTTATCTCTGAGAAGAGATGTGACGGTTGTGTTCATTCACAAGAAGATGATTCCAATGAGGCTCTAAAGGAATTTTTTACAATAAACTGGAATGCCACAAACCCTATACATCCAAAAAACCTAACCCTAGGAGATGAAGCACCAAAAGTCATGTGGGCCAACTTCCCGGGGTCGTAACTTTTGCATACGATCTTTATTTGGGGTGCATGATAACTTGTTGGAAAGGTATCATCGAGGATATTCATTTTGGGGGCTCAATCAAAGCCCTTGGATATCATTGAGAATATCTATCCCTAAAAATCTTCATTTAGGCCCTTAAAATGGCCCCGGAAGTTAAAAACTGTTAAAAATAGTAAATTACCAAAATTGCCAGAAAATTGTTTTGAGCCAGTTGGAAAAGATGGGTGGCCACCTATATCGACCTAGATCAATACTCCATAATTAGGAAGAAATGGTATACATTGTGTTGAGTTCCACAATCAGATGAGGAAATTCCTGTTGAATTTGGCCCCGGGTGAGTCACTTTCCTTGGTGTAGGAGTTGCCCTGCTTTCATGACTCGATAAAGTTAGATCCTTTGTTGTCAAGTGCCCTTGATATGTGTGTCCAAAATATGATCATTGGATACCTATTGCATGTAGTCATGTTTGATTTATGTTGGTGTCAACTGCTCTGGTATCTCTAAGGTGTCCAATAATGGTGGGAAATATGGTCGAACGAGAGCCATGTTGAAGATTGGGTGCAGACCAAGGAAAGGGGGAATGTTGATCTCAAAATCATTGCCACCCACATCCTTGGTGATGGTGTATGGCCCATAACGGAGTGGTTGAAGCTTCTGATGGGGCCCTGTAAGGCGTTCTTTCTGCAAGTGCAACCAAAATTTGTCGCCCACCTGAAACTTATGTGGCACCCGATGTTGATCATGGTGTTGCTTGTACTTGGCATTAGAGATCTGTAGAATATCCTGAACCAATTAGAGGATGTGTTGGATCTGCTCAATGAACCGGGTGGCTTTGTCAGATTCTGGTGGAGCATGGCATGAGTCAGTTGAGGTGGTCTCTAGGAGTAGTGCAACATCCATGGGGACCAATGGTTGGAATCCCAACCCCACATGAAAGGGGTTGTGGCCAACTGAGTTATGTAGGGCTCGGTTGAAGCTATGTTGGACATAGGGACGACTCTCATCCCATGTGCGGGGGTGTTTTGAATTGTACATGTGAAGGATATGTAGGATCATTTGATTGACGACCTCAGTTTGGCCATATGTCTCAGGGTGGAAAGAAATGGATTTGGTGAGCTTGGTATCCAGTAGTGACCAAAGGCTCAACCAGAATGTGTTGAGGAACCAATGGTCACGGTCTGAGATAATGGATTGTGGGATCCAAAAATGTACCCGTACTCATTCAAAGAAGAGCTTGGTAGTGGCTTATGTTGTGATGTTCTTCTTGCAGGCGTCTATAATCCTCATCTTGGAAAAGCGATCAACAACCACAAAAACACACTCATTTCCCCTCTTAGTAGACAAGAGGCTTGACAAGTAGTCCATTGAGGTGGAATCCCATGGCCCATCAGGAGTAGGAAGAGGGGTGCACAGGCCATGTTTCTTTGTGGTTGTTTTGGCAACAACATAGGTGGTGTAGGACCTGATATACTTACCAACATCCTGTTGAAGTTTTGGCTAGTAGAAATGTTTCTGCAACACTTCCACTATCTTTTCGATGCCAAAGTGTCCTACCACCCGACTATAGTGAGCTTACCTAATCAGCTTCATGCGCTCGCTTGATGGAACACAGAGATGGCCCAGATGACACAACAGCTCATCTTGAAGATGGAAATTAGCGACCACTGATTTGGTACCCAACATTTGGTAGGTGGTGGAGACGTTAGGTTCTGTCTTGTAGAGGTGGGGCCATCCGGAGGTCTCGTGAATGCAAGAGTATAGCAACGTGGTGAGTGTCACGACTGGAGCTCAGTTGAGGAAATCAACAACTTGGTTTGTAATTCTTGTTTTATACTTGATGTTGAGGTGGAATTGTTGTAAGTATGTGGACCACTTCTGATGGCGGTCATTCTACAATTCGCCTTGGGTCAGCATGAATTGTAGTGTCTTGTGATCAGTGTGGATGATTGTCTCCTTCCCAATAATGTAATGTCTCCACTGGCGACAGAATTACATAATGGAGTACATTTATTTGTCATAAGTAGGGTACTTACAGACAATATCTGATAGTGTCTCACTATGATATGCCATAGGGTGGCCATGTTGAGTGAGAACAATGCCCACATCATAGTCTGAAGCATATGTCTCGATCTCAAAGGGATGTTGCAGATCCGATAATGAATGTACTAGGGATGAGCACAAATTATTATTCAAGTCCTCGAAGGCTTGATGTTGGGACAGACCCCACACAAATATTTCCTTACCACCACCCTTGGTTACTTGGCTGAGGGCCCATGCAATATGAGAGAATCCCAACATGAACCTGCGATAGAAATTGGCGAGGCCTAAGAATATCCAAAGTTCAATGAGTGTGGTTGGGGTTGGCCAGTCACGAATGACTTGGATATTGGCTAGATCCACATGAACACCATGTTGATCAACGATGTAGCTTAAGTAATGGACCCTGTCCATGCTGAAGGATCATTTTTCCAAGTTTTCATATATTTTGTGGTGTCGTAGGGTGTGGAGAACTTATTGAATATGTTGCAAGTGTTCCGCCCAAGTCTTATTATATATGAGGATGTCATCCAAATACACCACTACAAAATTATTGTTGAAAGGTCGTAGGATATTGTCCATCATCCTCATAAAATTTGTTGGAGCATTTGTCAAACCAAAGGGCATGACCAACCATTAAAAAATACCTTGTTTTTACTTGAAGGCGGTCTTCCATACATATGTTTGTTCTCTTGGGACCTGGTGATAGCCAGACTTCATATCAATCTTACTGAAGTATTTTCCCCTTGTGAGTTGGTCAAGGAGTTCGTTGATTCGGGGAATCAGGTATCGATTTCAGACTGTGATTTTATTCAAAGCCCAGTAATCAATGTAGAGTCGCCATGTCCCATATTTCTTTTGCACCAGCATGATTGGGATCCCACAAGGTGATGAGTTGGGATGGATGTTCCCCTTGTGGAGAAGTTCTTGGATCTGCCTCTTGATCTCTTCATTTTCTAACAGAGAGCGGTGGTAGACTGGCCCATAGGGTAGCGGTGCGCCTGGGGTCAGATTGATGGGATTCTTGACCTGGCAGTGCAGAGGTACCCCGGTAGGAGAATAGAATATATCTTATTATTCTTCCATGACCTTATCCACTTTATTCTATTGTGTGGAGAGATCATTCACAGAGGCCCTAGATGTGGATACGATCTTTTGCTCACTCTGAGAATGAATCATGAAGAAGACAAATTTCTCGATCTAAGAGACGACCTTCCTGCACTTCTTGGAAGAGATCAAGGAAATAGCACTAGGAGGGACTCCCTCAGGTATACTGTACAATTTCTTGTTCAAAGTAATAATTACACTACGAGGCCTAGAGTCATAAACAACATGATGTTTCCATAAATAATCTTGGCCCAAAATAACATTACAAACTTTGAGAGGAGAAACATCACACAATACCTCGTCTTTGAAGGGCTTGATGTCATATGACAATCGACTTTGTTGGCTGATGCGGAGATTACTTCCTTGGCAGAGCCATCCAATGGTGTAGGTTTGTGGGTGAGACATTGTCGACAAGGCTAGCTGCTTGATGGCCTCTGCTGAGATGAGGTTATTCTGGATACCTCTATCAACGATGAAGTGAAGCGGGGTGCCTTTCACCCACATCTGTGAATGGAAGAGGCACTCACCTTATTCTGGCTTGTCTAGTTCACTAGGTTGGAGCTTCATGGTAGCAACGATGGCATTGGGTTCCACATCAATGATTTGTCTTCCTCTTTTTGGTTCTGAATCAGATTCAGAACCCGCATCTGATCCAGAGGCTTTCACTTTAGCCACCAGCGACTACTTTTATCAGAAATCAATAGTGTTATTCCAAGGGCTCTTATGGAAGTCGCACCACTCCTGGTATCTTACTTTGTATTTTTAGTGTCCTTCTTTTCTTGTAACTTGGAATGGTTGTATTGATATTGTCCATATTTTCTCACTCCATTGTTATGTGGGTTGGTGCCACCTTTTCCTGGCTTTTGTTGTGAGGGGTTCCCAAGCCCAAATTTTTCGTGTCTTTTGTTTGAGCTTCTACTCGATTTTGACGGCATATCGATAGGCCGTGCCCAAGGACAAGATGTACAGAAATTCAATTTCGGTCTATATGTATCTATGCAGAGCACCTTGATACTTGAGCACCAGATGTCACTATGAATATTTGATACCTATCTTGGTGTGCAAGGTATGGAAGATATTTGTGAACTCTGGCACTGCTTGGTCTCTTTCTTGATGCAGTGTGGTCCATTTGGTATACAAGTCATCATAACTTCTAACGGGGTAGTATTGTTCCTTAATAGCATCCTTGAAGGATTCCCAGGTGGTCATGACTATAAATAATGAGGCGTCCTCTGTTTCCTTTTGCTCACAAAAATTTTCCCACCAATCTTTGACATGGGGAACGACTTTGAGGAGCACAAAAGTAATATTTTCTCTATTTGAAAAGTTATAGACAGAAAAATACCCTTCTAGTAGATTCAACCACTTGTCTACAACATCTGCATCTATCTGACCTTCAAATATAGGAATATTGAAGTTTATTTGTACCTTGAAGGGGGTGGCACCTCCACTCGAGGAAGATGCGTCGCATGTTGGTAGCCGCCGAAGGATTTGTGTGAAACTATTCATCATCTTGTTCCTTTGTTGCGTGAGGGATTCCTCAAGCAACATTTTGAAAGAATATCCTATCATGCCATATTTGTTTTCTCCTTACATATGAGGTCACTTAGGTGTGTGAGAGATTTTGTCCTTAAGAGAAACAAGCTCAAGACCCAATTCTTTGTACTCTGACCTCGTTGGGGACATGCATTAAGAAGACAAGGAGCATGCAACTCTGATACCATTGATCCAGATTTTATCAGCAGAACAAAATGAATAGAAATTATTAAAAGATGCTTAACACAGAATAACAGAGATACCATAAAACTAGTTTTCTATTCAATAAGGAAATAAGCTGAAACTGTAAAACGCAATGGAAAACAAGCTTGCTAGAATGGTGGCAGCTTATCTCTGAGAAGAGATGTGACGGTTGTGCTCATTCGCAAGAAGATGATTCCAGTGAGGCTCTGAAGGCCTTTTTTACAATAAAACAAAATGTCACAAAACATAGACATCTAAAAAACCTAACCCTAGGAGATGAAGCGCCAAAAGTCATGTGGGCCCCGTTTGGGTAAGTTAGTACATCAACTTCCTTGGGTAGTAACTTTTGCATACAATCTTCGTTCTGGGTGCATGATAGCTCGTTGGAAAGGTCTTGTTGAGGAGATTCATTTTTGGGGCTTAGTTAGAGCCTTTGGCTATCATTGAGAAGTTCAATCCTGAAAAATATTCATTTAAGCCCTTAAAATGGCCCCGGAAGTTAAAAATTGCTAAAAAAAATAGTAAATTACCAAAATTGCCAGAAAATTGTTTTCAACCAGTTGAAAGAGGTGGGTGGCCACTGATATCCACCTGGATCACTGCACCATGTCCATGAGGTTTCTTAGTGCCTCGATTCATTCATCTTGTAGTGACTGCTAAGCATAGTAGGGCAAGGGATATCAGAGGGTAGTTGTCAACTCCCTAGGGGTTTCCCTTCATCCTGGTATAGTTCCTAAAATGATCCTAAGGAAAGAGTCACAATTATTGAGTGCCTCCCTGGAAACGATGTCAAAATGACGAGGTAAAAATATAATTTCTAATTATCATGTTACACTCCTTCATTTAATTTTGTCAACCCGAGATTCAATATGTACTTGTGAGGCACTCAGTGTAATATGAATAGAAAAAGGACTTTGGTCCTAAATTGGAAAACCTAACTAAACAAGACTACGTATAAGGAAATCCACCATGTTATAACCCTCGACCTTACTGGTGGTACCTCTCTGGATAAGGTTTTTGAGCTCTCAGAACCCCATACCTTCATGTGTTCACCTCATGGGTTTATAATCACAGTGATTTTGTAGCACTCCAAAAGAGAAAAAGAAACTAATTGTATTGTAGTTGATCTCATACAAGAACAATCAGAATTAAATCTAATATTCAATCAGTATGGAAGTACTTGATTTCAACAGTTTATGGTATTCTTGAATCGATAATCTTGTTGATGTTATCTCCAGAATTATTAAATATGTATGATACTTAGCACAAATTGGATATCAGACATCAACATAAGTAATCATTGACAAAGGAATCAATAACATGAATTGATCTAGGTCCTAGCATAATCAGTTGTCATTCTGCAGCATAACACAAATGGCCATTATGTAGTTTGTGTCTATTATGCAGCCTAAGTTAAAAGTAGATTAATATAAACTCAATTCAACAAAGGAAGTAAGTTAACAAAACAATAACAAACAGATGTATCTATATCTATCTATAGCATAGGACAATACCTGTGAGTGGGCCCTATCCCATGGGTAATCCTATACTCACAACTCTCAGTCTATCACTAGTACACCAACAACTTAATACTCAACACATAGAAGCAATATTATATTAAAAAGTCTGAACTTGGAGCTTGTAGCTCTTACAATTCGCTTCAGCAAGAAAACACACATTGATATCACATGTCCTTTACATTCACTAGAACACTAGTATATATGCAAACTGAGGGAATCTAGTTAGCTAAATATAGCGCTGCCAATTCCTATAATTATGCTAACAATCTAAAACATCCTAACTTTAATTATCTGATGATTTGCTGGGGTAGGCACAATTACATGGGAACCAATGGAAAATAGATGGCATGCCCCCAGATTCCTTCCATGAGTTGAACCAATTGCTTAATTGTGCAGGTGGACCAAGATTTATCTGGCACATGATGATTTAATTAATTCGACCTACTGAAAGCGTCACTTCTCAATATGTAATTGTGTTCTTGCTATCACGTAGGTCGAGGATCCTTTGTCATTAATTCATCTTTGGCGGTTGCAGCTTGAATATCTTTTTCTGAGTTTAATCCTTCAGTTTGTTGTAGGAAGTAAGATAATATGTTGATATAATGGTGTCGGGGTTGATACATATATACATATATCGAATAATAGGTTGTATTAGAGTTTCGATACATCTTCTTAAAATACCCTTACGCTGTGATAATAATCTTTCATATTTCATTTGGAAGAACCTGGAACACTTTGCACTTACAACCATAGTTAGAATTATTAATATTTGCACATATGATAATTCAAATTATCTTTTAAAATCCACAGCAAACCTTAACCATAAAGAGAAATTAAGTGTTGGACACACCTACCACACTTAGAAGGGGGGGTGAATGAGTGTGGGGATCTTTTTACCAAAACTTCCCTCTTACAAAAAAACTCCTTAGTTAACATTCAACATTTTCTCATTACTCATTGTTTTCATTTATAATCAGTTAGATGTGAATACATATCAGCAACATATCATCAACAAATCATCTCCACAAGGAACACAAAGAACACAAGATGTATGCACAATTTTTCTTTTTATTATGAACTTCAATCCGGTTTTTTTTTAGCAACAACTGAATAGAGTACAACTCTACAAGAGAACCAACTCTATATGAAAGACTCAGCTTACATTCTCATAACCAACTGAGATGAGGCAACAATTCTCAACAGATATCAATCTGTCAACATAAACAAGTGCATCAACCATGCACCAACCTATGCCAAACAACCTGTAATCAACCTGTACCATAAACAAGTGCATCCAAACATGTACCAAGTATATAATAATCATGTGTCAAATAATCATCAATAATGACTTATCAATATGTACCAACATCATCAACTATACACCTCATGTATGTGCCAACTCATCAACTTCTTATCTCAACCATGACTAGTTTTGGATTAGTCAACAACCCCAACTTGAAATAATCATAACTTTGTACCTGTAATGAATAAATATATGAAAATGATACAAAATGTTCTTCAGTGTTTTTTATGCAATTCCTCCAGGTGGCACTACTTGGAACCTCTCAGAAAAGGCGTTATAGAAAAAATGGCTTACCTTGATGAATTCTAGATTATTCTAGAGAGCGACCTTGTAGAGTGTGGCCCGCACAAAATATTAATTGAATTGATCTGAAACTATTACAAAAAATACTATAGCCTGTACCCTAACCAACACATTTGGTCGCATTGAATTTGGATCTGTTACGAAGACTTTATGATGTTTTTACCCGAAACACTTGTTTTTGACTAGTTTCAAGACTACCCACAAACCCTATTTTCCACGGAATGTAACTCCCAAAATACAACGACCCACGAGATGAATTATTTACCACATATACTTGGGTATGTTTTCTCAATGGAATAGAAATTTCACGGTCTGAATCATTATATAAAAAAATTTATAGCGAAAATGGTGAGATGACCTGTAAATAACATACCTTAGAAAGCACCATCAAAAGAATTTATCCTTCCTTGCATTTCGACCTTCTTTTCTTCACCTTTCCTCATAATTTCGGATTAGATATCCTTGGTTACCTTAGACACACATATATATTCAATATTCTCAAGTTTGATTAAAATGAGAGAGTCTTGCCTCTTATTCATACTCTCTAAGTAGCTTCCTTAAAAACATCTTCTAGGTCACTTGGCCCCACTTTCCTTATTTTAGGGTTAACCCACTTCTAATTTCTCCATTAAATTTATTATTTAAATAATTTATTTTGTATTCAATTTGAATTATAGTACACTCATCACTTCACTTTATTATTTACCATTTAAAAACCCTTAAACCACTTTGACTACTTTGACCTTTTGGGGCTTCTAGATGACATGTGAGGGTCCTCCAACTTCGTAAGGCCATAACTCTCAAACCGTGAGGAGTTATGTGACGCTCCACATACCACCAGAAATGGAATGACATGTACTATCAATATAGAATATTATTTTCTAAAAATATATCATAAATCATACCATTACCCATCAAACAAACTTGGGTCCATTACCCAAACCTGGGGTCTCCAACTTCTCATGGTCATAACTCTCTAACCGTGAGGAGTTATGTGATGTTATACATACCACCGGAAATGGAATGAAAAACACTATACATATAGGATATTTTCCCTGACAAATTCAATGTCCTTCATCTCATTATTCCACATACAAGCATGGGTCCTCCAACCATTCTTCTAGGATAACTCAATCCGC